>VYZM01007473.1:21360-42932 GCA_013398915.1 Dromas ardeola
AAAAATTAAAAAAAAAAAAAAAAAAAATCACAGATGTAATTTTTTTACAATTATCACTGCTACCACCATCAGTTTGTGTAAACCCGAAGTGCACACTGTCCTTGCTATGAACAGAGATGCTATAAAAAAAAAAAGGCTTTCAAAAGTGGAACAATGAAATGCTTGAAGGATTGAAAGTGTTTCCAATAGAGAAGGAAAGGTTTGCAGTTTGGAGATACAAATAGGAGTCTCTTATCTTCCTTCTTTACAAGGGAACAGCAGTATTATTGCAGTCATCAGAAAGAAATCCCTTAACTAATACATTTAAGCAAAGCAACTCTGATTGAAAGGAAGAAAAATTAGAGACATCATTGTCAGAAAGAAAACAGTCTTATCTGTCATATTATTTCTTTTAATCAATTTCAACATTGGATTGACAGGTTGGTAACACCAATACTTTACATTTCGCTTCTGCAGCATTTTACCTTATTTAAGGAAAAAAAAAATAAAAAGGAGCTGAATATAACTAAAAGTGCCAGGGACTTCACAAAAACTGTGGGAGAATGAAACAGCTTCTAATAACCTGGAATCACAGATTTTAAGTTTTAAATGTACTTCTCAGACAAGGAGTTACTGTGGGTGAAGGTAAAAGGGGTTGAACTGATCCTTCCTTTCCCTCCTAACCTTTTGTTAATGTTTTCCAGTGGTGACAACGAGCTCTTAAAATAAAACACAGCCAGATTCTATAAGTATTTGTGTGTAAGATGTAAATACAGCCCTACAAATTCAATGGTTTAAAATTTTACTTATTTTTAATTATAGTGATTGCATGACTCTGAAGCTACTTAGTTCCAGCCTCAGCCATGACTTATTTGTTCAGTTCCACTGCTGCAAATGCAAAACCCGTATGAAAAACTGTAGTCACATTTCTATGAAATACAAACAGCAGCACAAAGTGTTTTAAGAGAAATGATTGGACACTGTGTTGAAACAGTTACTGTCTTAACAAGGCAAAGGATAAAACAAAAGCAACAAGATTCTATGCAACTGAAAAGAAAACTAATTTCTGGAGAATACTCAGCTAAATAAAACACATCAAATTGACCACTGTCCATGGTGTGACATTTTTCTTCATCTTTTACCCATCAAAATTAAACTGATCCTGTTTATGACATTTAAGCATATTCAGTATTACCTCATGAACAGTACAAGCTATTCAGTACCTCACTCATTTTATTGGGATGCTTCTCTACCCACATTCGAGGTAGGTAGACCTCAGAAATCCAGATATCTAGAACAAAGCCACTGACATCCAAGGAGCTGTTCTCCACAGTCTTAATTACAGCCTTGCACTCCGTTTTCTAGAAGAGGAGAAAAACAGGCATTTAAATATTTATTTAATAACAATGCCATGAATATTACTTGCTTTGTGGGAACAGGGAATGACAACAGCAGATTTAATAGGGGTAGTCCCAAAGCTTTTTGTCAAAAAGGTTATAGAAATTTTACAAGGTACAGTTTCTCTTTACATATTACTATCTTTAAAACATCATTCTCTTTCCTGAATGTATTTTTCAATAAGAAGACAACCAAAACAGAAAGGTTTCAAGCACAACGGAAATTTTCATCCGAGAGAAACAGAGGATCAAGCTGCTTGCAGAACGAACAGTGCACAAAGCCAGACAGATCTGCCAGAAGAGTTTTCTAGGATAAAAGTTCAATTTTAAATACACAGCAGAACTGCCAAGGCAGAGACATAGTTACAGTGAAATTAATTTACCTTTATTTTAAGTTCATGTGTCCAACTATGTATGCGTTCAATACTAGATGGCATCTCAATAGACATATCCAGGGAAAATCCACTAAATAAAGAGAAAAGAAAAAAAAAAAAAACTGAATGGCACTCCAGGTAAGATGATGTTTAATCTGCATACCATGACATCTCCACAAGAAGGAGCTACGTTTCCTGTTCTTTTTAACTCTTTGGATAAAAGTGGAGAACACTGAACTAGTTAGACAAGTTTCCGTCCCTAGGATACCCAAAGAATAACCATGCTGATTCACCAAGGTTATTCATAGTTTAAAAGGTCAGAAGGGATCAAGAGGCCATTTGACATGATCTCCTCTATAACATACTACATAACACTTTAGCCAATTATCTCCTCATTTAACCTAATGTTTTATTTTCTAAAGCAAAGCTTCCTAACAGACAGCCAAACTGGATCTCAGAGAAGGTAAGTTCATTATTTTCCCTGGCTAACTGTTCCAAACCTCACTGCTAAAACTGCATGTCTTTTTTTCTTATTCAGCTGTAATTTCCAGTCTTTGCTTCTTAATTTCTTTCTCTAATGGCATTAAAAAGCAATCTGACAGGTGCAATCATACAAGACAAGACACGTAAAAGACACGAGATACCATACAATGTCATGGAATCACCTCCCAGTTTGCAGAGAGAGGTCAATGCACATGACCTTGAGGCTGGTTTTTTTTGTTGTTGTTTTTGTTGGGTTTTGCGTTTTTTTTTATGCTTTGGTTTGCTTTTTATTTTTTTAAGGTCTTCAGGTTGGCATTTTGCCAACTTCAGTCAGTCTTGCCTGACAAAATAATCTCTTTGCTACTTCATGTTTTCTGTATTTTGGGGCTGTATTAGCCAATTCTGCCACAATTATCACAATGGTTGTTTATTCCAAGTTATTGACTTACTGGGAGTGTAATAAACCCTGGGTTATTGGTAGTCAGTGTATTCCAGGATATAATCTCCCAAGATGTAGATGCGTAGGGCTGCAATCATTTCATCTATGTATAGCCTTGCATTTTTCTGTTTTACAGCATTTTTGTTACATGGGCACATTTTAATATTCTTGACTATTCTGAGTCCTAACCTGAAGTATTCTTAATGTACCACGACTCTGTGTCTCCTCTGCATAACACATGAGCAATTATTTTCTATTTACAGCCATATCTCCATTATCCTTAAGGTGCTTGTGGACAAACATGCAATACATATGCATAGCGCCAAAGTATCTCCAGAGAGAACCAGCCTGCAGCCAGAAAAACCTATTATGTTATTGATATAATATTAATAACTTCTCAGCTAACTTGGATGTCTTTGTGCTGCTCCCTCTAGAAACTGAAGTTGGAAAGAGTGACACAGATACCTGATTTCCATCCTCACACAACAACTATTCTTGTTTCCCAATTTTATTCATGTTTTCTAGTTGAATTTTCCTTTAACATTAAAATTTAAATTGCATTATCATTTTCAATATCTTTTCTACAACTGGATGTGTAGTGTATGGACTTGTTAATTTATTTGTGACATATGCCACAAATAGCATCAAATCTTTAGCTGATCAAGACATATTTGTACTAACCAGTAGTAATTGTACTGAATAAAAGCAAGTTAATAATAGGAAACACTATTTCAAGATTAAATATAACTTTAGAAAATTATAACAGATGTGGGTTTGTGCCCGCTTTGCTGACAGAACAGAGAAGAAACTAGGACATGCTCACAAAAAGCACTTTTCGTGGTTTTTAATATGGAAATATGAAAAGCATTAAGTTTTGACACATTTACTGCTGCTACTACCTGCATTGCTTGTCATTCAGATTGAGAATGGCCATATGCAGAAATGTTACTGGGAATAAAATTATAATACTCAGTTTCCAGGAAGTCTTACTTTACCAGCAACATCACAGTTTCAGATAATTGTAATTTTTTTTAATTTAAAATGCAAATGCAAAGAAGGCTAAAATATTAAGTGCAGTGATATTGAAAAAAATGAAGATCATGGTCTCATTAAGTTTTGTGATTTAGGAATTTATATATAATCCTTAATAACAGAAATGTTTCTGAAACAAAAGGAAGTATTTAGTGAAGAAAAAGAGTTTAATAATTAAAAGGTATTCCCCTATGATATTACCCATCTAACAATAATAAGAGATTAGAGTGAAAGGTGAACTTAAACTAGTTTATTGATAATGCAACTTACCATCAAATATTTCATATAAATAGAAAAACAGTACATTTAAATATTTTAACTTAATCATTGAAGTTATTGATAAAATAAAGCAGATAACAATATTAATGAAAGTAACTTACTTTTTCTGTGGTTTTACTTGTTTAACACAAACCTTTTTTATTGTATCCTACAAAGAAAAAAAAATATTTTACCTGCACCGGTTAGGAAATATTTGTATGTCATTCCTGACACTTTTATCACCCTGGAGCTCCTTTCTCTTATTATATCACTAAGTTGGGATTGCATGGAACGCTCTTTGCTTCATTTAATCATATAGCTTTGTAATCTGAGCATCACAGCAGCTAAAATTCAGAAGATCGTGGGCATGTTTCTCTCCCAAAGACAGAGTGAACTTTAGAACTCTGTATAATACAGGTCTGAAGCAGAAGGCATGATTGTTGAACTGTCAGACATACGATACAGCTATATGATCTCAGAGGGACTAGGACCACAAGGATCATCTCTGGCTCTTTGCTAGCATTTAAACACAGAGATGACCTCCCATCCCACCTGTGGAATTTAGGAGCCATCAAGGGCATCCAAAGAAACAGATGGGCAACCTTGTCCCTGAAGCAGAGAAGGATAATAGCAGAGTGTTCAGCAGATGCTCAGATGCTGTTTCATGATGGAGAAAACACAATGTCTTTGCAAGCCAAAGGAGGAACAGCAGCACAGAAACAGCAGGTAACTCAAAATACAAGATCTAACATGTACCAACTCAAGTCAACTTTTTAAGTCCTGCAGGAGAAAATACAGAGATAGTTAGAGGCGTTCTACAAATCACAGCATTCCTATATTTGTGTTCACATTGCTTTATGACAAGATTGGTTATAAAGAATTATCTTCTAAAAAAAAAAAAAGAGAAGAAATTAAAAGGAAAACAAACTTCCTGAAACCTCTCATGTAACTACAGTCCTCTAGCCACAGAACTTTTCCTTCAAAACAAGAAGATGCTGTTTTAAGATTGTATTTTAACAAACCTGTGTGTTTTCATTTAATGCTTTGTCCTGTTGCAATGGTGACACAGAAGCAGGCAGATGAAAGGTGATACAACCATGCTGAAAACTCAGTTCAGTGATATAGGTGATTTTGATCACAACTGTAGAATTTGGAGGTAAGTTTCCGACACTTATTACAAAAATATCCTAAAAAAAACCCAACAACAAAATCCACAAACTAGCTTTAATGACATTATTAAAGCCTATGTTTTCCAAAACAATTGAATTTTAATTGAAACTGAAATCAAATGCTAACACAGAAACTACTATTTGGTTTTGGTGAAGTGTAAGGAAAAATGGGACTATGATATGACATGTCAAACTTTCAATAATTCCTTAATTTTTAGCAAAACTGATCAATGGTAACTAATTAAATCAAACTTTTACGAAAAAAAAAAAAGGAAACCACCTGAAAGAGACATAGCTGTTTTATGTAAGCCGTAGCACATACTTAAAGAAACAATAGTTGTTTTTAAAAATGCTGAAATGTATGGTCCAAATAAGGTCCAAATAGTAAAAAAGAGCTTCCCAAAAAAGACATGATTCAGCAACAAATCTATAATTGGACAAAACTGCAAAATTTTCAAGTAGGTACTAAACCACGATACTCAACATACCGGTGCATCTTGGTCCATTAGATAAGCTCCATCACCCTGCCTGATAGCTTTCCGATATTCGCTATGTGCTTGTTTCTTTTCTTTAACCTATGAAAAATTGATCCAAAATAAGTCATTTCATCTCTATAGACAAAAAACTTAACCAGTATTCTCTTAAATGACATGACTACCTTGAAATCCAGTCAAGTGGTAACAACAAAGGATCTTCAGATTGAAGGAACTACATCAAAGGCAAAGTACAGTAACATTTTACCTCTCCAATGACGTGTTTCCCATTGATAAAAGCTTCAAATCCACAAACAGCAGCTTTATCATCCAAAGGAAAGACATATTTAGCTTCAATTGGTTTACTGTTTTGATTGGTGTAGGTCTGAAACATTACTACCTGAAATGAATATTTTTTGTGTAACTCTAATGTTAAAATGTGATTAAAACACCAATACTTTAAGTATAACAGCATAACTGCTTTGCACCACAAAACGTCAATAGGCATGCCACAACTGGAACTTCGATTTCTACCGTAGAATTGAAGGTATAACATTCATCAGTGCTTGACAAATAGGTATCTCCTGAAACATGCATGGAGCTATAGAACTTTTAATCTCTAAATCATTAATTGAATCTCTTCCAGAAAAAGAGTAGACCATGACCTTCTAAAGATTATCTGATATACTGGCAGACCTGGAGCTGTTGCCTACAAAAGAAGTCACCACTCAGTAATAGTTTCAAGCCAGTAAGGACTAAACAAGAAGAATAAACCTCCACAAAAAAATTGGTCTATTTTTACGATATACTAAAAAGGATGTTTGGATTCTATACATATAGTATCCATCTTCTAATGACAGAATTTCTGTCTCTCAGGTGGCAGATTGCATCTGACTTTTTTCTCACATCTGCTCTCCTGTTTACTTCCCATGTGTCAGAACAAAACTCTAGCAATTCCTCATTCCCCTTTGCTGCCGTTCTTATTGTCCCTTGCCATCTGATCATTTATGGTTTATGCTCTGTACCTCAGCCTTATAGACTGTTTTCTGCTTTGATGGACTGAGTCACAGAACAGATGCCACTGGATAGCAATTCATTCCATAGGAGCCCAGACAAAACCCAAAACAAAACAAACTCAAAACCAAACAAAATAACCCCCAATAATCCCTCATAAGATGAACAGCTGTTCAAAAGAATCAAACTCATCAGACAACAGTTGTAAGTGTCCGCATAGTTTAAGCACAGACTCATTTGCAGACAATTCTTTCAAACCATTTTCTCTACCGTTTTCCCCTGCTTTCTTTTTTAAGGCTTTAGCAACAACATATAAAAAAACATTATTTACTTTTATGAAGCTACTTTGGTACTGGAACCCCCTGAATACAGATTCGTGTGGAGACACACACGTGCCAGAACTCAGTAAAGCCATAGCTTCAGCATGACCGAGACTGCTTCAGGTAGGATGCAGTTGAATGGGGCGGAGATTATGGAATTATGCCCCAGGACTGGAAAAGACCTGTGATTTGACAGAATGTGTTCTTAGGGCATATGTACTAAAAACCAAAATGGGCCCTTGTTTTAGCCTGCTTAGCTAACTTTTATTAGCTAATTTTCAGGTTAGAATAGCAAATTCTTTTGTATTGATTGGTATTTTACTTGTGACAGCTAATTTAGGTTGTTTAACCAAAGCCAAAACCAAAACACAAATACATTTCCATAAACCTTTAATCATCCTAGGTATTTCTCACTGGTTTATAATTCAGCTGGCAAACAGATTGCCAAGAAAGTCTTTTAAAGGGAACAGAACGCATACCGTACTGCAGAAAGTTTCTCTGCAATTGTGACTTGATTACGCATAGGCAGAAAACAGACTTAAAAATAAAGCCAAGCCTTTCACTGTCCAAAGAGCTTTCAGCATTTGTTTGACTATACATCCCTAAGAATAAAAACTGTTTCCACTTAGTTTCAGGACTTCCCTTCATTTAGAGACTGAATTGCCTTTTTTTTTTTTCTTTTCAATTAACTAAACACTAAATAGCATTTTGACTAAAACACTATTTAACAAATGGATTAATTTTTCAAGGCTGAGTTATGGAAAAGGACAACAAATAGCATACTCTACCTGTGCTACAAAGTCTATTATCCTCGCTTTGATATAAACACCTTCCAGAGGGACAGGATTTCCCAATCTGTCCTGAAGGCCAGCTTTTACAGGATTTGAAAGATTTGCATTTGGTAATTCATAGCCTAAACAAAGAGTTTACAAAAGATTAAAAGGATATTTTTTGAAATAGACATTCCAAAAGTAATCCTATATCAATGGCCCATGTTAATTATGCAATTCACAACACAAAAGTAACACTTAAGCTTCTGTTATGAATACTGGAGTTGTGTTGCTGAGCTGCAGGCTCTGCCTAAGGGATCATAAGTTCATGATAGTTCTTTAAAGTCTTACAACATCTTTTTTTAGAACCTTGCATTTGAATTATTTAAAGACCGTCTGATGATTTATGCAAAAGTGCTTCCTGTGCTTCTCTTGAAACGCACTGTCACAGGAGGAGTTGCAACTGCTGTTGGTAATTATGTCTATAGGAAATCTGTTCAAAACAGATGCTATACAGATGCCACACGCTAATCACTAATCGGGTAACATCCGCAAACAAACTACAAATTATTTTTTATTATGTTATCTTCATACATGTACTCTAAAAAGGGTTCTGATAAGCATTTAGGAAACTCTGGAAGGAATTCAATATACAAACAGAAAACATTTCTTACTCTCATGCTGTAAATGACATTGCGACTCTGGCTCACGGTTATCTTGCTCCAGTTCCACCCCAACTGCAGGCTGAAATTGTTTTATTTGATCTTCAGCAAGGCAAAACTTAATGACATATCTAATTTTAATCTGACAGGTTTTATACACAACGAATTCATCATCCTGGTAGAAAGAAAGAAAAGTACTTTACGACAAAACCAAAGCTGTAGATAATATCTAAAACAATGCAAATTGATTAAGAGCTGAACCTAAATGACACATCATTTTCTGAAAAATGGTAAGGATCTGACATCTTTTATTTTCACTCCCCTAATCTCTCTGTATCACTACCACTTGCATCTCTTATATTCTTACTTTGTATTCACCACACTTCTTGTATTTCCTTTTCTCCATAAAGCACAATGATTCCTCAAAATAACGAAGAACTAAAAAAGTAAAAAACTGGTGGATATCTAGACAGCAACTGTTATCTGTTAGTGTGCCCCTCCAGCTATCATGCCTGCCTTAGAGTACCAACCTATAAGGACAGGGATTTTTATCAGCTGGATTCATTTAAAAAACAATGAACCTTCCATGGTAGTGATTTCTTATTCCATACAAAGTAGAATATTGCTTCCAAATAACAATTTAAATATCACAGACCAGATATTTATACAATGATTTAGTTATAATGAAATGTAATATTTACATCTTTCTTTTAAGTATTGTTTTCTTGCAAGAATTCTTTACAAATAGCACTTTATAGGCTTAGAATTTTTAAATGCACTTTACAGGCTGCAAGACACACAAAACTGATTTTATGCATTACTGTCTAGTGATTTAGTGTCTGAACTGAAATGCAGGTTAAATTCATTTTATTATCTATCAGTGGTATAATAAATCCAAAATTTGGTCCCTTTTCAAGGGCCCAATACTGCAGGATCAGTACCTCAAAGTCTGAAGAGATGTCTGCTGTTTTACGGACTCCATGCACACTGTCAAAACCTGATGGTGCATTATTTAATGAATAATCTCGTTCATACAAATCTAAGCAGGATCCAAGTGCCACGTCACAAACTGCCAGGAGCCGGGTTCCATCCATTTCACTAGGTGAAGAATACTTAATACTGGCACTATATGTAAAGAAAGATCAGACACATTTCAGTAAAATTTGTATAAATGTAAACATCATAGGAGTTTAAGGATACACAAGTACTTCTGAACAGATTGACAGGAATAAACTTTGTAATTAAATTATGTTGAAAATATTAAGAATTATATCAACTTAATTTGAAAAGTAAAAAGAACACAGAAAGGATAAAGTAAAGAGATATTGTCGTTATTCAGACCTAACAGAATCACTGAAGTAAATGCCACTGCCCAGATTCCCGATGTCAGTTCTTTCCAGGCCATGATCTTCAACAACCACTTTTGGCATTAGCAGTCCTCTAGAGAAAAAGAAGGTCACACAATGAATGAAGTACAAAATACTTTTGCATGTAGCATGTGGGCTAATACACATTGTGCAATCACGAACCACAGAGGATTAAAACAAAATACACTTTACAGAAATCATCCATAGACACTCAAGGGAAATAAAGTCTATTCATAAAAAAAAATAATTCCAAAGTCATATTAATCACCAAGACACTGATTACATAAGCAATAAAGACTTAGTTTTTCTTCATTAAGCAGAAAATCAATGCATTTTCCAGATTCATTGACAAACATTCAAAATAATTTTTTGGTTATCAGATGAGTAGTTCTATGTTTCTAGCAACTGTGCTGTATTCCATTTCAAAAAACTATTGAATTTTTATATCTAAGAAAAAGAAAGTATGAGTTTTACAGGTAGAATGCTGGGGAATGGATACTTGGAAACTTTTCCAGTGTTTGATTTGCAAACCTATTAAGTGTAAAGATACCATCCTTAAACTGTTTAAGATGTTTCATTTATTACTGATTGATGCCCACAGAAAACATTTCATATAAAAAGAATGTAAGAAGACACAATATTTAAATAAGTTCAACAGTTTTGTAACTTACAATTCAAATCCGCAGTATGAGGAAGGCAGAATGCTAATACGACTTTTGAGGTGTTTGAATTCTGATGGTGTTATTTATCAGCTATGTTTTTTAAAATATCCTTAAATTTTCAGTGGCTGGTATTCACCATGTACATACTATGATGAGGATTTCAATATGTCAGGCTATTCGAGGTTATATTATTTCAGCGTTATTACAATGCCTGAGTGAATCCAGGGTATTCAGTCATAGAACTAGATATTCTGTTATTCCAGGAAATTATGATAATCTAAAAATATGCCAAATAAAGCAGTTGTGGGGAAATAATGTATAGAAGTGGAAGGAGGACATTGTCAATGCAATTCTTTCCTAAAACAGAATAAATTTTCCACACAGCCATTACTCTCCATTTTGTCATCTTTCATCTGGATTGAAACCACACTCCTCCTCATCATATCCAAATAGCTGCATCCCAAGTCTAATCTAGCTGGAGAGTAATTACATTTCTCATTACAAAAGATTGTTTTTCCTTCCAGAGGTCTGTAGAAGTATATGGATGTTCATACACAGTTAACATTAATAAGTTAATTAACATAAGTTAACATTAGGTTAAACATAATGCAAAAGAGCTTAATGTAAAAAAAAAAAAAAAGTCAAAATACATTTAAGAACACAGTTAAGCCTGAGTTAATATCACAGAAAAGGGAATGTAAATTTTTACCTGGAAAGAATTCCCATGAGGTTGCGCACAGATGATGCATGGAATAAGGATCGAATGTTTCCAAGGCTGCTCAGAAATTCTGCTGTTTCAGTTATTCTGCCAACCCTATACACTTTTAAAATTTTCACTGGACAGTCACTGCAAGAAATTTGAAATTATCTTTGAGATCGCATGACTTAGTGCATTTAAGATCAATACACTGTTAAAAGATAGTCTTATTCTAAATCTCAAAGTAATGTTCAACTTTTTTCTTTTTTTTTTTGTTAGCAATTTGGGTGGCAATTATTTGGGTATAACCACTTAGTAACATGTAGTTGCTACGTAGGTTTAGACCTTAACTTCTTAACAGCATATTTACTCAGTGAAAACAAACTTGGAGTGACTATATATGTATAATTGAAGCTCACTTAATTCTTCCCTGTATTAATGATCTAACCATTATTACATTTCTAGAACCATCTTCTCTTTAATTTCTCCATATTTACCCATTTTTAAATTTTATTAACCAAAGAGACAGGGTGCCCAGTTAGAAGCCAATGTCAAGAACGTTAAATAGAATTATAGGCAAATCTGCAGAACAAATTCCCAGAAATATGTCTTTTTCACACAATTGAAAGCTAACTAGAAAGGGATGGCAAGTTCTAAAGTTCTGTACATAATCAAAAGGTGACCAGGTATTCTTTCCCACCCCCATCAAGTTTATTCACACAGAAAAAAATTACTTGTTTTACTCAGCAGAACCCAAAATTATACTATTATGTTTACTTTTCAGTTATTGTATAAAATGCCTGGAAACAATGACAGTAAACAAGTCTAGACGCCATATATCTTATTTTAATAGCTCGTATAAATATATGGCTCTTCGCAATTAAAAATCAGGAAAAAAATCCCACCAAAATTGACAATATTATCATTTTCAGTTTTATTTTATATTTACCTCCACTTTGTTTTGTATAGGTTACGGTAAATATGCAGCTCTGCAATCCCATTAGCACAATCAACCCTGCACAGTAACAGAACCTGATAATTCAGTCCTCTTCAGAGGTATTTTGTGCACTATACCTTGAATTTTACTGGAATCTTTGCATAACTATTAAACACTCACTTGTAATTGTTTTTTAGCACTTGTTGTTCAACACTGAGAAATTCAGAACTCGTTGAGTCAACAGCTTCAATCTTGCACCTCAGAGCCCGGTATTTGGCCAAAGATGACGGGTTTGCGCATGACATATTTGTTTCACGTATATTGAGCATGTCTCTGATTAGCTAGAAAATACAGACAGAAATTTATGGATTCTTGTTACATTTTAATTAAGGAAACTTGCAAACCAGACTGAGTTATATAAAGTTACAGTATTGTTACAAGTAACAATGAAATGGAATACTCAAAAGAACATTTTCATTTGTTAGATACAGTTTGGAACAAGAGCAAACAGCTGTAGAATCCCATGAAAACAATTCAGAAGAACAAGGTATATGAAAAATAGTGTTACGCTGCTTCTGTACAACTCCAAATCAAGCTTTGGATGGAGTTTGCTCGTAACAACTCCACAAAACAGTGTTTGTGCTTGGTTACCATTTTGATTTTGCTTATTAGGCAATTCTTTCCTGTTAGAATCTGCCTTTTTGTCCCTGAGGCCACTGTCCAGCTAGGGCAGTAGCACAAGGTACCCACGTTATTTTCTCAGATCAGGAGAAAGGACATCTAACTTTGAAAAGACTGTAATGCTACACTTCACTAAGCCATGGGAAAGCTTTATAAGACATAGTAATTTTTTGGTATCAGAAATCTCAAAAGGTTTTAATTATCAAAAGATTTCCAAGGTTAAAGGCACTATTAACATTTGTTCTTTCAGAACAGTAAGGAGCCTCCTTCCCTTTACCTCTCCCCCTTAATATTTTCTAACTCACCGAAGACTGACTTCTGGATACCATTTGCCAAAAGAAAGAGGTATCTCTGGCAGAAACTATGGAATTTACATTGTAATCACAAAACAAGGAAGAAATTTGAGTTTGCTCTGTATTTAAAAGAGTGATGAAGCTGTCAGAGCTCTGACTGCCTCTCACCTCTCCAGAGGGCCTGGCTGCTTGGGCTCAGGGCCAGCTTTGACAGGGCAGCTGTGGAGCCCTGAAAGAGAGCTATGAGAACACTCAGCAGATTCCTGCCCCCTCCTTTGCTCAAGAGATGCCTTTGAGCTTAGGCTCTTGTCCTCGGTCTTCCAGCTGAGCTATGTTGCCTATATGCCTGCATCCAGCCTCCCAGCTCCCTAGTTCTGACCCAGATCCTGTGGACTTGAGTTCCTGGTTTGACCTTGGACCTGCCAGACAGGCCATAATGAAGAGGCAATCTGGACTGACCCTGGCTACTACCACCAGCAGTCACTGTCACCTGCTCTGCTCTTGGGTACCATGGGACTAGAGATGACGGCAGTGGTGTAACTGTCCTGGCCTTGCTCGCTTCACCCCAAGCCCTGTCTACCTTCCCTTGCTGCTGGGTGCCAGGGCTGCATCTGTGTGCGCACTCGGCACACCTCGTCGGCAATGCTCCCAGCAGGATGAGAACTTCCCAGCTAGTTTCTGCAAAGACGAGACAACGGACTGATGTGCAGCAGTGTAACAGAACTCCCAATGGACTGAACTCCTAGCCAGCTTAAAAATGAAGGAACTGACTAAGTAATACAGGAGCTGAGGGGGAGCTACGGGAGAGATCCTTGGAGATTCCCCTAGGCAGGTCAGCTACCCTTAGACCAACTGAAAGATGTTATCTGTTTAGATGTGCTGACTCATTTCTTGCACTAACAATCCAGGCAGCCCATGGAACTCCCCCAGGCAGTTTACTGCAGAAGTAGAAACAGACCAAGCTGTACACAGACTGCTAATTTTAAATAGTCTCTAGAAACTGTTCCTGCGTATGCAGAAAAGGGTACACAGTCTTTGCATATAGTTAAAATAGCTTAGATATATTTTGCATACAGTTTAAGTAATCAATAGAAACTGATTATGTGTATGCTGGAGTAGTTGCTAGGGTCAGCTGGGTGATAACGGTTCCGTGATTCTCATTTGATCCAGCTGAAGATGCCATCAGAACAATGACTGCAATGGAAACTCCCGTCACCATCTGGACAGCAACTGGTCTTCCTGTTCAAAACACTGAATTCCCATCATGAGCATTACTCTATTCATTAGATTCCAATGAATTATTTTTTTTAAACTGACAGCCTGTGACTAGCTGTGCCAAGCATTCTGTCAATTTATCTAATGAGCATGTTCAAAACTGGTGTAGCACAGTGCAGATCAGGGCTTACAATCAGGGCAGCAATCTGGAAAAGTTACCTGACAGAGGTCCTGTTTTCTAGATAACAGCTTTTTGGAAACTTTATAGTCTGTGTCAGTTTTGTGACGTATAACTTGATAGAATTCCACCATCATTTCTTGTAGTGCCACCTCGCCAGCTCCCTTATCGAGTGCATTCTTTACTTGCAGTAAAATACCTTCTGCTTTGCTCACCTTTAAAAGAAGAGATTATTAAACTGAAAGCTATTGCAAAATTGCAGGAAGAGTGCAAAGCAATAAATACTGAATATGAATCATTTAATTCCACGCTGAAATAAAACTTTAAGTCTTGTTAGTGCAATATCCACAAAATATTTTCTTGCAGCTAGGATATAATAACAGTATTTAAAAATTGGATATTATTCTGCCCTTATACTGGACTACTTACAAAGTACTTCAAGCAGAGCTAAGAGACAGTAAAACAACCTCCCTGAAATAAAACGGAATATGAATCAGATTGAACGATTATGTTCCTTAACATCTTGTTGATTCATTTTGTCAGCTTTAATGCATTGACGAAATAACAGAAAGTAGAAGATAATAAATGTCTTACCAACCGTCTACAAGCCCTAGTTCATCCTAAAATACATAAAGCAGAGTAGAATTCCTATTTGTAAAGTGCAATCTAAAGATGAAATGAAAGCAATAATTAATTTTAGACAGTTTGCCCAGACAGACAGGACAGATTTGCGTGTATCTATATATTCCTTCTCAATTTGGAATTTTTCAAAGAATACTCTATATTATTTTGTCTTCTCAAGGCAGGAGGACGAAAATGGCAAAATGCTTTTTAATCTGCATGAACCACAGGCAACACCTAGTAAAATGTTCACATCAGAGGCTGCATAGCAATATCTTACTGCAGTTCAATATTGATCCAAGACTGGTCTCTGTCTCACAAATGCCCTTGGGAGAAAAATGGAGGTTAATATAATTGAACAGCAATCCACTTCTTAATTATTCTGTTTCAAAAATCCAGATTTTTTTTTTCTTTCAATACAAATGCTATTTGTCTTACAAATTAATTATAAGTGGGAAGAGTTAGTGAAAACAGTTTTACCATATTCTTACAGATCAATGCATTGAGATACAGAATCTTTCAGGTATATGGTTCAGCTCTTGCTAAAGTTACAAATGACTGAACGTAATTTATCAAATATTTATCAAATTTCACCTACCTGAAATATGTTAGGATTCTTAATATCCAAACAATTGCATCTCATAAAACCATTTACCACAAACAGCATTTCCTCATGTCTTTGCTGATTTATGCAAAGCACTCACTACTGTCTCTGAGTACACATATACAATATTACTAATGTTCTACTTACTCACCAGAATCTACATAAATGTGTATTTTTTCCACCTCATAAAGTGAAAGGAACATTCTTCTACTGTACATCAACTGAAGAGCATCAAGAGTGAGTTTCACGTAGTAAGATTAGGGCAAAATCACCAGAATTGGCGACCTTCTACTGGCAAAGCTCTTCCATTTTAAAACCAACATTTTGCCTCCAGTGACAACAGAGATGAACACAACTTTCATCTTAAACAGTCATTTTATTGACTGTTTGTTAAGTTATATGGACTTCAATTACATAAATAAGCATTATCTTCTTAACTGTCTAGGGAGCAAAGCAAAAGAATTGAAGTATGTGGAAAAGTGGGATTAAATGAGACACAGACTTAACAAAGGGGCTGATAGGCAATTACTCTTAATAATAGCTGCACTATCCAAAGGCCTTCAAGAACAGCTGTGTGTTAGTTACCTGTGTGATCTGATAATGCAGACAGGGACTATAATGAAAACTATTTTTCCATTACAAGAGAACGTCTGACTGAAGTATGGTTGAAACATACTGGCAGGAGACAGTAACCTGCTATTACACGCTGCCTTCTATGACAATCTTCTTAACGTGACTTATCTCATGGAAGGGATCCTCCCACAAGAATTGTGTAAATTGCTATAAAATGGAAAAGACAACCATCTGCCTTAGGGAGTACAGCATGTTTTTAGTGTCATGATTCTAATGCAAAAGTTGAGATAAAAATTTCTAAAATGTGGATTTGTTGAAGTGCAGGAGTATCAAAAGTGCAATTAACCGATCCCAATCTGAAACACAACATATGTGTTTGCTGGGAAAAAATTATTCTAACAGCATTTACATATTCATCCTCACAGAGTAACAAGAATTAACTTACATCATTTAGGCTTATGTTGTTTACTGATTCAAGTAGTAAACTATCCAGGTGGCCAATGGCTTCTGCCCAGATCAATTCCACAAAATCACTAACTTCCTGACATATAGCACTTGAATGGATGGCTTCTTCTAGAAGTAACTGTAATAAAATAAACACAATTCAGTGAAAAGACAAAGATGCAAGTCACATCAGTGAAGTTCTTACACAGATAATTAAACTTTCCTATCCCCATAAATAATACAGTGCCCAATGCTCATTCATGCTTAGTATAATTTCTTCGGTCCCATCGAACTGAAGGGAAGGTTTGCTTTTATAAATTCTTCCAAGTGGAGAGCACGGCAGGCCAGATGGCCATGACCTCTCTTGAAAACTGAGACATAAGGTCTTGGGAGAAAACAGAAGTTCATTTGCTTGATATCTTTACTGGTACATTGTACTATCAGGTACATGGACATAATAGTCCGCAGACCCCAGCCACTTCCTTTTTTGCACAGCTGATAAAAGAACAGATGGCCAGTGTTTTATAACAACTCAAACAGATGACACTAGATGTCTAGTGTAGAAAGCTCTGGTGGGAAAGACATTGTTCCCATGAAAATAAAAAATTGGAGCAGCAAAGCTACAGGAAAGTAGAGGCCATGAAAATCGGTGCAATTCTATGAATCAAAAAGACTTGTGAAAACAGATTTTCTCATGTTCTTCTGAGGAACGTTGTTAAAGTATTTACTTTTTCTCACTGTTCTACAAATCCAGAAGCTGACATTAAACTTGATGCCATTAAACAATTCTCACACGAGTTTGGACATTCTACATTACTTGTTTACGTGGAATCAACCACATAGTTTCTGAGATCACTAGAGGACATATGTGGGCCTTTCAACATTGTTGGATATAACCTATGTGCCAGTTGTGCCTTATAATAAAAACTAACTATGGTGGAAGAGAGAAGTCGATAAAGTACAGCGAGAACAAATTTCTGTCACACTACAACCATTTTAAATAGCAGTAAAACATTGTCTGAAGAGTACTTCAGGAAGCAGAATCCAACTGCTATTGCCCTTGGGAGGAGTCCTGTCACTGATTTCAATACGATCTACATCAAGCCTGTGACATCTGTACAGCATGCAGAATAATTCGGCAAAGTCATACATAGAACGGTCTAGGTTGGAAGGGACCTTTAAGATCATCAAGTCCAACCATTAATCCAACCATTAACCTAACTGCCAAAATCATCATTAAACCACATCCCTAAGCACCATGTCTACCCATCTTCTAAATACCTCCAGGGATGGTGATTCAACCACTTCCCTGGGCAGCCTGGTCCAATGTTTCACCTTTCGGTGAAGAAACTTTTCCTAATATCCAGTCTTAACCTCCCCTGCCGCCACAACTTGAGGCCATTTCCTCTTGTCCTGTTTCTTGTTACTTGGTAGAAGACACTGTCCCCACCTCTCTACAACCTCCTGTCAGGTTTGCTATACGAGCACATCACTTTTTAGGTATCACGTTAGTTGATAATGCATCTACTGAGAAAAAAAAAAAAAACATATAATGAATATGACTACATTTGCTTTTAATGTGTTTAAGTACGGGGAACATTCACTCAATATTCCAATAATTTCAAAACGTTTACATACAAACAGTTTCCCTTAACCTACAGTTGTATCACTGTAACCTAGACAATGTTTACTCCATTCAGAAAATTGGAACTAAACCAAATCATTAAGGACAGAAAAGTGTAAACATGCAAGTTGTACAAACCTGTTGCAATTTTGTAGAAGCTAAAGATTCTGCTTCTGGTGGAAAAGTTTCTCTGAGCAGGAAATCCTGTCTCTTCAAGTCTGCAATAAAAGTCTCGTACTTTTCTCTTATTTCTGCAGCAGTATTAGTTACGAATTGTTTATTATTCTGTAAATTGAAAGAGTAAAGTTGGTCAAAGAAACCACATAGAGACTTAAATAATCAATTTTACCAGACACAGCTCTAACAGCTGACAATCCACATTTAAGTTCTGGGTTGTGATTTAATAGGCCTCCAGCAAGGCAAAGCTTTCATAAGGCTTCATGGGACACGAACAAGCACAGGACTCCATATACAAACCCCACAGTGACGAGACAGGTTCATCTAAATGTGTGCTGGAATAACTTGTTTTATCAATTGAACTATTCAAAATTAATCCCTGATACAGCTCCTTTGACTTGAATCTAGTGTTGTTACAATGACACAGGCTGTACGAACTGTACCAGAGTGCCTATGTAACTTGTCTGCTGAGAAATACATTCAGGCTGCCCTCAAGACAAGCTTTTCTGTCTCTCAATGGTATGTCCAGAATATCACTCGCTATAGCATTTCAGCATGTAAACATGTTATTATAACTTTAGATACTGCCAGGAAAATATATGCGAGTATGAGGCAGGTGCATCCAGGACCATGCTGTGCTGCTGTCAAGTCCCAAAACAGTTCTTCTGAGCAAAGTGTAAGCAAACACACAGAGTAGAGGAGCCAACTATAAATCAAACTTTTTATGATAAAGCTTAACAGAATGACCTCCTATCATCTGTATCTAAGGAACAGCCTGCAAATAAGAATGAAATGCATCTGAAGCTCTCTAGAACAGGTATGTTCAATGTGCATAAAGAAACAAACAGGTAATGTCAATGAGTGGTTCGTACCTTTGTTCCATCTGATGTACTGAAGTTTGCATATAGTCGAAATGGAAACTCGCAACGCTCTTGGGAACACTGTAATTCAATAACTACAAAATCTTTGCTTTCCTTGGACTTGACCTAAATGGAGAGATAAATAAAGCCCCGCAACCCCCAATTTATTGCTTAAGCATGTTTCATTCACATGATGTTGCACCATTTTATTTTGTGTCCTATTTATTTTTTCGCCCAACTTAGCACTATTATGACTGGCTACGAAAAGAAGCAGAATTACTCATTATTTGTACCACAGTAACAAGCAGAATCTCCTCTCATGGCTTCACTGTACTGATTGCTGTATATTTCCATCATTGTTGTGTTTTGAAAGATTTTTTAATAAAAAAGTTCAAAATTTAAATTAGACCATCCATAACAGCCTATAACAACATACATTTTGTCAAAAGCAAACATTATTCTACTGCATTACTTTGGTGAGAACACTACAGTGATAATAGAAAAGTTTTATTTGGGTAGAATTAGGCTGCAATGAAAGACAGAAAGCATTAAAATACTTTTCAATACACCTCTTTGCATTGCTGTACATGATAACACAGAATAGTTACTGTTGATGTGTATAAAACTATAAACCTTTTATTCATCTATTGATCCTCCTACATTCTCTCACAATAACAGAAAGGCTTACTTTCTCAAGGACACTGTATTTTGCAACCTCAAAATCTTGGGGGAAAAAAGGAGTATCTTGATGATTTTCACCGTAAAGTCTGGAATGGAATCAGAATGATTAAAATCACAGATGCCCAGTAAATATTGTACTGTCATAGGCTGCAACATCATACTGAAGTAGGAACTAATATAACAAGATAAATCTATTTTTCAGCAGCAAAATTACAGCAACAAAAGTTTTGACAAATGAAATCCCACACAGACAAGCTGCTAACAGGCCAGAATGTCTAGTGTGAACCTGAAGACTAGATTTCAGTCTTCATTCTTCAGAAAAACTATGGATGCAACACACTATAAATGTATTTTCATTGCCTAGTTACGTGTTAATTTTTTAATAGCTTGGTCAGCTACCAGTGCTGTCTGAGACTAATTCCTCCCTTACTCTTGACTTTCACATTAAGATACATACGTGTAGTCATATCCTTCAGCATCAGGACTTTTAGACCAAGTGTAACTTCTAGTATGTTCCCACAAAGTGACTAAATATCTATCCTATGACTGAACAGTAGTCTCTAAAATTGAAAGCTGTATTTTGTTGATAGATTTAAGAGCGCTGGAGCTGGTTTTGTTGCTTTAACTCAACAATTAAAACCAGCTGTAACAATACTGCTTCCCTATCAACTAAGAGCAACCTCAGTTATCTTGATTTTCTCCCAAGAATTTTCATGGGAGTAAGAGATGCTCAGCACTTCTAAAAACAGTGGATTGAAAAAACCCGTGTGATAATGAACAGAGCTCCAATCAGAAAACCATAAAGCTTAGGTGTACTAATGCCTGGTGAGCTGGTAGAAGCTTTGCATGTATTAGGGAGCTGGACTGTAGGTGTCCACTGAGATGGAAAAACGTAAAATAAATTTCCAGTCACATTCGAAGGTTAAAAAAAAAAGAAAAAGAAGCCGTTACAAATTCATACATACAGCATACAGAAAATGAAGAAATAATAATTTTATCTGTCACTACATTATTAACATAACGAAAGCCGTCTCCAGGCGTTAATGGAACAGATTGGGAAGTGGGTTTTTTTTGTTTTTTGGTTGGTTTGTTGTTTTCAATTTACAGAAATATCAACATAGAGGTATCAAAATACATCTTTAAATTTATTTTATTTTACCTAAGAGTCCCCACTTTGGACTCAATTCTTCTCTCACTGTCTTCAAGAACAGTAAGGTTGGAATAGTTGTTTTCTTTTTTTTTTTTGGCATTTTTCTTTTCAGATGACGACAGGTTTTCCACATCTGCAATCAAAACATTTATTTACTTGGTATAATAACTGGTTTCTCTAAATTAATTTATGAATAGTTAATAAAAACAATACTAATACTTAATATTCATAAATTTTTTACACGTTGAAACAAGTTAACAAGCTTCTATGGTCACATTTTATTCTGCCTTATAACTGGCAGGATACGGAGTCAAGTATTGAAGGGCAACTGCCCCAGCTGCCTCATTGCTAGAACCAGTGCTACCCCAGGCTATGCCAGAGCTTATTCCCTTCAGGCACTTTTTTTTTTTTTTTTTTAAAAAATGTTTGTAGTTTTTA
>VYZM01007473.1:42968-66751 GCA_013398915.1 Dromas ardeola
TTTTTTTTTTTTTTTTTAAAAAAAGTTGTAAGTTGTATAGATATAGTGTATGAATGCAGTTTTACTTTTACCTTAAAACTATTTAGGATTGTTACTGAATGGATCTACCAAGCTCCAGACACGCACGCCCACGGCCTCTGCTGTGCAAAATCAGATTTGTCCAACAGACTCAATGACACAGCAAACGTATAAATGCAGGGGTCCTGATTCTTAAGTCTTATATATAGTTCTGAAAATGGGACTGATTCATGACATGAGAATGCTCATAAAATAAGATGTATTATCTCAAAAGTAATTACTTTTAAAAATAATTAAAGGAAAGACTAGCACCCAGCAAAATGCCAGAGATGCAAAAGTAAAGAGAAACAAAAAGCATAGTTACTAGGAAGAAAAAAAGAGAATTAAAACACCAATAACTTTCTGGATGATAATTTTTTGCTGACTGTACACATTAAATAGAATTATCTTTCTCATCCCTTTTTGGTGTTCTTTTGCTTGTTTCACAGCATTAAAATGAACATTTGTCTTTTTTCCTTCTACACAGTGTTATAGCCATTTGCATCTGAACGATGTTACGCACTGGAATGCTTGAGGTTCTTCTATTTTAATTATGCTGCATTAAATATTTCTAGCCCATGTTAACCTTTTCACGTGCTATCTTATTTTCTCATAATTTTAACTGCAAAACATAACACTACCTCATACAAAGGCACTGAAAACCCACTCTGTTCTGTTGAAATTAACTAAAATTTCCAGGTTATTTCCAACTTTATTGCCAGTTTCCATGGTTGCTGATTTCTTAAAAGCTGGTTCTAAATATTTATCTTCTGAAACATTCTTTTCCAAAGTAACTGACAGAGGAATAAACAATGCCAAATACACTTACCTTGCCCTTGGTCAGAAGTGTCATCTTGTGATATATTAACCTTAAATGCATCAATCTGTAAAAGCTTCCCCTTTTCAACTGATTTCCAAATGAAATCTGCACATAAAACAGGTAGCTGATACTTCTGAATATTTTTTAGATCACGACAGCTGAGGACATTAGCAGTATCCACAAGAACATGTGTACTCTGAAAGACAGGTTACAATTACAGTTGCTCTGCACACATAACTACAATATTAATCCAAATACTGTGTATTTGCAATTCATACTGGTACAATCCTAGAGTCCAAAGGAAATATTTAAAAAACACACAACCTTTTTGGACCATATTTTAGTTGGAACTTCCAGTTTAGAAACATGGTACCTCTGCACTTCATCCATAGACAACAGAGAGAGCAGGACTTTTTTCAGGTGACAGTTCAGCTCAACTAAAATATGTATAACTTCAGAGTGCCCACTTTTCTGCAATTACTATGAAGATATGAAGGTGAGCAGGTGCCTAATATTCTGCAGAGCTTTTAGCATCACACAGAAGGTCCAATAATGGGCAAGTTCTGTTGTGGCCAACATAGTAGAAACCCAAAGGTACTTGGGGTAAGAGTGTTTAAGAAAAGAAAAAAAGCTGGGTAGAATGCTGAAGAACCATAATAAGCTTTGGTAGCCTTATAAAGAATGATACATTTTTTTACTGGAATCATATATATGCTGAAAATTAAAACTTTCTGCATAGTTAGGACAAAATAAAAACATTTAGAGAAGTCAAATCAAATGAAATGGTCATAAGTAAGAGGCAGTGGATTTTGCACCTTGACTAGTTAACATGAAGCATGCAAGAACTGACGGACATGGAAAAATGAAAGATTATTACATCAAAATGAAATTACATCTACTTTATTCGGAAACAGGATGATAAATGCATGTACTTTTATTTGCCCCATATGACAAAAGTTCAGTTTAAAAAAGCAGCAGCACTGAGTCCAGATCTGTTCTGAAGTTCCCATTTGGAGATAGATGAGATACTTTTTAATCATAACGTAACTTCTGCAGCTTGGGTAAGATTTACCCTGAACAGGTTGGCCGCTTGTTAGCTGTTCTCAGCATCCTAGAGCTCACAAATTTTAGGTATTGAAATACCAGTGATGCATCTCCTTATTCAGAGTTTCCCCTCTGATGATGACAGAAGAAAAACAGCGTGGCAATTTTATCCAGGAAAAATACTTCCCCGGTTCTTTCGTGGAGGGAGAATATTGCTCTTTATCTTTTATGTGACATTTCAGTACTACAAAGCCAGATGCATTAAAAATGTAAACTGAATATTTCTATTTAAATATTGAACAGAGACATAATCTCAATGGTTCTTATTTCTCTACATGAGGCAAGATTAACACTCTACAACATTTGCACCACTTGATACTTTCCTACTGAGATCTCAGAAATAAATCTGGAACTTACCTTGTGATTAAGCACAAAATTAACTACTCCACCATTTTCTTTTATGCATGCTTTCAGCCTGCTCTTATCCTGAATGGTTAAGTATTTAATTTTAACAAAGAACACACAGTCTGCAAAGATTGCCATTGCCCTCCTGTTAAAAGAGAATAGAATTTTTTATTTTGGGCTGAGAAAACTTTCATTACCACTATCCACCTAAGTAGTCTCTCACCAAATATATTGTTTGCAACTCTACAAAGTTCCAAAATGAATCCCATTTTATTAGCATGGTAATCAAATCCACCCAGAACATCTCGTAATCAGTGGGGTTTTGTTTTTTGTTTTTTTTTGATTACACAGAAAATTTAGCATGACCTACATTTTCAGTAAAGTCATGGCTTGAACTAAGTGCCAAACTCTTGATTTCTTGCTGCTAATACCCACTGTTAGTAACGTGGAAGTGTCTTAATTTAGACTGGAACAACCTCTCTTTCATTTCCCCTTTCACACAGTATCATTATAAAATAACTCTCTTTTTCAAGACTGTAAACAGCTTTTCATGTTTCCACTCACTGATTTATAATCTACAAACATAAAACCCCCCAACATTTAAAAAGAACATTGGAAAGCTGATCCAGATGAGACCCAACAAAGCAAAAAAAAACCAAAACAAAAAAACAAACAAACAAAAAAAACCCCCAGCAACAGTAAAACCCCCAAACCCAAGAAGCTAGTTTTAACCCAGATCTCTTTTCTGATTGAATTCACCCTCTGGCTTACAGCACATATTTACAAAAAGGAATAGTGTAGCAGTGGAAGTGATGGAGAGCTAGGGGAGAGATGCAAGTAGGGGGACTGCTTCTTTTCTCAGCAGTGTCAACCTAAATTGTCTGTAAAACAACTTGAATGAAAAACGGCTGCATGTCATTTGTGACAAACCATGCTAAGATATGAGAGACTGGGAAAGTTTTATTTAAACAGGAGTAGAATTTATGACAGCAAAATATAAAGGCAGCATCTGGTTTAAGTGATTAAAATGTATCATCAATGCGTATTTATTTTCCTGGATGCCTTATGGGTATAAAGTTATTTTAAAACCTGATGAGAATGATAAATGTAGCGTAAATGAGAACACTATACAGAGCACTGAGCTCTTTACATAGCATATGAGCTCCTCAGCATGTCATGGGCTTTCTAAGGTTTCTGAGCCCTTCAGAGGTAAATGAGTGTTAAGTGGGAGCTAGAAGGCCTTATGACCGGTGGGTTCAGACAGAAGCCAAAACCAACGCCTCCACTAAGCTTATTTGAAGCGGGGTGCCCAGTTTAGTTTTCTCTGAAAGGCATTCAGATGGTACACCTCAAAACCACTTTGAGAACTTAACATATGGCAGCTCTTGACAACTAAACGATCTGGCTTAAAATTGCATTGCTTCTCCAAGCCAAACTGCTAATGCAGACACACTGCTAACACTACAGTAACGACCACGAGGAGAATGTGTGCTTCTAAAACAAAATACTCAGGTCATAAATTTTTTTACCAATGATTCTCTGGATCCCAATATACCATATCTCACCCAGAGGGTTAGTATCAGTGTCAGTGGTAAAGACGTTGTTTTTACTCTAACTATTTGTATTTCTGGAAAAGCTACTTGATGATGTAAATTTTCCACAGTGACTTAAGGCCAAATAATTTTATTTGTGAGATAACTGGACAAAACTGACACTCTAGAATACTTGGCCTCTCCAAATTCATCCTGGACTCACAGGATGAGGCAGAACAAATAAGAAATTGCTTGTTCAAAAGTAAAGATAATGTGAAAGGAAAGCAGTTCTTGTGTTAGACAAAAATGTATGATATTCAGTGTCCTCTATCTTTGGGAGGCCATTTGGAGAAAAAATTACCTTTCTCTGACTTAATGAGAGCTCCCAGATAGACTGCAAATTCGGATTAAGTTTCTAGTCTCCTACTTCTATAAATAAACAGCACCGACATCAAAGACTGCAAAAACGAAAGCAGACACTGTCTGAACTTCTTGCATTCATTTACCACTTCACATTTTTCTGGACTATGTTTGTGCAAATGAGGAAACATTTATTAGAACACTAGTTCCTTTACTAGTTTCTTAGGACTAAAAATAAAGAATTTAATTACCCAATAGGTTCTTCTGGCTTAAAAATAAGTATTGGTCAAATTGCACCAAAGCCTTTACAAGGTCAACAAAACCTTTACATCAACCCTGCAGATAGATTCCACTGTAGTGTGGAGTATCAATAAACCAAAAGACTGTAACAACGCAGAGAAAATGTTTAAACGGCACTGACAACACTTCACAATCTAATATAAGATTATTGTTTGATTAATTTATCAAGGACCCAAGTCTAGAGCAGATGATTAGGATTAGGTTTTAGATTTAAAAAAACCCAACAAAACAGACTAGCCTGAGGTAATTTTGGGATGGGATTTAGAATATGTTACCTATACTACATTTATGGAATGTGTTTATTTTCTTATTCTATGGCCTATTAGATTTTCAATGTATGCAGGTAAAGTTGTTCTTCAGTGCAATAAAAAAGAAATCAGATGGCCACCGAATACATTAAATTATGAGCTAAAAAATAAGTAGTTATTCAAGGAGCAAGATAATTGACTTGAATTCGGGGTTTCATGAAAACCTGGGAAATTAACATAATGAGACAAAATTTTATACAAGTCTGTCTAATTTTATCTCAGAAAGGTAATCTATAGGAAGGGCCCAAATAATCTACTGCACTATACAGCTGATAGAACTGGCAACTCTGTGCTATTAGGTCAGGCAGGCAGCTGATCAAAGGGCACTTGAGGTTATCATATACCTGTATTTTGTGGCTCTCATTTTTGTTTTTTTATGGCATTAGCAGTGCTTTTGGCATACAAGTACACTCTGCTTATACAAAAAAACAACTCTCCATACCTTAACCAAAAGTTTTTCACAAGATACTATGTTACCTGAGGTAATAAAAATCTTTTACAATGCAGCCTTGTTCTACCTTGGCTTTGTGGGAAACTGTACCTTTAAGAAGCTCGACTTTATGGTATAGAGTCTTATTTTAAGCTTCTTTTATCAACTTTATTTTGAATCTTGTCACAAACAAGATAGAATAATTTAAGGCATATATAAGGCCAAATGTGACACTGTCAAAGGCTTCCTTTAATAACCATAGTATAAATCTAGACACTGCCTCCCTCTTCACTAGAGCTCTGTGCGCACTAGTTTTCTCAATATATTCTCTAAAGCAGATTCTGGATACTCCTAAAGCATCACCAGAAGTTGTCTCCTCAGGAAATAATGAACTCTGTTTGCACAGCCAACACAAAACATTCATTAGAAGGCAACGAAATACATACAACCTATTGCAAGCATCAGCCCTGCCTATACATCCATATCTCATCCAGAAAACACCAGAAGCTACATGTGGTGCAAAACTCCACAACAGTATTTTATATTACATTTGTTTATGAAAATCAAGCTGCTAAGAACTGAGAAAAAAAAATATTGCAAGAACTGATCTGTAAATAAACCGTAGGTCAGCCAGTAAGCAGAAAGGAATGCATAAACTTGAGGGATTCATTTCCCGCAAGTCTGTCTGCAAAGACTCACCCTTCTCTCTTCCCAGCACAAGGTATTAAATGAGCTCTGATCCCACTCCTCCTCTTAGATTTTGAGGGAGCCAAATCATTTAAACTCACCCACTCAGGCAGCTGCCTTCCCAGAAGGATCTTCCTGCTTCCTCAACAGCGTGAAGTACAACTGGAGAGCCTGGGCGTTGTAGATAGGAAGGGCGAGGACACACTCATACCTCCCTGTAAAAATGCCCAAATGGACAGCAACCCAGTCAAACAAATAAACCAAGCAAAGTGCAGTCTACTGCACAGTAAGGAGCAGTAACCCTCGCTGCACTTGGAAGGAGAAGGAAATTGCCATGGTTAAAGCCCAAGTGAACTTTGGAATACCTGACAGAGAGCAGGAAATTGGGTTAAAATCTATTCAAAAGTCTATCCCCAGCAGTTTTTCTCTTGAGTGAAGAAGATTTTATTCTCTTTCATTGCTAAGGGATGCCACCACTGAATAGTAGCCTCTCTTCCCCTATTTCCCTAGACAACCAAACTTCTCAAGGAATTTTAGCAGTGCTTTGGCTTTACTCTTTTTGAATGGCAAAATTTCCAAAATTCAAAATCAGAATAGAAAACTACCGTATTTAATCTGTGTATTGAGAATCAATTAACTGCTGTTAAAACACTTGTATAACTGGAATACAGTGTTGTTGCAGAACCAGATAAGGAAGTTATGCAAAATGGAACTGCCAACAACTATCACTGGTTTTATTCTTACAATTTTAATTTATGTTGGTGGAGATCCATAAGTCCCCAATACCCTCAAAAGGATTTCACACTAGCACACAAGCTTGTACTTCACGATCAAACCACAAATTCAACACCATCATTAGCAATGGGTTATATTTTTAGCAAAGAGGGAGCAAAAAATAATTTTTTATTGTCCAACAATAGACCACGAATAATCTGTAGTCCTGTAAGGCCTTCAGCATGCAGGTAAACTGAAAACAAACCCCTACTGTATTTTTCCATTAAAGATGTCAAAGGGACTAAATGTGATGTCGTGCTTTAAAAAAGCATGAGTACAAATCCTCGTATTTTCTAGCATAGTAGCTTCCCACTGTTAAAGCAGAATCCAGACTGAGAACAATCACGTAGACAATATATTCATAACTGACAAAAGCAAACTGCAGGAAAGCCGATGGGAAGTTTAGCACAAAGAGCCCTGTGCACTATAGAAAGTAACAGTGGAAAATAAAAGTAGAAGTAGGCAACGGAAAGGGCTTCCCTGGGTTAGTACAGCCTAGGGCTTGGGTTTGTACGTGCCCAGAAAAGCTGCAAAAACAGGTCACAGCCTGCAAAATACCACAAGTTTCTGCAGAGTGACACTCTGACACTTACCGGAGTTCAGAGGAAAACGCTAATTTCCCTGAGGGAGACAGAGCATGCCTAAAGCACAACATGTCAGAAAGCCGGGGGATGCTTTTTACCCAGTTATCTCTCCGTTCCTCCCTTACTGCAGCTATTTGAAGATTAAAAGGGTATAACTAGCCACAATAAAAGCACGGCAAAAGTCCAAAGCCTCACCCCCTGCAAAAAAACCCACAGCCTGACAGGCTTACGGACAGCTCACTAGACAGGAATCTCCTCACGCACCGCGCCGGGACGGGACGGCCGCTGAAGAACTCTGCGGGGATACAGCCTTCCGCCTCGTCGGGAGCGGCCCTGCCCGAAGAGAAACCCCGTCTCCAGGAAGAGCCACCGGCCGCGAAAGCAGGAAGGGGCCCGGGAACCGCCCCGACCTGAGGAAGGGAGGGCAGGCCCAGCTGCCGGAGAGACACCCCTCCACCTCGATCCCCGCCGCCTCTTCCCGCCCCTGACGGCCCCGGCCAGGAACCGGGGCAGCGGCAGCTACTTCCCTGTTGATGCCCGTCAACGGCCTTTTCGACGCCGAGGCTCTCGGGAGCTGTAGTTTGAGCGCCCCAGAGCCGCCTCGCCGCTGGGCGGGGAAGGCGGCACCTCGGGACTACAACTCCCAGCATGCCCGGCGCCGGGGCGGTGCCCAGCCAGTGGCGCCGGGAGGCTGTGGGATGGCGGCAGGTTTGTAATAGAAGGAGAGGGGTGGCGGCGGCCAGAGCAGAGCGGCCTGAGGAGCGACGGCGGGTGCTGCCGCCCCGGTACCTGTGCGGGGCCGCAGGTCGGAGCTGTCGCGGTGCGGGTGCTTCGGGGCAGGGGGAGCGGCGGCCCCTGTGAGGGCGTCGCGGTGCCGCGGGCCGGGGCGGCGTCCGCGCCCGCGGGGAAGGGAATGCGCCGGGCCTGGCCCTTCGGCTCGGCTGAGGCGTGTGGCTGTGCCCCTCTGCCCACCGGCGACCTTCGGGGGGATCCCTTTGTCCCTCCTCGTCTCCCCGGGACGGGTCAGCTTCATCGCTGCCGGCTGTCTCGGTTATTAGGAGATGCTGCTGCCCTGAGACTGCGGGGGAGGCTTTGCGCTCGGCAGGCTGCCTCCAAAGGGTCCCCAAAAGGTGACAGGAAAAATCGCTTGGGAACAGTGTAGGCTTGAATTTGCCCGTGCAGGAATCTGTACCTCGCTGAGAAACTTCCACTGGTGTTTCAAAACAGAAGGTGGCTGAGAAACGTTTTCCTAAGGGAATTTTGCCATTTCTCCTAGTCACGGTTTCAAGCTTTGGTTGAAAAGTGTAAACCCTGTTACAGCAAGAGCTGGCATAAACCGATCTCTTGGGAACAAGGAAGCTTTAAGAAGTTATTTCCTGATCATCAGGAGCCTGGGCTGCTGTGGTTGTCAGTCCTTTGTCCCCTGGCCCCTTCTTTCGTCTGCGTTCCCCACCATACACCATATGCACAGGCAGAGAGTTAATTGCCCCGGCACTAGTTTGAGGTGGCAGGGCTGAGTGCTCAGGCTCTTGCTGCCACATTGGCATCGGCAGCAGTTCTGTCTCTTTTTTTTTTTCCTTTTTGTTTTGCCTTCCTCAGTGAGAAAATCACTTTGGGTCTTCTATCTACCCAAATTCAATCATGTTTTATGGCAATTGTAGGAATTCAGTTATCACTGAAACTTTTGCAGTCTTCAAACTGTTTTTTCTGGATGGGTTTAAAAGAAGCTGGTTGGGAGGAGGAAGCTAATAGGCAGCATGGTTGTAGAGTTTCCATGAGAAACTAAAGAAGACACAAAAATGATAAGTGCTGTGTTGAAATATGTGCAGTAGAATGTTTGTATGTAGATGGACATATTTGAAACTTTGCATTAATATGAAGGTCCTGCGCGGGAAGTCTCTCTCAGCTCCTCAAATCACCACTCTTCTTTTGTTGTGGGCACTTTAAAAAAAATCTGAATCCCTCTCTATACTGCTGAAGAGACTATTATACACAGCTCTATAATATTTGAGGTGATATTAGCTGCACTCAAATAAATAGTAATATTAAAAGTTGGATTATGTTGATTTCCTGCACAGAAAGTTTTTGTTACTAATTGTCTAAATTGTTCCTATTGCCTAGGGAAATGTAGATTGTGACTTATTTTTATAAATACACTAGGTTGGTTATAAGAGAGTAACTTTCTTTTACTGTGAATCTCTTATTGTAGATTTCTTATTTTGTTTATCTGCTTAATTTCTAGGTGCTATAAGTAGGTAACCATCCATACCAAATACCTGGAACTTTGAAAGTTTTACTGTCCTAACACTACATAACGTAATATTGTTATGTTAATGCTATGTCAGCAAATAAATTGGAATACAATTTACAAGATGCCAACTGTTGAAGATCTGAGTAGTGAACCAAACTTCATTGCACATTGGATGTCCGATTGTTCCCGTGCTGGAGTCTTACTAGATCCTAATTTTACTGGTTTGAAAATCAACAAAGCAAACTTATTATCTGGACCTAAAAACATCACAGCTCTCCCTGCTGAAGTGTTGCATCTTTCAGACAGCTGTTCTGTAAGTGAGGACTCCTTATGTGAAGAAGAGTCTGGCAGCACTTGTACACTTCGGCAATATACCACTGAAACATCTTTTCCAGCAGCTGCATATAATGTAGAAGCCTCTAAAACAGACTTTGTCCATGGTGAAGTGGATGGTCAGAATAAATCTGATCACAGCGATCCGCTCTTAAAAAAGCTGGAACAGGTAAAAGTTCTAGAATTCCTTGACGTACATCAATTAAGATTTTGTTTCTGCATGTGATTTGTCATACTTGGAAGTAAGCAAACTCTTCGCAACATATAGAACACAACAGGCTTAATGAGCAGGTCCTAAGTCACAGTTACGCTGCATAAAAATTGTTGTCCTCCTCATGATGTGCAGTTATTGAGAGTCTTAACTTCTTGTTTCCAGTTGGCACGAGTTCCAGTTTAAAATGAAATTGTATTTAGTTGCAGGGTACTTGTTCTCAAAATCTTTTTACCTGGAAAGCTACACTCAGTTTTACAATGTTCCGTTGTTTCTTCACTTCAAGCTATGGAAATGGGGTGCTTGTCATTACAGTGGTAGTACTTCACCACAGATATTCACAGCATGGTGAAGTTGTATGTTCTTGTATCTATAGCAACATCTTCTGTTAGTTCTCAAAGTAGGTATGTACACCCATCTATGTGGCTCTGTTTAGATGAAGAGTTAGTGTTGAATGTGATGAAGTATCCAAGACACTGGGACAAAAAGGCCTGGAATTCCAACGCTGTGATGTTATTGTTTTTTTCCAGAGCAAGCATGTCAGTTAATCCACTGTAGCTGGCTATATGTTCACTCGTACCTCTTCCCGATTGCTACACATAAATTGTGTTAGCTGAAAGTGTTCAGTTTAATAGATCTTTCTGTTAAGGATTAAGAGCGCACTTACCTCCTTGTCCACTCTGCTAGCAGGTACCTCAGCATGAATCCCTGTGTCTGTTCACTCAAGTGGGGTGTGAGTCTCTACAGTAGAATTCCACAATTTATCCGGTGCTATAAAAGTTTTCTCCTCTATTTTACATGATAGGAAAATAAATAATTACTTTTTCAGTATTGTTAGCAGTATCAAACAGTGGCTAAACGACATATATTAGCTGGTGTAATAGTATTTTAAGAGGAATTCTTGTCTCCTGTCTTAGAAAGTTATTGACAATCTAATATATTATAAAAAAATAAATCTGATGTTTGTAATGTCGAATGTAGTTTTTTCACTTTAGTTTTCTGAGGATATTATTATCGGAACAGGTATGATTTCTTTAATAAAGTAAGTGAAGGGTTTGGAGATCAGAGGCGATCTTTGGATCTTGATCATTAGCTCATAGCTTCTATTTGCATAGTGCCTTAGTTCTGTTTTCACTGGAATTTTAACGATCTACAAGGGAAATTCAAGGGAATTTTTTTCTTACCTGTTGGATGACAGGTGTGGTCCAGTTGTTCATCTGTGGAAGGATTTAATCAGGCCTCCTGTCTTTCCTTTGGAGGAGCTGAAACTAGCAGATATGTATGCATTGGAGATAGAGATGGACGTGGAAGCCCACCACCCATTGCTGTGTCTCGGTAGGGTATGGAATGCCCTGCCTTCATATGGCCCTCGAGGCTGGTTTTGAGGCAGTGCAAGAGATTCCTGCTACACAAGAAAATGAAGACTGGATTACTGCATTTAATCAGTATTTTAATTCTTTTTTTCAGGCAGCTTCATGACTTCTTAATGTTGTCTGATGCTCTTTTCCCCCTCTCTTGGTCCTTTGTATCAGTTCTGCTCACTGTAAGTGAGATCTTGGAGAGAAAAAAAACCCCACACTTTTTCTAAAGCTTTAATTATTATGAAGTGTTTCACATTTTAATAAAAACATGGCATAGTAGAAGTTAATGTTAAAAGAGCAGAATTTGAATGTTTTTCCCATGCAGTAGAAATGTTTACTAATTTTTTACAGATTGGTCAATTAAAGACTAGTGGAACTGTTAACTGGGCAAATTGGAAATAGCATGTGCACTCATAGGTAGAAAAATTCTTAATTTGCTTCATGTTACACTCACCTAATGGAACATCTTTAAAACGAAAGATACCAGTTGTCTTGATGACGCTAATCCTGTGGTACATTTTAAGTAAACCTAGCCTCTAATACATTTTTCTTTTTGTTTGAAAAGCTGAAGGAATTGCAACAACAGAAACAGGAACAGCTAAAGAAACAACAGAAGGAGCAACTTCAAAGGCTAATGGAAGAGCAGGAGAAGCTACTTAGCATGGTATGTGGCCAGACAGCAGTTCTCGGTAAGTTGACAAAGCAAGCATGTGATGTACTTTGAGTAAACTGAAGAATTTAATCTCATTTTCCAGTTAAAATCTGAAAGTGTATTCAGTGTTCTTCATCTTGAGACTACTTGATTAGGCAAAGATAAAGGTTGCATCACTTCAGTGCCTGAAAGTTGAATGCTACTGTAGAAGGAATACTATCCCATTTTTATAAAATGCCAACTGTAATTGTGACTTGATCAATATGTGCTATGATGGGAGCCCTTGTTTTGAAGAAAATATTTTAAATATAAAAGACAGTATAAAATAAATAGTTGCTTTCCTTTCTGATTAGCTGTTTCTCGCAATACTTCTGATTGCTTTAAGCTGCTAGTGTATCCAAATGAAGTGGTCTCTCCTTGTTTGTGCTCATGCAGCACAAATTTGTTCAGGTGATGAACTGAATTAGACTGGAAGTTGATCTGTATTGAAAAATTAACACTTGTAACCTGTATCAGTTTTCCAGTCTTGTTTGCCGTGTGCAAAGGGAAGGGACAGTGCTGGGCTGGAAGAAGCTTTTAGAGTTGAGCAGGGGTATTTTCTTTTGTTGGCAGCGTCAGTCCAACCTCACTTAAGAGAGGATCTTTCTTTCACTCTACCTACCTGAGAAAAATGAATTTAGGGCTTAGCATTAGGAGACCAAAATTCAGATTGCCTAATCACTTTTTCTTGATCAGTAACATAAGGATGGAGGCTGGGTGATCAGTCTTGCCCTTCAGTGCCATTTCTTTTCTCCTGTGGAACAGTGGCGTTGTCATGCAAATACAATGACACAGCCTTTTTTTTTTTTCTTTTAATTTCAAGGCTATACTGTAATGGCTGAAAATCAAAAGCCAAGACCTGGGCATTCAGTGGGCTTAACAACTTTACACCAGTTGCCATCACCTGGGTCTCAGAATCACTTTGAAGATAGAGCTTATGCTCCAATTGTTTCTCCACATACACAAGACAATGATCTTTTACAAAAGTTAAACAACAAAGAATGCACCTCATCTTTGAAGAGCAGTTTTTCAGAAGTGGCTGCCTGTGAGAAACAAGGTATGTGTGTGCCTCTGAAAATGCAGAATTGTTTGAAAAAGGAGGAAGACAAGTACATTACTGGTTAGTCATTTGTAGAAAGATAACTTGGTGCGTGGTGTTTTTTTTTTCCCCTTGTAGTTATTGAATGTAATTTTCTACTACTTACTGTGAAGATTTTATCAAGTGTTGATTTACTTGATTTGTTGGTTGGTTTACTGACAGTTTACAGATCTCAATGTTCCTGTTGATGTTCATGTGAGTGTTGTTAAAAGCAGCATGAGGAAAAACTAAAGTCTTTCTCTCTGAATGAAATGCTTGTCTGGTTTAGGAAAAAAATATAATCTTTACTGCTAAAGCTTATATATGATAAAGACTTGGAAAATAGCAAATTATGACAAATATTGGATTGCTGAATTTTTTGGGCTGAACCATACCCACATTTTTACATGGGAAATGGAAAATAACAATCTGTCCAGGGATTTTTAATACATAATTGGATGTGCCTTTATAAAGAAAGCTCAAATTCAAATAAGAATTAATTTGGGGAAATCTTAGGACTATTTTATGTGGGAATTCAGACTACATTACCATGAAGCTCCCTTCTGGTTTTAATCTGACCTGAACGCTGCTTAAAGTATGAGCTGAAAACGGATTTGTTCTTGGGGAGGAAAAAAAAACTCTTTTCATTTTGTAGGAAAAAACATGTGGTGTCCAGAACAAAAGATGGAAATTTTAATGGAAAGTGAAGACCATCACATTGATCCTTTATGTATGGAAAGTGCTGATCTCTCTGAAAATCCCAGCGGAGGAAAAGATTTGTGGACTAATACAGAGGAAAGGTAATTCAGGCCATTATTATGCAGTTTTTATCAAATAGATAATATGAATTTCATTGAATTCTGAGGCCTCATTGAAACAATCTGATATTCTCAATTTGTGTAGCTTTCTCAACCAAAGATTCCATTTTGCTAGGTACTGTGGAGACCTGTAGTAAGAGAGGCTCTGGCCTGAAATTGTTTATGCTATGAAAGATGGGGTGTTGTGTATTAAGAGGTGTGTGCAACCTGGGGTAATGTTAGTTTAAAAGCACGTTTTAGGATAGGCTTTGTATATAAGCAGTTATAATTACTGTTCCCAATTTGCTTTGTTACAACCTCCTATCCACTGTTACATGGCGAAAGTAGTAACGTGGAGTGTAAGGCTGTGACTTTCCAGTTTATTACCAGGAGTTATGTTTGTTTAAAAATCAGTTTGTGGCTAAGAAGTAATAATAGTACTTGTTGCAGAAGCCTTCTCATGTATGGTAAAAGCTTTGTTTATGGTGTTGGTAAAAGAAATGTAGTGATTGGTATTGTTTTAAAGCTCTGCCTTGTCTGCCAGGTCATCACAAAAGCATGAAATACTTGTTCCAGGCTGCTGTGGGTTGAGCCCAGCCAGCAACTAAACACCCACCCAGTCGCTTGCTCACTTTGTCCCCCAGAGCAGAATGGGAGAGGGTATCAGAGGAGCAAACTCAAGAGAACTTGTGGGTTGAGATAAGAGGAAAGAGGGAGGGGGGGGAAACACGAAGTGATGCAAAGGCTGTCACTCTCCACCTCTCACAAGCAGACCGATGCCCACTTCGTTCCTGAGCAGCAGAAACTAAGCTACTTCTGGAAGACCAAGCCCCCAGTTTTTACTGCTGAACGCGATGTTTTATGGCATGGAATATCCTTATGGTCAATGCAGGTCAGCTCTTCCGACTGTGTCTGCTCTCAGCCTCTTGCCCACCCACAGTGTAACTTGCTGGGCGTGGGGGAGCAGCATGAAAAATGAAAAACAGCCTTGATGCTGTGGAGGCAGTGTTCAGTAATAGCGAAAACATTGGTGTGATATCAACACTGTTGTAGTCACAAATCCAAAACTCAGCACCATATGGGCTGCTATGAGGAAAGCTCGCTCCTTCCCAGCCAGGCCCAGTAGGAGGCTGTGAAGGAGGAGGAGTATCAATGGGAGAGATGAGGAACACTATCATTACTGAGTGGGAAGGTGATACTGTAGAAACTGGCAGTATGTCTAAAATATTCAGGACCAGAGGAAATGGTCTGAAGTTGCGGCAGGGGAGGGTTAGATTAGATATTAGGAAGAATTACTTTACTGAAAGAGTGGTCAGGCACTGGAACAGCCTGCCCAGGGAGCTGGTTGAGTCACCATCCCTAGAGTTATTTAAGAAACGTGTAGATTTGGCACTTCAGGGCATGCTCTAGTGGCAGAGATTGTAGGGGGTTTTTGTGTGTGTGTGTGTGTGTGTGTATGGTTGGACTCAATGACCTCAAAGGTCCTTTCCAACCATGAAGATTCTATGATTCTATGAGTGAAAGCTTGGTGGTCTGGGCAGAAGAAATGGTCATTGAGAAAAGCAGTGAAAGAAGAACAGCAAAACCTGCATGCAGTGTCTTTTAGATATGGATATTAACTGTAGCAGGGATTTGATAAACCATTTCTCTAAAGATAAACAGCTAATGTTATAATGCATTTCTCAGAATAAGTGACATTTGACTACCAAAGTACCTCATAATCTGTCATCTTTTGTGTAATTACACCTTAGGTCTTTGAATAGCAGTGACGTTAAACACAGTTATTTTATATAGAAATGTAAGACTTGATTATTTTTTTTTTTTTTTTTTTTTTTAAATTACACTAGACCTATTAAAGCTGCGATTCAGGAGAAGAAACAGACATTTGAAGAATTCCTGGAAGAACAGATACAACTAGAAGAGCAGCGTCTGGAGCAAAACCAGAAGTTACAGGTTATTTATTTATTTTTTTTTAATTTTTTTTTTATTGTTCTTTATATATTGTGCAAAGATGTGATAGGTGCTTTAAAAATTTACAAGGAAGATTCTAGCATCAAAAGCTAACATTGAATGCAATAGTGACATTCTTGAAAATAAAACAATAAGCCCCCCGTATTTCAGTTGTTTAAGATGTCTTTAGAAATCCAGTAGAAATGTACTATAGAAATTCATATTCACGTGTGGGGTTTATTTGAAGAAATCTTCAAACTGTGTAAGGGACTCTTTAACATTTTGCATTTTACTTTTCCTTACCCCTTTTCAGGAGACAAATGGATCAGCCATTCAAAAACCAGTGATCAAACGACCTTTCCTAAAAAGAGGAGAAGGCTTAACAAGATTCACTAATGCCAAATCTAAAATCACAAAACTTGGAGAAAACACCCCAAAACTTCAACAAAAGTCTTCAGATGACAGAAATGTTATTAAAGTGGACAGATCACAAATGCAGAAGAAAACTATGCCTCCTGGCAGAGAACTGGTTTCTGAGAAGCCTTGTGCACCATGTAAAAAATACAGCCACCTTGATAAAGCAAAACATCATCCTATTCAGAAGACCCTGGTACTCAGGAATCACAATGGAAAAAATACCTCGCTATTAGAAACAAGAATGCAAACAGGAAAAAATCATGATGGACAGATGAGAGATTCCTTCCCATCAGAAATTAACAACAAAATAGAAAACAAAGAGAACGTAGAAGAATTTGCTAAGTCTAACAGTGGAAAAATTGGAAACAAATTACCTGGCACAGAAAAGCCTCGGTTATGTCATGAGCCGGCCAGTGCCTTTTCTAATTCTAAATGTCCTATAGGTCACCCTGTAAAAGATCCAGAACTGTCTTTTGAAGTTTCGTTTCAGAATAAGCTGGAAAACTGGGAAAAAGAAAAAGAAAAAGAGAATCTAGAATTAGACGAATTCTTGTTTCTAGAACAAGCTGCAGATGAAATATCTTTCTCAAGTAATTCCTCATTTGTGCAAAGGATCTTAGATCAAGATCAGCAAACTTTAAAAGGCCGTAGAATGTCTTCTACCCCTATCAAGGCAAAACAGCAGCAAGTAAAGGCGCTGTCTCTTGAACTTATAAATAGGAAAAATATAAAGGCAGACTGTATGACACAGGGAAATACAAATGATAGAGCTGTTACGCATACAGCCTCGAATTCAGGAACAGCTTTTAGAATGAAGGATTCATTGAATAAAATGGACAATGTAATATTTTCAGCTTCTGTGACAGCAGCTCCTGCTTTAAAAAGTAATCAATGGATTGTAAATGAAGAAAAGAGTGAGGATGATGATGATACTACTACAGATTCTGAGAGTGAATTTGAGACCACATTAAAGCATGGAAATGAAGGTGTTAAGACATCCTTTATGAGCTGTAGAGAAAGTGATCCAGAATTTTTTGATTATGGAGGTTCTGTTACAGACATCGGCAAAGAAAGCAAAAATGGAGATGCTGACCTTGGCTTTTCAGACAAAGACTGCAGCGTGCTGTCAAAGCAAAAGATAAGAAAAGCTTCAGACCAGCAGAGAAGCATGTCTTGTATGAGTAAGTTTGAGTTTGATGATGAAAGAACATGGAGTGATCTTGATGAAAATTACGTTAACAGTGATTCACCTGAAAAATATACTAAAATACCTTCACAGATGGACTTTTCCAGTAAGAATGATACAACTGCCCCAGATAAAGCAATAAAGAGAAAAGTTGCTTCAAAGAGGGGAGATGAAACGTCCAAAGACTCTGCAGTGGACAGTGACTCAAATGGACCTCCTGTATCAAACCTGATGATAAAACTGTTTCCTTCACTGAAACCGAAACAGAAGCCAGGCTGTCATTCAGAGCGCGAAACCAAATCAAATGTGGAACAGGAACCAGCAGGTGAAAGAACAGCAACTGGTAGGAAATGTTGAAGACGACATCTATTACAAGTCTTCTCTTCTAACGCTTAAGCTGCAACCTGACATTACACCAAAGGATGCTGCAGGGAATGGCCCCCTGTTCTTGCCTTTCATTTCCTCTCCTGGTTGCATGTCTGGTGTCAGATCTAAAAATTTTGCAGCTTGCAGAATGAGTACAATGGATGAAAACTTCTTTTTTTTTTGTTTAATTTTTTTTTTTCTTGGAGGCTAGTTTTCTGTCAGACCTACTCATTGCACCAACTTGATCTGGAGCTGCTTGATCACTGTTTCCAAATCAAGGAAAGTGTCAAAGGCATGCCAAAAAAGAAGTGGTACCTCCCTTTCCAGTGACAGTGTGCATTTACACCACAGTAGGGTAATGCTATGCCCTGGTAGGTTAGCTTGTTCCTCTTGGAAAATATGAGGCGGCAGCAGCCCTGCTCGTATTTTCTGACAGTAGTATATCTAGACAATATCTAGAAAATTAATGTGGAATATGGGAACATGGATTCATTTTTCTGCTTTGCCCAAGTTGATTCCAACTATATGGTTATAGTGTGGGGAAGGACTGCCTCTGAAAGCTCCTGTTGAAGCTGTTGCATTTATGTGGGATCGTTAAAAATGCAGTTTTTCAGTGAAAGCATGATGGCATAGTCTAGCATTTAAATCTCTTCTCTGTAGAGAAGGTGGTGAGATCTTGGTTGCAAGCTCAGCTCCAATGAACAGGATCTAGGTTTTTATGAGAAGTTCCTACGAAAGCTGCTATTTCTGCTTATTGTCTTGTGGAGAATTGATTTTGTAGGGTTGTCTAAAGATGCCTGCTAGATGTTGTTTGCAGGAAGAGGGGTAGGGGTTTTTTTTACTGAATCTCAGAGCATTTAAGGGTGAATGCGGCAACTACCTGCATCAGTATTTAGGCTCTTCTCTTGCATACTCAGAAGCAGACTATTAAGACCCTTTAAGTGGTGACTGAACAGGAAACTCGGAGGGCGAAAAAACCCACAAATCCTATTATTGGCCTCTGCAATAGATTTCGCATTGGTGATGGATGTGAACACTTTGTTGTGAATAAAACTTAGAAAAACTTCAACCATAAACTTCTCGGATGCTTGGCCCTTAGACCTTCATTTAATTTCTCTAGCCTGACATAAAGCGCTTTACATTCCAATTCCTAATATGTATTTAGTTCTACAAAGATGATGGATATACTCAATATTTGAGGAAATAGTGCAGAGTGCTTTAAAATGTCACTTCTGTGTTATTTGAATAGTAGAATTTTTTTTGCAATACTGCTAGTATCTCTAAAATAGTATCACTTGATTTTTATTTTTTTTAACTGGTGTGTGATAATTGGTTACTTCAGTCTTACGGATGCCGCTTAGATAACTTGTACATGGCTGTTCTTTGACAGGAAACACTGTTCCATCCCAGGTACTGAGAGATACGCTCACTGAATTGGAAACTGAAATAGCGAGATTCAGAGCTGAAAACACAACTCTAACTAAACTCCGTGAAGAAAGAGAGCAAGCCTTGGCAAATATCAGGTAATTTTTAATTGAAATGTTTTGGTGCATTCACTCACATAGTATGTTCCAGACTATCATAATGTGTTGTTATCAACAGCACAGGCAAATAATTGCTGTGTTTCAGTTACAGTGGAGGCATAGGTCAAGAAACTAGTTGTTGCTCTAGGTATATACCAAACTATAATTATTACTCACACACAAATTACAATATTAAGAACCTCTGCTAGTTTAATGTGATTTCCTTAAAGGCTATACATGGGAGAATTTGTATATTTCTGTTCTGAGTGATAACGCAGTGCTAAATTGGTCTTGCAAAACTGATCTTCATGCTAACACGATTGATGCTCTTCCTTTGGATTGGAAAATATTTTCATTTGAACTGTGGGACTTATAAAAGACATATAGAGGAGAACAATTATATCTGTTGACTTAAATGTGGCACACCTATTCCTACCAAAGTCACTTTTGTTTTGTTTGGAAACAACTTTGTGTTGTTGGCTAATATTTAGTTTGTGACCTCCTGCTGTTAGCGGATTCTTTTTCCCTGGTAATTTTGGGGGAATGGTCTTCTACTGCTTTGAAGAGTGTTGGAAGATCTTAGGCAAAGCTTTGTTAAATTCAGGATAACTTTTGTGACTAGAAGATATAAAAATAGAAATTGTTGGACTTCAAACACTAGCTGTGTGACAATTCTTACTCCTTAAATAAGGAATATCATTTATAGGTAAGTCTTCCTGGGGGTAACAGGTGCTGGATTGGAATCAATGACCACAAAATTCAGATTCGTCATTTTCTTCCTTAAAATCTAGACTTGAAGTAGTTTTGGGCTAAACCAACAATTTTGTTTCATAATTATAGGAAAGAAATTGCAGACTTTCAACAGCAGAAAGCCCAAGAACTGGCTGAAATAGAAGAATATAAAAAAAGGGAAATAAAAAAACTGCAGAAGGAGCGTAAAGTTTTTGAAAAATATACCACAGAAGCTAGAGCAATTCCAGATAAAAAAGAACGTGATGAAATTCAGGTATAAAAATTATGTTATTCTTGTAGTCCACACAGGGAGACTTAAAATCATTTCAAGGCAGTCGATTAAATTCTAACTTAATTGAAAGGTTGCAAGTGATTTTTAAGATGGGAACTGCTAGTAGATATGACCTAATCGAGGAAGGAACTGCAGCCTTCACAATGTTGTTTGATGGCTTTAAGGCAAAACTCCCTGATGAACAAATCTTTTTGCCACGTTTCCATACTAAAAACTGCTCATGACTATGGTAGAACAATCTTCAACTTTGACACAAAATTTCTGTAGTTAATGCTATGTTGTAAGTTTTTATTCGTGGTAGCGGATCAAAGCGCCCACTAGAACTGTACTTGAGTTTTAGTCTGTCTATAACTGTTGTACAGTAAATGTAGTAATCTTCTACAATTTTCAAAGTTACATTTTGTTATTACTTGTAGGTCTTTAGGTATCAGAGATGTAAGAAAAAAGATTTGTTTCTTCATTGTCAGAATGTGTGGTACATGAGGTGTACAGGCAAGTTGTTTTAAGCATCACACATGGATTTCCTTCCTCCTTCCCTACGCATTTTCCTAACATAACTTCAACAGATTGAAGTAACATCTGCTAAACTGCGTAGGCAGATTCATGTGTATTTTATGTCACTGTGTCCTCCCTATTTTCCTGTCCCAAGATTTTTTGAAGGGTTCTCTCATGGGCAGCCTTAAAGACTTCATGTTTCTGTCTCAAGTGTATTTGTACTGGCCAATCTACAAAGTGTAAAGGATACCAAGAGGGCAATAAAGACGCTTCCTGTGATCAAAACAGACCTTTTAAAGTTGGTAAAGTAAACAGTATCTCTTTAGGGAAGAAACTTCTCCTACCTCTCACTCTCTGCCCCAGTAAGCTGATCTTATTTTTTTGCGCTCTTACGCTTTTTTTTTTGTGTGCTTGTATTGATATTAGAACATTAAAATCTTTTAATATATTAAAAAATGAAAGATCGTTAATTTATAAACATGCGTTTTTCTAAGGCTTTAAAACAGCAGATTGCAGAGTTACAGGAAGATTTAAAACGAAAAGAGGCAAAATGGTCAACCACCCATCGACGCCTGAAAGATCAAATAGAAACTTTAGTAAATGAGAATATGGAGCTAAAAGAGGAAGTCAAAATTATGGAGAGGTTTCGTCTAGAAGCCTGGAAGAAAGTAGAAGCTGCTGAAAACAAGAGGAAAGTAGAAAATTCTGGGGTGACTCTAAAAAGAGCAGAATCTGTAAGTTATTAATCTTGGTGTTTTAAATTAATCTGTGTGAATACTCTGAGTTTTGGATCATAGATTTGGAATCCAATAGCTACAACCTAGATGTTTACTTTTAACTTACTGATCTTGGGACTCCAGTAGTGGTGACACACACCGAATTTTGTTAATGTCACGTTCTCTACAAATGTGAATGTTCACAATGTGCAGCACCCATTCTGTTGAGGAGCTCATCTTAGAAATTCAAACTGATGCAATTATAAGAGAAAAATCATAGATTAGACCTAAGCTGTGAACCTCTGCACCTTAAGGATCAGTCAGGCAAACCAGGCAGTTCACCACTGTCTAAAGCAGCTGTATTTCGTTTTGAAACTGTAACTATTATTCTGGATTGCTTGCACCAAATTAACATCCTGCAGTTGTTGGTAGCAAGGCGGCAGGCAGAGTTCCAAAGTACAGCTTGGGCTATCTCACACCAGCCCTTCTGCTGATTAAATCTCAAAAATGTATACTCTGTGCAGATAGCTTCCAGTGAATTTCATGTCACATGGTGTATAAATCTTTTGCCGCTGTATGAACAGTTATGATTAAATGTCACGTAAACCACAAATAACTTTCTTTCTTTTAGTGTCTACCAAATAGAGGCCCAAAAAGTCAAACTGCATCTCTGCTTCCTCCAGTACAGAAGTGCAGCAAGATAAATGGCAAAAGTTACTCACAAGCAAAAGGTATAAGTGTTTGTCTAATCAGAGAATTCTGTTAATTCTTTAAATTTTCTTTAAAAGAAAAATGTGGATTTTTGCTTTTATTAGAAAGAGTGCGTCACCACCTCAGAAGTAGGTAGAGAATAAGTTGTAATGGACTCATTGAACATATGGATAAATATCTCAGAGGGCAAGATTCTGGCGAAAGCTATGATCAGACCATTCCGGTCATGTTTGGTGCTCTGGAGCATACCAGAGGCTGCATTCTGTAATCCCAAATGGCATTCATCGTTGACGTTCTTCAAGCCATGGATGTTGATTAGATGACTATGTTGATAGCATTGGAACTGCTGTGTCTCTTCAGAACCTTCTGTTAGCAGGATCTGTAATCGTATGGGCAATGCTGTAGCGGGTGTTCCGTGTTCACAGTTGGGCGCAAATGCTGTTGGCAGCTATACCCCTTCCTAATGCACCATCGAATATGCAAAGTAACTGGAGGGTACTTTTTTGACACCTCTGACAGTTCCAACACCTGTTATGTTATCTGCTAGAGGAGTATACTCCAGAATTGAAGTAATCTCTCTGGTGTGCTAGGAGAGACATGGGAAAAGTCTGCCCATCAGTTCCTGTTAAAAGGTTCCGTTAGTCTTCCTTCCTTCAGTATAAGGCATAACTAATAATGTTGTCTAGGTCCCTAGGGGTAGGGAAAAAAATTCCTTTGTAAATCTTCAGAAATGAAACAGGAAAGTGCATGTATTATACCTATTGCAGTGATTCTTCGATGACGTACCTGAGGGAGCTGGCTTATGCTGATTCTTTTCATAAATATGCTGCTTCCAGTTTTTACTGCACTTAAATGTAGGTGTCCTGTACAACTTGACCTCCTACGTAATTGTAACACTTAAACTGTACTTTAACTTTACTGTTCAAATTAACTTTATTACATGTATCTATCTGAGCAGGAAAGCTTTCTAGAACCCCTGCATCAGCACCTGCTAGTGATGGAAGCAACTCTGAGACAATGACGGCACTAGAAGATTGTTCTAAGACTTTTATGGTAGTAAGTCCTGGATCTTGATTTGATTTTTAAGGAGGGAGGGGAAACTCAAAATAAAACAAGTTACTTTACTTAAATGAGTATCTGGAGGGTGACTGGTGAAGCTGTTGACTCAACTGCTGTTGCTCTTCAACTGCAATTTTATTGTCCTACCAGAAAATGGCTATGTAGTAGACAATGCAGAATGTTTCACCTGTGTCTAGTAGCTGCAACATTCCTTGGCTGAGGAAAGAAAATCATAATCTGCTCCCTTGAATCTTGGGAAATGTTTTATCTTTTGAGGGAGAGGAAAAAGAGGGATGTTTATATGTTCCATGTA
>VYZM01007473.1:66792-80314 GCA_013398915.1 Dromas ardeola
GGGAAACCATGCAGGAATCTTGTAAATAGTTGGATTAATTCTCACATTAATTGCTGTAGGTAGCATTAGGGTTTTATGAAACTTCATTAATCATTTCATACCTTGATATGGATGACTTAAGGCACAGCTGAGCACCATGCTACAACATATCACTAAATTCCACTTTAGTCCACGCTACAGCTGACGACAGACAACCAGTTATTGCCGAGTCTCAGTCTGTCTTACCACTTGAATACCTAGGACTTAACTAAACCCCAGATTATGTTTATGCCTTCCTATACTCATCTTCCTCCCCTGATGCTCCTTGTTTCCTAAAATACCTGTCAGCCTAGGAAAAAAAACATGTATAAAGACAAAGCTTGATTTGAGTTTATGCTTAGATTATTGTTGTCATTTCAGGACACCTCTCCCCAGGAAGCTCATGTGTCGCTACCATCTGGACTTGCATCTGCAGACAGTGAAGAGATACAGAGAGAAACTGCTTATCCTGATGGAAAGGTAAAATGAGAGCTTGGCACTGTGTAATTCCACAAGGCAGCTGTTGTGAAAGAGGAATGGGTATATGAGTGTGTTGGTCCAATACTGACCTGTGTATGTATTCATTAGGTTGAAAAGGTTTTGAAAAATGGCTGTCACCTCATATTTTTCCCCAATGGGACATGGAAAAAAGTGGATTCTGATGGGAAGACGGTAACTATAACCTTCTTCAATGGAGATGTGAAGCAGGTTATGCCTGATCAAACAGTGGTATGTATCCTGCATCTTCTGCACTCTTCTACAAATACTTATTTATGTGCATGTGTGTAGATACACATAAGATTTCTCACTAGTTATGATAATTCCAAACTATTTTCTGCAGATTTATTATTATGCTGATGCTAAGACTACACATACTACATACTCTGATGGCTTAGAGGTCTTGCAATTTTCAAACGGACAAATAGGTAAAGAAATCATCCAACTCAACCAACCCTCAAAATTGCTGCCCATATACCTGTGTTTATGTAATAAGCATACTGTCTCAAAATACATTTCAGAGAAGCATTATCCTGATGGCAAGAAAGAAATTACCTTCCCTGATCAAACTATTAAAAACTTATTTACGGATGGGCAAGAAGAAAGTATCTTTCCAGATGGTACTATTGTTCGTGTTCAGCGGTAAGCTTTCTCTTTTCGGGTACCCTCGCCTGTTGCTGGGGCAAGTAGCAGTTAGGGCTCACTGACAGAGGCAGTATGTGGACACAGATCTGTTTCTAAAGTTTACATTTGAATGTACTGTGACCATGTATTTACTATTTGAAATTTTGTTTGTCTTCTCCAAGCTACAAAAATACTGAATTGCCTGTGTGTGTCTTCTCATACTCTAACCTGAGAGACTTTTCCGATTTGTGCGTAATTCTAGAGAATGTGTGAGAACCTAGCTGGGGTGGCAAGCAGGTTAGTCTGACTGAGAGCTGGTAACTGAGAGCACTCAAAACATTTAAGTTTTAAACTTGGACTGCTGCTGCAATAGATTTAGTGCAGAGAAAGTGTGGTAGAGGCTCTCAAGTATAAAGAAGTTATGTCAGTTTTACAGAAACAGGTTTTTGAGTACCAACCAGCTGGGATGGTATTTAACAAAATAGGCTTTTCACAAATACTGTTATTTTTTTTTTAGTTCTTCCTTCATTTAGGCTTGCATATTAAATGTTTGTTCTGAGATTAAGCTTAAGCCTATGTATAGTCCTTACAAGGTTGTGGTTTCTTTTTTTCTGGAAGAGATGGAAGCAAAACTATCGAGTTCAATAATGGCCAGAGAGAACTACACACATCACAGTTCAAGAGACGGGAGTATCCAGATGGTACTGTCAAGACTGTGTACATGAATGGACAGCAGGAAACAAAGTATGTCTCTGGGAGAGTAAGAGTGAAGGACAAGGATGGTAATATTATCATGGACACTAAGTTGTAGGTAATGTCCAAACTGTTGGGAGTGTTGGCATATCAGCAAAAATAATGTACATTCCTGTAAACAAGTGAAACTCCTTTATGCTTGTTGTGTATATACTGTTTATAGTTTTCCTGAAATAAACTTATTTTTCAGTGGATGTTACTACATCTAAGCTTATTTTTTTCCATTTCTTCTTTTAAGCAGCAGTTTGACTCAGTATTCTGTTCCTGGGTGGTTTAAAAAGGGTGTTTTTCAAATCAGCTGTAGATTACCTTATTTTAGACATTTAAGAGAAGATTCCTTAATCTAATGTTGGAACCCCTGCTCTGGTGAAATACAGAGTCTGTGTATCAGCTTGTTTATTGCTTGACTTAAAAGTGTAAATGAATGGCAGCAATTCCTTTTCAGTTAGCCTTAGGCTATTCTTCTTTCTTCATAATCATCATCTTCATGTCACCATTAGAAGGCAATAGCATTAGCAGACCCCAAATGCTGTTCTGGAAACTGCTCATCCATATTCTTAAAGCCATGACAGGTGAGACTGTGAGATGGATTACTCAGGCATACAAAGAATATGTTTGTTTTCAAGTAAAAGAAACTGGTTTTAAAGTAACAGGAATACTCAGAAACTTTGTTTGCAGGATTCTAGAAATCAACAAAGGTCATCTCATCCCGTTCTTCCACTTAACAGGCATTTTTAAGCTGACTTGTCTCTTAAAATGCTATAGTACCTACAAGCAAAGTGGTACTGCTAGAGAGTGTGCTCTAACTCTTCATTCTAGCAGCTGCTGAAAAATTTGTTTCATTCTCTTGCAGAGCTGAAGATACTCACTTTCTTCCCCTTGTCCCCTCTGCCCCCCCACCTTTCTCTGCAGTTACTGTGCCTGTGCTTTTTTTTTTACTCAAGGTGTAAATCAGCTTGCACACTCACAACCAGAAGTTGCTCGGTTGCAGCAGTTCTTATGTAATTTGGGCCTAAATCCCTTTTGAGATGGTTGATGAACAACTTTTTAATTAAAATAAGAAACCTATTCTAAAGCTGAGCACATAACAGCTCTGTAAGGTATTTGTAACAGCATATAGCACAGGTCTGTAATACCAGACCATGCACTAAAACTGTGAAAGGATTCATCCAGTACTACTATAAAGAGGCAAGCTCTCCTTGCAGCATGCCTGAGCATACATGTGACGTGCACAAACATGGGAACAAACTGAAACACAAGAGCTTCCCTCTGAACACCAAGAAACACTTTTTTACTGTGAGGGGGACAGAAAGGTTGTGGAGCCTTCATCATGTATGTTTTTTTCCTTGATTATCCAGACAAAATTTTCCATGGGGAGACTGAAAAGTGGCTGAGCTGTTAAGTATAAAGGATATATTACACTAGTACAATAAAGACATCCAAAGAAACCTTACACACTATAGCAGTAAAGGAAAACAAGCTCCTCTTTATTCCAACACTTTCAAATGAACACTGCAGTTCCTGGAGATAAGGAGGTGCAAGGACACACAGAACACATCCCTCTCCTCATGACTGAGAACAGCACACACAGCAGCAATGCAAACGTTCCAGAACAAAGATAGTAACACTCCCCTACCCCCAACTGTTCACTCCGCATTCCAGACTCTGGTACTGGAGAAGTCTGTCATCAAATATGCTCAAAACATAAACAAGAGTTACATCACAGTAATAAAACTTTCACCTTCCAAGTCTTCTAGCAAGATACTAGAACTAAAATAGCTTTTTCTCTCTTTCTTTACTACCATACATTAATTCCATCTACTCTTGTGAAAAGGATATCACAGAACAATACTTCAGTCTCTAAGGTCAAAAGAGATTGAGATGCGTGTATATAGTTTCGCTATTTCAAGATTCAAGTGTTGGGAACATTATCTGTAAAAATAGATTAGAAGAGCACTTATTAAATGGGAAGGAAAAGAACTACTTAACAGAGTTGGCAAAGAAATTTGAAAATCCATGTCTCCAGTATTCTCTGTAGACAACACATACGGTAAAGCGTCTCATTTAAAATATTCTGTGTTTGACTAGATGTATGGACATCCAGATGTTATTGTGGATCTGAGAACCACTGGCACTGGACACTGAGATCAAAAGCTGAAAGTGAAGAAAAACAATTAATTTTGATTGTTTGGGCAGAGTACACTGCCACACATCTGCAAGTTACCTTCCTCAGTCACTAGCAGCAAAAGCTCTTTCTGTTATACTGCTTTAGGGCTCTCTGTTTCAGTACCTGTTAGTTCTTAAAAGCTATATATACTGTGGCCTTTGGTAATGTGTATGTAAAGAGATTCAATTTTTTAAATAGCATTTTATTTTATTAAAAGAGTGGAAGTATGGACAGAAGGGATTTTTTTTTAAAATAAACTCTAGTTGTCAGCATTACTGACAGTTAAGATTTTGCTTAGAACTTCTGAAACCACACCTTTGCAATGGTATGAATTCGTAGTTCATATTCACTGTACTTACACGTTACTCATCCAAATCTGCAAGTCCCATTTCTATTAGTTTCATATGAACTAAATTTTCATCATCTTCATACAAAGAAATGGTGACCTCTGGTGAAAGAGCCTGAAAACCAGAAATTGTACAGAGTTTTGACAGGAACAGATTTAAATCTCAAGCTAACCAATAGTAAAAGTTACTTTACTGGCTGTACTCACTGCCTAAATGGAACTATGAATATACAAAGAATATGTTTGTTTTCAAGTAAAAGAAACTGGTTTTAAAATAACAGGAAAACTCGGAAACTTTGCAGGATTAAGAGCAGCACCACAAGATTTGCTCTCTTCATCAGCATTCCTTCACAGTAAATGATTCACAATTTTAAGTTACGAGTGTTCACAGTAAAACAAATACTCAGAAATTATATTCTGAGCACTAGTAAGAATTTTAGGCTGCGCAAGAACTAGGAGAAAAGAAGGAAGTGTTTCTCACAAGTATGGAAGCAGAGAGCTGTTTTCCTTCAACGCACTCCATCATAGCCCATAATGCTTCCACACTCCATTCCGGGGAATAAGGAATTCTTTCCACGTTTTGGTCATATGAAGCAGGTTTAAATCCAGTCAACAAAGCTCGTACTGCCTGAACAGGGTAATTCAGCAGATGATAAGGTATCTGACGCAGTCTAAAACAAAAATGAAAAACGTTTGCCTGCAACAACCTGCAAAACTGTCAGTATGGACATAAGGATAGCTTAATGGTCCATGCAGTAGTTTTGCAGTGTGGAAACTGGTATCAGAGTCCCTGCTGTCAGACCAAACAATTCCTCAGGTAGGTCTAGGCCCTTCTAAAGGACTTCAGCACAGTAATTATAAAGAAACAGGCCGGAACCACACAGACCCCTCCAGGCACACTGGCTCCCCATTACAGTGCCTGGGGAGGAGGCTCAAGTGCCTAATACAGATTTGAGCGCTGGAATGCAAGCGCAAGTCATCACAATGCAGGCTCCAAATCTGGTGCATCTGGAAAATGACATAGACCTTTGTGGTCCAAAGTGCTTCACGCCTGGATGTACTCTAGACACACTATTGGAAACAGGTACCTTGGTTTTACATTATCATCTCCCCATTCTTCTATCTTTCTATCACAGAAGTAAGGGAATGGGGAAGCAGAGTGGGAAGTGCAACCCTGAATTAAAACACACACTCTCCCCCATGACCCTAACAGTCTGTGAAGCAGGAAATTATCTTCAAATCCTATGTTTCCTCATCTGCAGCAAGGACCTGTAGAAGCCTTAATGAGCCCAAGAGGAAGTCAATGTAATTAAGCAGTATATACATATAAAATGAAAGTGCTTTAAGAGAGAAAATTCAGACAAACGTAGGGGACCCTAAAAGCCTGGGGTGTTTGAGACACTTAGCCGACATCTGTGTGCCAGCACAGGAGCAGTTTCTAGAGCGACTCAGCACCAGGCAGAACAGGGCTTTGAACCTCCAAATTCCACACAAGCAGCCTGGGGCGTTTCCCACTCAGATACTCCCTTATCTTATTCCCCAGCCGTCTTCTACACAGATTGCAGTCACACAGTATCAGAGGATTTGTTTGTACACCTGAAGGGCTCAGTCCTTATTTTTTGTAAGCTTCTTGGGTGCAAAAGCAGATTATAAACCTGAGCTTACTTCACAGGTTAAGTAATCTGAAGATGATGGAGAAATCTGATAGCATAACAATGGGGTCCTCAGAACAACCCGACAAAGAGAAGCACAACCCTATACCCTGCAGACTGAAGTTATTTAACCAGCCAACTAACTTTCTCTCCAATTGAAATCTAATGCTAAATTATTAATATCTCTATAGTTATAGAAAAATAAATGATAATAAATGTAAATGCACACAGACTTACTTATAAGTACATATTTTATAATACAAGTGTATACATACACACATAGACATTTTACATGCATTTTTTTCTTATGTATTTACCTGTCTGTTGGGACAACTGAAAAACTACCATAGTCAACAAATTGAACCAGGATCTTAACAGGGTTAAATTCTTCAACGGAGAGGAGCTTTCCTCTATACCATAAACCATCCTGGTATTCTACAAGGCAAGGCGTTTCTGTAAAAAGAAAAAAACAAACCACTGAACACCTCAAAATATACTCACAGTGCAGTACAAACTAACTGAACCTGAAAATCCGTTTTACTTTCTGACCAAGATTAAGTTTTTTCTTCCTTCCCTAATTCATGCTACTATTTCGTTCTATGCATCCTCCAATTCTCTCTGAACTCCCATTCACAATCATCAGTATGCAATTTAAGTCAAGTAGCTCTACCTCACATGGCAACAATAAGAATTAACAGAAAATTGCTTGTTAAAGATAGTGATGCAAACTGCTTAACATTTAAACTTCTCAATTTCAACTGATTTGCACATTTCAGTTAAGAAAACGGATCGATCTGTAAGAGAATAGACAATACTCTGGAGGACAAGGCAGATGCTGCCTAAAATCTCAGCCAGAATTTTACTAGTTGGTAGAATCAAATACTAGCAATAACTGGTTTCTTCATGAAGTTTTAGACCCACGTACTTTGTGTTATTTTAGGCCCAACAGCTGTGGACAAGAGAATTGAAGCACATCTTTTGCCTAAACGGAGAAATCCAGAATAATGCGAAGTGATACTCTTCAGGGTTCATGTAATTTCTAACTCTTGGTAACATGATTCTTCTGTATGTAACTTGTGTCTTTTGAATATTTAATAGCAAGATTTTCACAGTTACAGCTTCAGTGGCAGTCACCTTAAGGGAGAAGTTTTATTTTTGCCATATGCAATCTAAGCTCAGTTCATCAACTTTAGCAGGCATCAGAGTTCTTTCCATCAGTTTCCAGTGGAGCAGGAGGACACAGAAATCTCAATTTCATCAAAAGCAAAAACATATGATTATAGAATAGAGGAATCATTTCGACTGGAAAAGACCTTTCAGATCATCAAATCCGACCGTTAACCTAACACTGCCAATTCCACCACTAAACCACGTCCCTAAGCACCACGTCGACCCGTCTTTTAAACACCTCCAGGGATGGTGACCCACTCACTTCCCTGGGCAGCCTGTTCCAATGCTTGATAACCCTTTCGGTGAAGAAATCTTTCCTAATATCCAATCTAAACCTCCCCTGGCGCAACTTGAGGCCGTTTCCTCCTGTCCTACCCCTTGTTACTTGTGAGAAGAGACTGACCCCTACCTCTCTACAACCTCCTTTCAGGTAGTTGTAGAGCGCGGTAAGGTCTCCCCTCAACCTCCTTTTTTTACACTCCTGATTATAGTGTAGTGTTACTCCTTACTCTCTAAAAGTTTTATTGAAAGATTCACAGAAACATAATTATTCCTATTCTTCAGAAATAACTTCAGGCATTTTACATCCACATGAAACAACAGGGAAAATAAACACACTAACATACCTGTTTGGAAGTGTGTTAGAAGAGGAAGAGACTCCACGCTTTTATTGCACCATTTCAGGGCTTCATCAAGGCTCACCACCTCTGAGTCACAGTTGGCATCTCCCTCTGTGGCAGACTGCATCCTCACGTTCTTATATGGATCAAGACTAATATATACCTACTCAAAGAAAAGCCTCTCATATTACAATCTTTACAGACTACTCAGAACCTTCAAATTCCATTGCTGATCAAGGATTATTAGATTACTTGTTCCTATCTCTGAAAGGTTCAGCACGCCCTTGCTCCCCTTTCTTCTTTGCTCAATTTATGAGTAATTTTACATTTACACAAAATTCTTCCCAAAAGCAGAAGACAGTAATGGCTTGTTAACACCACGTATCAGTGTTATAAAGAATATAAGGAACACACATACTACAGAATATACCCATGTAAGATTTCACAGCTGTGTCTTATTAGGATTCCTCCCCCCTGCTACTTGTTAAATAATCTCACTTCATAATATCAAACCAGAGATTAATTTTGAAGTTAATGGAAGAAGAACTTCTGAAATGGTGTTTTGTTTGCTATGCAGACATTCCATTCACCTAATTTATAACCGGGTCATCAGTATAATACAATGGTCAAGGAAATGAAAGTTTAAGCAACATGCACAGTCAAATTAAAACCAGTGTAACAGCTTCTAACCGATTTTTTTTTTTTAAACCAAGCCATTTCAGAACACTACAATATTTTACTGATAATCCAAACAAATTAATGATTAGGAAATTATTTTTTTTAAACTCAGCATTGTAATTCACTAGCCAGAAAGAAAATCAACGTTCATTTTCTAATTTGTACACAATATAATCAAGCCATAATACCACCATGCAACTGCAACTTAAATCTATAGGAGTCCAGAGCAGGATCTAGTGTTTACAACTATACACCATGTTCAAAAGCAAGAATTCATATCATTTGCACGAAATGAACTAAAAAACATTCACTATGTTTCTCCTGCAAGAGAGGAAGCAGAATATACAATTTAAGAAAAGCCCTTTTCTAAGATACCCAAACACTTCCATCTTGTGTTTAGTCAAAACAGTTTACACAAAAATCAATACTCAATCAGCAACCAAAGGCAGTAAAATACACCTGTAACAGCCAGAAAGTGTTCAAGTTACTGTACAATGTTCCAGTACTTTTCTTTTTGGAAAAGAAGAGATAAATCGTTATTGTTCTGCATATTTTCTTATTATACAAGGTAAGTACCAGACTACAGTAATGCAATTCTTAAAATTAATTTTTTTAGGGAAACGGTCAGTATTTCTCTGCCACCACCCAAGAGGGTATTTCAAGTAAAGTTTCATTCATAGTTGCACTGCACAACCATCTCTATCAATAACTCAGTAGTATTTTACAACCTTACTAATACTTTTTTATATTATCTAAAATTGTTAGCCATGATTTCCTTTTCACCAGCATGATGGGACTGCAACAGTTCCCGTCTGCAATATATACGAGATGTTTACGAAACGTACCTCCTTAGGGGACACCAAATGCGTAACTCTGACAGGAAATGTATCTCCTGGAATAGGTAGCGGTGGCAACGTGTATGAAGTCAAAACGGGAACATCTCCTAAAAGTAGCTCCTAGACCAAGACAGACTTTAGTCAAGAATCTGGAGTTATCTGATAATGTAAACAGTGTGTCCTTTATGAAAAAAAAAAAAAAAAATTAATCAAGCTTTCCTTTCAATACTTATTAGGGTTTTAAAAAAAGCTTTAGCTGAAAGTTAACAGAACTAGTTAATTAACACTTTCAAAATACAAAGCATACACCTACAAAATGATCTTAGCATACTGACTTGCTAACTTGATAGCTGTTAATTCAAAAATGCATTAAATATGGAATTCCCTTTAAAGAGAGAAAATATTTAGAAAAAAAACCCTAAAATAATAGCAATTAATTAGCACAGATTAAACCTGAATGCCATGCCTAATGTTACTGTTGTTTGTCAGAGCAAGTTATTCCTTAAGAGAAAGGCAAAGGATAATTTAACTCCTTAGCCACGAGAATCATCACTCCTTCAAAAAGATAACAGATTTTCCCAAGTAGATACATACTGTCTCAGTAGCATAGCATGCTCCGTTGTGTCGTCTTCTAAAACCACGTAATTTACAGTTTGAGTTCTACATGCCATTAACTTGTTTGGTTCATGACAAAATAAACCTTGGTGCATTAAGTTTTGCCGTTATAAGGATGTATAGCACATAGCTCAGCTGGGTCATAGGTCATGATTCACTATAGAACATAACAAAATGTACAATTTCTCTAAAATGCATTTTATTTTTACACATCTATTTGATGAACAGTTTTCATCACGTCCACACCAAAAAGAGATGTGGAAACAACCAGATACATATAACTGCAAAATAAAACAATAAATTCTGACCTTTTCTTCCCCCTGCATCATCTGACATAGAATACAATACAAAAACCCATTATTTACGCAGACTTAACTAGGAAAAAACAGCTTTTCCATTGGAAGTATGTACTCCTAAGATTAAAAAAAATACATCTAACTTGATAAAATGCTAGTAAAGAAAGGATGTCTAACTGTACCATAGATACATACAATCTAAATGCCAGATTTCTGCAAAACAATCAAAGAGCACTGTGACAGGCCACCTGATTACACCTGGCTCTAATGATTTAACTTAAATTCCAGCTCACTCCAACTGAGCACTGCACGTAGCTCAGCTGGGTATCTCCGTCAGCTCTCGTGTGTGTCTTGGAAAGAAAAACTGCATTCACATTTTTGTTGTTAATGTTGACAGTCTTTTCTTATTGTCAGTAGACTGGTTGCTGCTAGACCTACCACACTCAGGCACAGACAGTCCAGCTGTAAATACTGATACTAAACACACATCTTAAGGAGTTACCTATTTCAAACAGTTGTCCCCCACCCTTTATGCCTTTGTTCTTTAAAAATCTAAAATGGCTTACATTTCTTATTACATCTATAAAGCCACAGCAGAAATTATGTTATTTATAATTTACACATCACGTAATACTGTATACTTAACAAGGCAACACAAGAGTGCTTTTTTCAGCATGAAGAATTTAATCCGAAGTAAGTAAATGGTAGGCTGCAGTGCAGTGTGTTATGTTGTACTTCCTTCTCTACCACATGCAATGCTTTGTTTATGAACAGCCTACAGGGGCCCACCCAGTAGTGTGAGGCATTAAAGACATCTTTAGGATGAAGATGACAGAAGTGACAACCTGGCAAGCCTCAGATTCTGTATTTCCCTGAAACAGACAGGGTACCTTAGACTTTACTCTCATATTGACAAAAGGAAAGCAAGAAAGGTCTTTCTACCTAGGTGTTTATGGAACGCTTTTCCACTAGCCTGTTGCAAACATCAGTGACAGAACAGGTCTTCTTGGTGTCAGAGATGGTAGGACTTAGGACCAACACAGCTGGCCTTCAACCTACATGGCTGGCCTTCAACATATGTCCACAGTCAATTAACATCCCCCCCCTTCATCCAGGCCTGTCCTGATAAATTCCTAGTAGGGAAACTACTTGTTTGGGGGGCCGGTATGCAATGCAGTTAAATACAAAAATAGTCTGTATAAGGAATTTTAAACTGATTTTGGTTCAGGTGGTTGGAAATAGTTTGTAGTCAACTGCTGTAGAAAAAGTAATTCTAAAAATCACTGTTAGTTAAGCCTGAGCTCAGAACAAAGAGATTAAAAACTTGTCTGTCAAAAGAACCAAGGTCATAGTCCCATACGCCTGAATATATGAGCACAAGGCAGCACCTGCCTACTCAGTTCTGACTCACAGTGGTAGAGAACAAGCAAAACCAACCAACCAAAAAACTGCCATCAAAAAATACCACAGTATAATGGTCTTGTATATATAGGTAAGTATGCAAGTGTGTATATGTTTATACACATGAACACACATATATGTACACATACACTTAGAATGAGATTCACTGCTGTAAGCTCACCATGCTTGGTGTTCTGGTGTAGTTTCCTACTGAGAGACTGATTTACAATTAGGTTTTCCATGGTTACTCAGTTCTAATATACACTGAGAGATTTTTATAACTGCATCACAAGTCCACTAGTATATATGCCAAGACTTACATCAGCAGTGACAGCAGCATAGTCTGTATTGTAAAATTATTTTCTGAAGCAGAGAGTCATGTTGGAATGAAAAATACATTGGCAGGCTTGAACAGAACTAAGCAGAAAAAAGCAACAAAGCCTTAATAATTTAAATAAACCTGATCATCAGATTTCAAGAAAAACACCCAGAGAAATCGGCTTATCTAATTTTTTTTGTGTTAAGACAATGAAGTTTGGTGAAAATCTCAATCCTCCTCTAAAGAACACCAGATGAGTATCCCAGACACTTGAAATGAAGAGCCTAGTTAGCTCCCTTAGAAATCACTAGGTTTATGTTGAAATACTTGATTAAATTTACTTTTGAATATCTCCATCCTTGGATATATTTCTATGAATAACTAATCCCTTCAAGTGATAAAAATATTATCCTATCCCTATCCTTTTAAGTTTTAGAGGAACAGAAAAACTAACTGGACTTTAAACAAAAATGGAGAAATCTCTTTTCAGTAAGGAGTCCAAGAACAAACTCTTAGCAATTCACTATTCCATACAATCTTAGCAAGACATCATATCTATACTTGTTATGCTACAGAGCTATGTACTTAGTCTTACTGCTGTTACATCACAAAACTGTACAGAAATGTAAAAAGAAATAACAAATCAAAGGTCACAACAAGCAACTGAGTAATCTTTTTAGCGTCAGAACACCACCAGCAAAACAGAAACAAATCTCACCAGCTTTAATATGTCCTGACAATCTTCAGCCACACAGTACTTCTTGTATGCCATGAAGGAAGAAAGCGACATTCCACCAAAATACAGGCGGATGGACAACTTGCCCCACGGGTTATCCGGTAATTCCTACTTACACGGGAAAAAATAAGATTCTAACAGTAACAGAGTGACTGAGGTTTCAGAAATAGCGACCAGGAAATTCAAACCTGTCATTCCTATATGCACCATACTCATTCATCAAGCATATAAAGCTAAAAAAGCATATATAGCATATAAAGCTATATAAAGCATATAAAGGAGGGCTACTAACATCACTTATGACACAAATGTGGATATACCTATCGCTGGAACAGCAGCACCAACTATCCAGTCTAATACCGAAACATCCCATGTTTACTCACTCAACAATAAACCCTTCGCTTCCACGTTTTAATCATTAGAAATTAAACTATCTGAAATTGCAAATTATCAGACAATACAGATGTGTTTCCCTATAATTTAGTGTATTAATTTACACATGGCCATATTTAATTACACCAAATTTTAATCACTTAAAATTGGATTTAGAAGAATTTATGTTGTTGGTAGGTTGCTTGTCAGAATGACAACACAGAATACAAATAGGACTTAAAAATACTAATACCTCTAAAGGACAAAATTGAGACCTGAAAACTATAATAAAGGTAAAGTCACAGGAGAAATAACTTTAGCTTTGGATTTTGTTTAAGGAATACATTTACTGCTACACTCCTTCATCTGTTATTCTTAATGCAAGTTAAAAGAAAAAAAAAAAAAAAAAACGGCCTCTTCC
>VYZM01007476.1:0-50621 GCA_013398915.1 Dromas ardeola
ATCCCCGCCGGAACCAGGACAACAAGTACAAGTGGCAATCTACAAATGGTGGTATAAAAATTAAAATCAGTTTTTCTTCCCTGTGTAGCACACTGTCTTGGCTTTATATGCTATACTAATGACTAGGCAATTAGAAAATGAGTATTAGGCTTCAGCCACTTCCCCCCCTGCCTTTGGTGGCCATGCAAGCTTAGGGAGTATCACTCTGTCTCTTCACTTTACATGGCTATTTTTAACATGGAATAACTTCATGTGCTGGTCTGCCATCTGCAAACAGTTGTTGCCACAAGAGTGGGAACAAATGGCGGCAGCCAGTGGTACAAGAACTGCCTTACGCTGATCTTGTTGCAGAGAAAGGTGTGTGGAACTGTACCCAGATTTCTGCTACTGCTAGCTACCATAATGCTCAAATGAGGACTTTTACTTAAAAGCTTCATTTGTAAGAATGAAACAAAATCTTGAATCCTTGCTCGAAGTGGGATTCATGCACAGGCTTGTCAGCCTTCCTCTGAAATGGTTATTTTTTGCCTCATAAGCCAGAGAGGGAAGAATTAAATGTTATTTTAACATGACATTGAGTAATGTGCTTGTCCTTTTAGTTGCTTATACAATAAATTAAGCTTCAATGCTTTAGTAATAAGATCATCTGGTGTAAGATGAAACTTTCTGTATGTCCCATATCGAAAAGATGTTCAAGACAATCAGAGAAGGAATACTAATGTTCAAATGTGATCAACTGTCCTTATATATAGCATTAGATTTTGGGTTGGTATTGTGTCAGTAAAACTACGTTAGTAAGAGAACCTGCTGGCCTGTAGTCCAGGCAGGACCTCTTTGGTTTGTGGTTTCAAGTTTCTGTCAACTAGAGCTTTTGTAGTGCTGCCAGTTTCTTGGTTACTTGAGTTAGTGTTACAGAGTGTATTTTTAACACTTTTTTTCCTTTCTTATGCGTATTCAAATCTGCAGAGGGTAAAAATATAAGAGAACAGAAATCTTTATCTTTAACCAGACTTTTAAAGCTGCTGTCATGCTACCTAGCACTGCTAGAGAAGTACAGTGTTTGAAGTGAATTGAGCATTTCTGATTTTTTTTTAAAAGCTTCTCCTCACCCAAAAAGTCTTTATTTGCTCAGATTAAAAGAGTGAAATGACATCTTTTTAATGAAATTGCTAGTTTATCTGTAACTTATTTTTTGTCTAGGAGCAATATAGAGTTAAGCTTGGGTAAAAGCAATACTTAACGCAAATGTAAGTCTGCCGCATGCTTATGTTCAGTGAATTTTGTAGCGCAACAAGAAAGCATGGGCTTAAACCTCTTAACCCAACTCGAACAGCAAAGTCAAACCTCTGGTTTGTTTTAAAGATACTGTTGTTGTATTTCAGAGTCAAGGTGCGATAACTGAGAAACTGAGAAGTTTCAGTATGCATGATTTGACTACTATACAAGGAGATGAGCCAGTAGGACAGGCGCCCTATCAGACGTTACCAGAAGCAAAAAAGAAAACCAGAGCCTCTGCAAGTGAATCTTCAGGTAAGTATCTGTCTCTTTTTTTTTTTTTTTTTTTAGCTAAAAGAACAAGTCACTGAGGACAAAAGTGATAAAGCAGAAACACGTTTTACCCCGTCTAGAAGTAGAAAAAGCCTCAAAGAATTCCAGTGAACTTGAACAGAGTTGACTTGAGTAAGATATATTACAACAGTTGAGAAATGCTCCCTGAATCTTCTCACAGCCACTAACGGTGTAGTCATACTGTACTCATTACTGCTATCCTTGCCAATTAGCAATGAGATTTCCTTGCCAGAGCAAAGCTTAATTGGAAGTCAAAAAAAAAAGTGATTAAGTGGTGTTTCTGTGACAAATGTACAAAAAGTTTAAACATGAAAATTTATGGACGCTCAATAAATAGGAGGAGAAAATTAATGGAAATTAGTTCAGTAGGTCTGTAATGATAGTTCAAAATATAAAATTGCTTGTGCTGATAGGAATAATGAAGGCATTAAGTTATCATAATGGACTGATGCACATCAACAGCCAGTCCTATTATTTTATTATTATATTACATATGATCATCATCATCACTTTGCTCTTGAGCCTATGAAGGGAGGTTTCAGTGGAACCTTGAAGGAAGGTTTCAGTGGAAGGCTGTCAATTGCACCTCTTAAAATGGGGAGGCTACAATGTAAAGCAGTTGACATTTCCCACACATGAAATAGCTCTGGCCTATTTCTTTTCTTTTCACCTAAGCCTGTCACTTGTTCTCATCCCTCCATTTCAAGGAGGGGTGGTGCTTGTGGGGCACAAGGAATTCCAGGAATCACATGGTAGCCTATGGTGTTTCTGAGGAATAAATGGCCACCTGAATGGTGCTAAGCTGAATTGCTATTTGAGCCCAGAAGGTATCCTGTGCAGGTCAGTGTAAAGACAAGCGATACTGACCAGAGAGAAAGCCTGTGAATCCCCTGAGAGTTGCATCAGGGATGATGTCACTGCAGCTGTTGTGCAGGGGCTATTCCTCTGTAACAGAGCATTAGTTATCTATCTGAAATAGCTTGCAAATGCTCAAAATTCCTTTTTTTTTTTTTTTGATTAGTCAGGTACAGATTATGCTGTGTAAACAACCACGGATGGTAAGATTCAATCTTACAAGTCGAAATGCTTTCTTAGAGCTAGTATAACTTAATTGTTTCTGCTCCTGGACCCAAATGTAGTATACACCTCTTCTGGTTTTTTTTTTTAAGCTTCTTCAGCATTAGAGATTTAAAATGAGAACAAACCTTGGGTGGACTTAGGAATACTATGTAGCAATATTTCATTGCACTTAAGGGAGTATTATCTTTTTGTGATCTGAGCTGGGAGCTCCTGTGCAAATCAGTTGAAAAGACCTAGCTGTAGAAGGACACTGATAATAGGATGCTGAGCTGCCAGTATGCTTGCTGTGAAAAAGGCAAATGTGATTATGATTCATCAGAAGTGTTACAAATAGCGATAAGGAAGTATTGGTGTCATTGCAAACATCCCTAATCAGAAGCTATATGAGTAACAGATGTGATTCAAATCTTCCATATTGAAAATGATGAATTGAAACTCTATTGAAGGCAGAGACGTGTTGCCGCTAGAATAGCAAATGAGGCAAGTCTGCCTTAAGTAGCTGTGGAGTAGGTTAACGTGATTCTAATTTCCTGAAAAAAAAGGACCAAAAGAAATTAATCAAGCCTAAATAAAATATTGGTTTAAGATAAAATGTACATTGAACATGAATACAGTTGGGAGTCTAAAAGGTGTCTCCGAGTGCTATGGCTTGTATGTTCTGCAATGGCCCTGTAAAAGGAGAGCTTGGCAGGGGGGAAGAACCGGACTACATTCGGGGTGTTTATCATATCTCTGTGACGGGGATTCAGGGCTTTTGGGACCCCAAGGATCTCTTCATCATGCGTTTTTAAGCAGTTTGCGCCCTCTAGTGAGAAACTCTAGTAATCTTGGTCCCATTTTTGCTGGATGTAAACAACCCTTAAGAGTACTTTGATACTGTATCTAGGAACTTTGATATTAAATGTGCAGGGGGGTATGCAAGTATCAAGAAAGATCCAAGAAATCATAGAATGGCTTGGGTTGGAAGGGACCATTAAAGATTATCTAGCCCAACCCCCCTCCCGTGGGGATTGTGGGCGAAAATCTTAAGTATGTCTCAAGATAACCACTGAGGTTGTTACAGTTCAGTGTAAAGCAGAAGATGGTAGCAGATTGGTGGTTTAACTTTTGACAAGTAAGGGACCACTGCATTATGTATCTGTGGAAGGAAATGGCTTGTTACTTAAAAATGGCACAATTGTAAGTAACAAGCTCCTGGCAGACTAGATGTTTTGCTGTTTCAAAACAGCTGGCAGACTGACCATATCGTTTAAAAGAATGAGAGATGTGTGTTAAAGATGACTCATGGCTTTCTTTGAAATCTAAGTTACAGATGCTTCTTACTAAACATTTTTATAAAACTGTTTTTAAAGGTTACAAAACTCCACTGGAAAAAAATCCTGGAGATGATAAAACAGATGAAGAGGTGGAGGGGACACATTCGGAGGATGAAATGTTTGCTCAGAGAGGCCTTCGAAGAACTCAGAGCATGAAGTCTGTGAAAAGTATTAAAGGCCGTAAAGAGGCAAGCATAATCTCAGTTAACTATTGAGTTTGTTTTTAACAATGTACCTTGAGATTTTTCTTAACCTTAGAGGAGTTATCAGCAATAACTGGGTTGTAGAATGCTAAATGGAGAAGGAAGTATGTGATAACAATAGCTAAGCTTGGAGCTTTTGTACTTTGGGGTTTTTAAGGGCAATACATGAATGCAGTGAACTAAGGGAGGAAAAAGGGGGGAGGAGATGAAATAGACTCTGTGCTTGTAATACTAATTTTGACATCACCTAGCCCAAATTCCAGGAACTGCACACCTTGAGAGGGGTGTAGATAGTGGCACTGTCACCTGCATTTGCATGTCTTGGTTGTACACACTCAAACATCTGCAGTTTAATGGATTAAAAAAGATTCAGAATTGTTGAGTTCCCATAGACGTATGGCCTGCTTTGACTTGTAACCCACAAAGCGAAGATTTTACGTAGGGTTCAAAGTGCTTTATATCTGTATGTGTCACAACATTTAAAGATACTTCAGGATAAATACGGAATCTCACAGAAGTTTTTTGGGTAATTCTGGGAAAACAGTTGAGACTTACCCTTCTTGTCCAGTTCTGAAATTGGACAAGAATTGGACCTATCTTGTTCAGTCATAGGTAGATTCTCTTACTCAATCTGTAGAGTGTCCAAAGCACATGTAAAGATGCTTACTAGATTGGATTAGTGAAAAGGTACATAACATTTCTGTCTGAAGTGATCTCAACTCTCTGTTATGATTTTTTTTCTCCTCTCAGATACGGTATGGATCACTGAAATACAGAGTAAAGAAGAGAACCGCTGTATACTTCTAAGTGTATTGCACAATGCCTGCAAGACAAACTGCTGTATTATAATAACTTGAATTCAGTGTGTCAAGTGTTAAAGATCTGTGTATGATTCATATAATGAGTATGTATGAATAGATACGGTAGGACTTGGTTTTATGAATCTAAATGGTTGGTAAAGTATTACTTTGCTTTTCTGTAACTGCTTATTGTTTAGACTTAAATCTGGACAAGTTAGAGTATGAATTTCAGCACCCCTTAAATGGGAGTTAAATGAGTAATAGGAAACAGCCTTTTTCCAGAGGTACTGAACAGACCGACATAATTACAACTCTGATCGAATTAGCAGAAGTTGTAAGTGTTTGGAACTTGTGAAAATCGAACCCATAGTGTCCCTAAGTTTACATGGAAAGACAGGTATACTTGAAATACTTTGCTGAACTACAATTCCTGAAAAGGCCTTCGTGTAACTTAAAAATGTACAGTTTAAAGGACAGTAGATAATGGTGGGGAAGGAAAAGGAAAGATGAGGTAGATATCGTACATCCTTAAGATCATCTTTTTGCATCATATTGCCAAGCTTAAACTTATATAATATTAATAGGTGCAAACTGGGGGTACATTTAGCACTTTATGCAAAACTGTATAGTTTTGCACACTCTTACTGATTTACAGCTGCACATTCATTTTAGTAACTTCTTAATTAGGTTAGACTTCTCTTTTGAATGCCAGCAATTCTTGTATTTCATGATCTCTTTAAAATTTATCTCGATTGCTTAAGCACACTTAGGATGCTGTAGATAATTGCTATTAACAATTAACAATATCAGGTGCCTTTCTATGTATTACGAGGCTGTGTGGTTTTTTTTTGTCTGTGTGGGGTTTTTTCTTTTGTGGTTTTTTTTGTTGCTGTTTTGTTTGTCTGTCTTCCTCCTTCACCTGGAGAGATGTAACACGATTTAAGTCAGTTTGGTTAAAATTGTGGTAAACAAAACTTGTAGCAATTCCGGTGATAGACCTCAGGGATCTGATCAGCCTGTCAGCTGTGTATCAGTCATGCTGATGTGAAGCCGTGTATGGTAGATTTATTCAGGCCCTGGTTTGGTTTTGCCCTGCATTGCTTTAAGAGTGAAAAAAAAAAATATATATATAGGAACATGTATGTGTGTATACTTCATATCATATGTGAATTCTAAAATTGGCTGTGTACTACTTTCTTTTATTGCTAAAGTTATTACTAAACTATTTACATGCAAATAGCTTTTTTCTAAAAGTCTAGCTAATTTAGTCAGCCATTTACTTACAAGTCCTGTGGCATAACTGTTTGCACAGAGATTAATTTTGGAATGTCATTCAAGGCAGGGACTTGTCAAAATGACTTTTTGAGGTCCCCTTTGGTTCTGTTTTCTGCAATTCTGAGAATTAGGCTGATCTTTTTCCGTGTGACCATATTTCTACTGTGGATTCAGGGAGAAAACACCCACTTTTTGTAGATAGTATTTTATTACTTGGCACGGGGAGCGAAGGCCTTACTTTTCTTGGAGAAAATGGCATCTCATCCCTCTTATCCTTGTATCTCGGACTCCAATCCTTAGACGTTCCCCCAGGTATGACAGTCATCTGCAAGTCTACTGCAGCGCTTTTAAACATATTCTTAAGGCTTGGGCCTGCTGCAGTTCTTTTTCCTTACATTACAGCTATAGCGGGTTCACTGCTGGTAGGCACTTAATGGCCTGTTAATACATCCTGGCACTTGAAGTCGTCTTCTGTAGACTTTGGGCCAGGGTTTGAACTGTATGCATAAAAATGCAGCTGGTCTGTATTGGCATGGCGTAACTCGCTTGCTGTTGTAGGCCTTTGTAAGCCAAGTGCAAAGCCTTGGTCAAATATAACAATACTGATGACGCAGTGCTTTTAGCATCTCCGAGGAAGTTAAATGCTTTCGTAAGAAGTTGTAACAGTCCGTATGGGATTAAAAGGTCAAGGACCATATTGCTGTACTTCAAAGAGGCAGTACCAGAAGACAGGAAGGCTGCTCTCTTCCAAATGAGCAAAGTGCAAAAATCCCATCCTCTAACCAAAACCGCAAGTTGTGATCCAGCTCTTAGAAGAAGCTGTTGTCTGCGGGGGAGGCAGCGATCAGAAAAGCAGCCCGCCCTGCCCCAGCAATGTTTGTGCTTCTCATCTGTTTCCTTGAAAGCAGGGAAAGGCTGTCCGTGTGTTAAGGTATGTAAGACATTAGAGGAAACTGAGGCTTTTGTATTTGCATCGTGTCCCTCTTTGAAGATTTGACTAACCTGGGCCTTGGGTGGAATCTCTCTCTTACACTCCTGTTGAGCATCCTCCTTGAGCACTTGCTGCCACCTCTTGCTCTAACTCATCGTGTTTGTTTTATGGGCAAGCATGGCAATAAAATTGTCATCTTTCTACAAATCGGAATCCTGCAGGAAGGAGCAGGGTAAGCCCTTCTTTCAGAAACACAGTTTCTGTTACAGGTTCATGTAGATCCTGTTTTGGGGTTGTGTTCTTTTCGCATTTCCGGGGCTAGAGGTCATTTGAGTAGTTTAGGCTCTGCCACACTTGTGGTCAGTAATTTGCTCTACGTGTTGTTACGTACTTGAGGCTATAACTTCTGGCAGACTTAACTTGCTAATTAAGTAGGGACGACGGCTAAATAAACTCTCCTTTTTCTGAACTACGCATGGAGCTAGGAAAGCTGGCAGTATTATTCGTATTCATGACTGTTTGCATATAAACGTGCTTGTGTTCTCTCAGATACTGTCTTAAGTGATAAAACTTCCAGTGTTTTCCCAGCTGTTTTTTTCAGTCTAATATCCTACTGTAAAATTCTTTTCTTGACAGTTTGATTTTGCTCTTTGAATTCATCCTGAAACTGGTTCACTGTGTTATCTTAATTATTTTTTTCCTTGCTGTTCATTGTCAGCTGATGCAAGGCAGGGCACAATGGCATGATTAGCTTTCATCCCAATGGTATGTATTTCTCTCTGCTTCTTGGATTTAGTTTAGTTTGGTTTTGAAATACTACACCATCTTTTAAACTTTGTGTACAGGGAATTTCCAAACACATTTGCCTTAGCAACTGCAAAAGTGATCTGTCTAGCTCTTGCCAGTAAACTTCTTGAAAAACTGTTAAACAAAAATCAAAATTTAACTTAACATCCTCTTTGGTTTTGGAATGTTAAATGTAATTCATGTCAAATTATAGGGTCTTATGAACAAAGAGTTTCTGGAGAACTGACTGACTGTGGCCAACAGGACTGCTAATATAATTAAAGAAAACCTTACACAGAGGTTAAAGGTTCTTTAAAAGAGAATATGTATTTCTTGTTAAATCATGTATTTTGAAAAGGCTTGAAACCTTTATATCTGAACTGACTCAGATTTCTTAGCAAGAGCCTGCTGTACATGTTAAAATGCACAGTTTGAGGTGAGGATTAAATTGATGGCCTCAGTTGCAAAATAAACTTTGGCCAGACTCTGATTACAAGGTAATTGCCAATATTAGCTACTTAATGCTAATTGCTTTGCTATGTGAAAGTAACTGAATATTATCCAAGATACTTTTTGCAAACTACAATGAGTTTTAAAATGAACAGAAGATAATTTGGTTGAACAGAATGGTGGAGTAAATGCTAGATGCATTTAACACGCTGTTCATGACAAAAGATGCGTTTTACTTTTGGTGTTGCATTTATTAATGGGAAGTTGGTATTTTTAAGTATTTTTCTACAAAAATATGTATGTGCAAAAGCAATACTTTAACATTTTTCAAGAACTCATATTTTTAAACGCTACAGACCAGAGACTGTCTACCTTGAGACTGAAGTTAGTAGCTTTAAAAAAAAAAAAAGCAACGTAAGCTTTAATTTTTATATTGTAATATTAACTTGCTGTCAACTTGTTTACATATTTGTAGGAGGGAAAGCTTCATTATGCATTGACTTATCTTGATACTATCTTTAATAAATGCTGCTTTGAACAGGGTGCAGTGGATATTTTATTACCTGAATTACGATTAACAAAGCAGTCACTGTGTAATCTGTGTTCTGTTATTTATTGTAACGATACCAGTACTGAAACAACCTGCCTGAATTTTGAAGAGACTTTTAAAACTGTTTGAAGTATGACTAAACTGTTATTGATGTCTTGCCATGGAGCCTGATGCGGATTTAATCTTAAATGAAACTTACCCTGCTAAAGGTAACTAGAAAATTCTTTAGTGTTACCTATTTTGATTAGTTGTGCAGTTCGGAGTCAACTCAAAATAAGATGCTTAGTCTCCCAAAAGAGTATGGCTTCCTGGGGAACTGTTGAGTATTTTTTTTTTATTAAATTAAACCACTCCTAGTGTGAGCCTTTTTTTATTGTTGCAGCTTTACCGTTGTTTGTGTCAACAAACAGATTTTGTTTTGTATTTCCCAGTCAAACAGAGTTCTTCCGGTAACCAGAGAAAGAGGTGCGTAGGTAAACCTGAGCCTTTTCATTTTCAAACCTCACTTCAAGCAAGCAGTTAACACCCCCAGTAAAATCCAAGCAAAAAACCTCAGTAACCACATTTTCTGGACCTTTTTTGCAAGACTTACTGCCTCAAAGGAAAGAATTTCTTGATGTGGTAGATTAAGGAGAAAGACTTAAAAACTACTATTTATTGCTACTGTCTCCTAAGCATTACGAAAATATTTCCCAGAAACACAGACTGACTGTAAGGGACCTTGCAGTGCTTCAATTCCGAACGTCAGAACAGTTAATACAGTACAAACCCCCTACCTGATGAAGAAATTGTGGATGTCAGAAAACAATGCTGATTTTTTGTTTTTCCCCCCTTTATTTGCACAACTAAGGTTTAGCAGGTAGCAGGAACATTTGTGAATGTGGGCTAAAAGCTGTCTTCCTGCTGTTTTACATGATGCTGGTGGGACCTGCTCAGGGAATGATTATCTGGTGATTCTAAAATCGTACTGGTGTGTATGTCCTAGGCAGGAATCGTGACAGTTTTGGGGGGCTTTTTTTCTTGAGACCTTAGTGTTGTGTGTTTCCCACATTAACGTGGGAAAACAGGTGATTGAACACGAGAAGGAACCTAATTGGTCTTGCAAAATCAGTAGACTTCCAAAATTATTGTCGTCCTTTCTGTAGATCTATTTAGGAAGAAAACAGGAGCCCGTCTTGTTTGTCTGCCTGCTGCTGCCACGGCTCAGCAACAGATTGCTCTGTTGGGACTAGGGTAGGAATCGCGAAAGCAGCTGGAGCAGAGGCTATACAGACTTCAAATAAAACCTAGGATTTCACTACTGTCTGCTAATGTATGGTGACGACATGGATGAGGAAGCTCAGAAATTATTTAGGAAGCTGCTTTTATCCACGCTGTCACAGTTCCAAGGTAAGCAGCACTTTGACCCTTGCTTAGCTCTTCCTGGGCAACATACCCACTATGTCGCGTGGCACTCGCTTTCTCCGTGAGCTGTGCCGTCCCATCCAATCTTTCCACTGATTTTAATTCTCCTGGACTAAGATCACTAAGGGGAAGTAATCCTAATTTACTGCCTCAAAGGAAAGTATTTCTTGATACGGCAAACTGGGGAGAAAGACTTAACCCCAAAGCAAAGACTTAAAAAAACAAACAAACAAAAAAAACAACCAACAACAACAAAAAACACACAAAAAAAAAAACCAAACAAACAAAAGATCAAAAAAACCCCAAACCTAACCCTGTATAAAGCTAGTGTAATAGTAAAGCTGCATCTCTAAACATAATGCCAGGAAAAATGCAAGCGTGACCATGTGTATTATGATCTTGAAGGCACCAAAGGAGGCCACACGCTGTGCTTTTGTCAAACTCCTTTTCCCCCACCCTAATTCATAATAGTTAATAGTCTATTAATAAAGAATAGTCTGTCTATTATCTAGAACAGTAGGGTATTAATAAGTAGTCAAAGAATAGTCTCTGTTCTTAATATGAGAATTACCAACTGGAGTTTCTCCTGTTGTCCGCAGGCTGTGGAGCTTTTAGGTGGCACTCGGCAAACTGGACGGAAGCCACAGGGTGAACAGAGCATTTGTGCTGGTTTTAATTTGTTTTACGGAATCGGCACAAGCACAGTCGGCTTGTTCTGTAGGTGCCCCATTACACCATCTGGCTATAGAAGGCTACAGAGCAAAATTAACCTTTGGTAGCAGCCTGCAGTTATCTAGGCTAGATTAAATCCTGAGTCCATAAATGCTGATGAAAAATCCTGCCTCTCCTAAAATCCAGGTGAGGGAAGAGCGGGAGCTGCCCCCCTTTCCAGAGGGCTCTGGAGGGGAGGTGCGGCCATGTCCCCTTCCAGCCCGCCTCCAGCAACCTCCCGTCTCGGTGGCCTTGCGAGGCTGTTCCCCAACGATGCTCCGCTCGCAGAGCCATTCCTCTGGCTCGCTTCGGTTTAAACCAAATCAAGGAGGGAAGCCATGGGCGCCGCCGAGNGGCGGCGGCGGGCGGGCCATGGCGGCGGGGCTGGAGGAGGCCTTCGGGGCGGCGGGGGAGTTCGGCGGCGGGCAGCGGCGCCTCACCGCCTTCCTGGTGCTGCTGCAGGTGAGCCGGGGCGGCAGCGGTCTTCCGAGCGTTTGCGGGAGTTTTTTTTTTGGGGGGTGTGGGTGGGGGTGGTACCTCTCGGGGAGGATGGCGGAGCAGCCCGCCCCGGCGAGCATCCTCCCCCCGCCGGTTCCGTCTCCGCTTCAAAATAGGATTTGGTGGGGTTTGCGCCTTCTGCGAGGTGTTCATCAAACCTCTTTCAGCCCTCGCTGCAGGCTTTCGTGCTCAGCTTTTCGAGGTTTATGAGCCGTTTTCCTTACTGCTGCGCGTATCTCCCACTTCTCAAAAAGTGCCTTTTAAGCTTCTGCTGAGTGGAAGGAAATGGAGTCTAACCGCAGCAACGGCTTTTTTTGGTGTGCCTGTTTTGTTGTGTTGTTTTGTTTTTTTTTTTTAAACCTCTTGTGAGAAGTGGTGTGCAGGGTGCTGTCTTTAAATAGCCTCCACACCCCCGCATGCAAACATTTATCTGTTCCGCTCCTTTAGTTTCTTCGTAACAGGCTTCCTCCTGGGAGTGCAGGATTTAAACGCTGTTGGGAAGGGAGGGAGATTGTGCGGATTGGAGGGTTTTGTTTAGAATTTCGTTCTGCAATAACGTCCAAGGTAAGCACAGGAAAAAAAAGGCACATTAAAACGATGTCCGACCAAATCTGCCACCCGGAGACTTCCAATGAAGGAAGCCATTCTAGATTCAAAACTGTTCCGTCAATGGTAACGTGCTGAAAATCACCAATATGTGGATATGCCTAAGGATAATGTTATTTTAAGTTAGAAAAAATAAAATCAGATGCAAAGTCTGGAAGACATTCAAAACATCTTGAAGCTCGTAGCGATGAATAAATATTCTCTTAAGTGTTTCTTTATGAAAATCTTTTTTTATTCCTGCACATTCTGGTTCTCCTAATGATCCAGGTTAAGGTTTTAGTCTCTGAATGGAAAGAACTAGCAGAGACTTTTAAAAATGTAAATATTTTTTTTTTTTGCTTGTCACTACGGGTTGTATTCTGTGAATATAGGAAGTAAAATTCTTGTTCATGATAATAATCTTGGTCTAAGTGTTAAATCTCAGCTAGGATGGAGGTCTTAATATCTTCCTTTCCTGTGTCTGGCTACAAAACTGCAAGAACAAATGGAACACCGTTGCAAGAGGAAGGAGGGTGTTGAGATGAAGCTTTCACTGAAAGCGCACCAGCATCTCTGGAGCGGTACCCACTGCTCCCAACCGCCTCGATGATCACATCTGGGATTTAAACACAGTAGACTGACAGCATTTTGTTTGTGATGCTGGGTAAAGGGAAACTGTTAATTGTCTAATGAAAATCTTACAGCATTCCGTCGGGTCCCCTTGGGATTGTTTAGGGTAAATGATTGTGTCTTACTTTTAAGGTATACGTGGCTTGTCAGTCGATGCTTATTGTGCTTGTGGGAGCTGTGCCCGAGTATCGTATAGACCAAGGGGGAATCCCGGCGAGCAGAGCTGAGCTTGCCAAGCATATCCATTTTGCGGACAACTTCACATCTATAGTAACTGAGGCAAGTACTTCCGTCGCGCCTAACCATTTCTTCTCTTCTTGGGATTTGTGCTGCTAGTGCAGAAAGTGGCACTTGCAAAAGCTGAGCAGGGCTCAGTGTAATGTTTTGCTTATGTTATTAAAATTACTGGAACCCACCCATCTGGCTCTCTTATTTTATTATTATTTTCAAATCTGAAAGTATATGACTAAATTATTAGTTTAGCTTTTCTACATAAATCTAATACTTATTAATTTAGACTAAACTTTCTTTCTATTATTTACTTTGTTTTCAGTTTTCTTTACTTTCAGATGTTTTTGGAAGTCATTACTAACGAAGAAGAATGGTCATTTAACTACAGCTTATAATCTGGAATTTAGGATGAGCTCTTCCTAATAATCTGTTTTCTACCAAGAAAGGTTCAATTTGTTGTGCCTGCGCAATCTGCTGTGCATGTTAAGCTTTACCATGAGCTGCGTTAGTTTCTCGCAGAAGATAAAGATTAAAACTAGTGTGAAAATGAAACTCGTGCACCACATGTCTGGGTATTTTAGCGTGTGGTGAGAGTTGGGAGATGGAACAGATTGGAGTTTGCTGAGTGGGACAGAAGCTTGACCCTTCATCCTTGCACCTTGTGAATTCCCTGGGAAAGGCTGCGTTTGCTTTTTGCTACTCCCTGGGCTGTAATCACTCAGGCCAGCACGAGTGACCTAAGCAGTGCTGCCGGTGCCAGAAAAAGGACTGCGTGGGTGGCTTGGCTTGTAGCGTGAACTGTCAGAGTCCTGCCGATGGAATTCTTGGAGCAGTTGTCAGTAAACTCGTATAAGACAGGTTAGCGCTTGGTGTAGCCGGTGCCAAATTTTTGCTTCCTTCCCATTATCCCAAATGTGACTGTGTAACATTTATCTTGGAAAAATGTAGTGACTAGACATAAGAAAGAATGATCTAATATTGGATCATATCCTCTGTCAGAAACAGATTTCTTTTTTCATTGACTTGTTTTCCAAGATGGCCCTTCAGTTTCAGACCCTCAGCAGGATGCGTGATATGGGGTAGTGCTTAACTTACAATCATAAATCAGCAAATTGTACATTTGAAAACACAGTATTGGTTAAAATTCAGCATCTCTATTTCCAAAATATGTAGTAATTCTCAAGACTCATCAAAACAAATTTATGTTCCCATTCATTTCAGTAACTTTATTGTAAGAATTTTTAAATTACATTGTTAATAGTCTTTTCGTGGAATCTCTAGATGCTGGCCAACATCGTGCTGTATGCTAGTGGTCTAGTAACTAAATCAAACTGCCATGTGAATTGAAAGAGCTGAGAGGATGTCTGTTTTGGTGATAGCAAAATTGGCAATGTTTTTGTTGGCAAGCTACAGTTAATTTTGACAAATACTTAACAAGTTCCTTTTGTGTGAATAAAGTAGACACGTTCTTTTGAGTTATATTCTTCACAAATTATTGTATCGGGCTTGGTAAAATATGAGCAACTTCATGACACACTAAGCGGCACAAGTTTGCAGTCTTTTCTCTTGCGCTATCCTGAGAGAGGAAGTTGGTTTTGTAAAGTTTATTTCCTTTATTTTGGTGGTGGAGCTTAAACTGCAAATGTTTTCAGTTCTGTTCTGGTTTGGCAGGGGCACCATTCCGCTCTGGAGCGCAACAAAACTTCAGAGCAGCTCTTCAGTTCTGATTCAAGAACTAATCACTGCAATTAATTTTGGCATAATGAAGACTTTGTAATTAATAGCTCAGGCTTGGTTCATGGAAAATATAGCTGTTAGAATTGCTTCTTGGTTTGGCATCGACTCAATCCCCTGCTTTAACAAGTGGCGATGCTTAGCCAGGTTCAGGAATGTCTTACGTTTGGTGTAGAAATGGTCCTTTACCATTGAGAAGTTGATTTTTTTACAACCATATCCAGGAGCCTGAAGTTGTTTTGTCTCTTGTATCAGCCTGAGATACTCCGCAGACAAGAACTGGGAGCTTGAGATTTGTATGCTGTGGAGTGCTAGCACGGAGAAGGAGGACCTATGCCAGCAGTGCTCTGTGCCTTGGAGAGCACATGCTGTGATATTTTTATACTTGAAGTTTCCTGAGGATTCATGCCCAGGAATATTTCATTGTTGAAGTCTCCTCAGAAAGTTAAGAAACCATAAGAAAACCAAAAGAAACCATAAGAAAACCAAAGTTTCGGGGCTAGATCTTTATCCAATGCGATAGGGAAGAACCTACTACCCAGCGGGCTATAGTAGAAAGCAGCTGCAGATGCTGCTGAACAGGAATTTTACCTTGCCAGAGTATCCAAAAGTCCCCCAAAACTCTTGACGTGCTGGGTCACTGGGTACATTGCACTAAAGAAGGCGTCCTGTGGACATGTTAAATCTTGTCCTGTGCCCGCAACCTGTGTCTTGCAGGCTGCTGGATAGGGAGAGCGCAGGTAACTGGTGGGTTACTGGGTGGCTGGAGCCATGTCTTCTCTGTACTTCGCCACTATGTGAGTTGTGATTGAATAAAAGCATGTTTCTTGAGATTGCTATAATTAAAAGTTTCAGTAAATTCCTAATGTTCTTTGGGAATCTGTATAATTCAAGGCAGACACTTCAAGGCTGAGGTCCTAGGGTGCAGTATTGGATTGTGGTCATGGGCCTCTTCCCTTAGGCTTTTTTTTTTTTAAAAAACCTGCTTAAAGCAAATGTGATTACGATCCTTCTCCCTTTCCCCAAAGGACATACTGCACATGCCGTTTAAAAAGTCAGCATGACACTCATCCACTTTTTTGAAAGTAATTTTTCAAATAAATAAACTGGGAATTATTTGAAATACTCCAATAATGATTAAATATTTCTTTGGGTAAAGCTTTCATTGAGTTAGTTAATTTTTTTTTTTTCCTGGAAAATCATTTAGAACTTTCTGAATGCCATTCTTTCCCAAGTTCATGGTGTCAGCAATGTTTTTGTAATCTCAATGGTGAGTTTCTGTGAGTGGTGATTCTCCTTGTTTGTAGCAGAGGGGCTGCACAAGCTCTTGGTTGCCTTACCCCGTTAGGAAATAGCTTCGTTCCGATTTCAACCCACCGTCCGTTCATTTTCTTATCTTCTGACAATTTTTGATTGTGCTGCCACAGTTTAGCTTTTGGATGAGGTAGAAAGTACATTTCCTAAAGAAAACCCATCATCTTTTTTCTAACTTTTGTTTAATTATAAATGCATGTGCACAATAAGATACTAAAATATCAATGAGTAGTCAATAAGTAGTTGTTAGAGTTTTTCTAAAACAAGGACATCTTTCCATAATCCCTTTCTGCTTCTCTTCTTCGGGGAGAGAAAGTAGAGGGAGACGTGAGAGTTTGTTAGGGAGGAAAAGGTTATGACTGTTGGCTTACCTATCAAACTTTGGACAGAATTTTAGTTGGTTATAAAGCAGGAAGTAGTAAGAGAAGAATTTTGATAGATTTTTAGATTTCTATTATTTTTGAGAAAGGTGGCAAGTTGGCGTTACTACTTTTAACAATAAGGAGATTCTTTTTTTTGACAGTGGTACCTCGTCGAACAAGAAGCCTACAAAGTAAGCCTTGCATCATCCCTGTTTTTTGCGGGATTGCTTATTGGAAATATCACATTTGGCCCTTTGTCGGATAAACTGGGTAGGAAACCAGTGTATATCTCAGGTAAGATTTTGAAAAGGTTTTTCTTGGGCATTCTATGTGGATAACATCATCCCTTTCTTTTCTGCCTGTGAGCCACCCTACCCGGAGGCTGCTCATGGGTCGTCTGCTCTGTCAATGATAACGGAGTCGATGATGTGTAAAAGCATTACGCTCAGAGTAGAGCAGCACTAAAATTGGCTAGTATGAGTGTCCTGAGCAGCATAGCAGGCACTGGAATATCGATGGGAGATGAAAGATAACCTGGTTTTGCTCTATCACTGTTGGAACCCAGTATTCCATGCACTGCCTAACCATATTGTTCCCAATAAAAATAATTTGAATTTTTTTGGAGGAGGTGGGGGAGAATGATTTGCCTAAACGTCTTTAGAGTGGGTTACTCATGTCCTGGTGTTTTGTTTTCCAGCTGCGTTTGCAGCCAAAGTGCCTTTTTGTTTAGTGATAGCATTGTCTCAAGGAAACCTCGTAATTGGCATTGCAGACCTCAAGTGCGTGGCTTGAAAATTGGTTGTAATTTTCATATGGTGTGATTTCAGAAAGCCAAATGCAAGAGATTAGAGACAAGTACTACAGACTACCTCTTACAGTCAGTAACTGACTGTGGTCCTTGCCTTTCTTCTGAGTTCAAGCTGCGTACCATAAGTACTAATTACATTTTATTCTCTCTCTACAGGTCTATTTTTTGATGTCGTTTTTGGGTATGTCACAGCATTAGCTCCAAATTATGACGTATTTGCAGTTTCACGTTTTTTTGTTGGAATTGTGAATGGTGGAATGGCTCTTGTGTCATTTGTCCTAACACAAGAATATGTAGGAAAATCATTTTGGTCATTTACAGGTGGGATTTGGGAATATTTAATCATTATTACTGTGCCATGTGTTGTTCTGACTATCAATACCTTACACTTTAAGTTTGTACCAAGTCAGTTTGTAGCATGAGCGTGATGTGATTCATCCAGGTTCTAACTTCTGTGGGAAAGGTGCCTGAAGAAAGGCAGATGTGATTTGAGTGTGCTTGATAAATAGCAAAACTGAGGTTTTAAAATTGGTACGTTGATTCCTAAAATTTCTCTGTCTGTGCACTCCATTACATTAAAAAAACCCACATGTTTTGGCAGATTTGCCAATTTCTGAACGATGCTGTATGGTATCTTGGGAAGGCATTTTTGAAAGTGTTCTTTGAAGTTTCCCTGCACCACAAAATGACTTAGTGCCTGGATAGTGGTTTTTTTGCACTGCTGGACGTGCTGACCATCCAGTATTTTTAAATGTCCTTTTTCGTATGCCTCTGCCAAGACTTAAAATAAATTTAACGCTTGGACGTCAGCGTGTTGTGAAGCTGGAGTAGCTCAGGCTGTAATGCCTCTTTGGCTAGTGGAACATGGGGAAAAAACTTGGTCCAAATGCTGACTTGCCGTGGCTGCGAGCGCATTTCTCTCTCTCTCTCACTTCTTCAGTTACCTCATTCTACTATTTTTCTTACTTCTTCTCTGGACTCCTGGGGATGTATGTAACCAGTTGTGGTTTAGTTACAACTTTCTGCCTAATTTTTTTTAAGTACTGAATTTTCTTCTTCTCCTGGGTTCGCTTTTTTGACTCATGGCCCTTTCTCTCTCCCGCCCCTTGCCCTGTTGTCTCTCTCTGCTTTTCCCAGCCTTTCTCCCTGCAGGGCCAGCCTCCTGATGGACCGAAGAGACAGTCCGTTTCCTGCCGCTTGTCGCTCTAAGTGCTTTATTCTAGTTCTGCTCAGCTGTTGAGAAAGAGGCGCTGAACATCTGACCAGGGGCTGAAGGAGAGGGAGCTGCTGGCTGCAGTGTTAAAGAAGCTCTCCTCCTAGCAGAGCTCCTGGCTGTGAGCTGGGCTCTGTGGGCGATAGCTGAGGGGCTTCTGGGTTAGTACAAGATCTCCTGGGTTAGTCTGCAGAGGGTTTGTTAGGCTTTTGGAGTTCAAGTTGACCCCTTATTTTTAACATTTTTATTTATGCTTGTTCGTCAGAAGTCTGCTGTTAATAAACCTCTGGCTTGCAGCTGGTTTTGTATTCAGCTCAGTCCTTGTACTTTTATAACTTCCAATTTCTGTTCCAGCCTGCCACCTCTATTCAAGACTACCTTAATAGACTGAAATAAATCACTCTCAGCACTTCCCCTTCCTGTCCTCAGGTTTTCTCTTTAGTCTGTAGGTTCCTGTTAATTTCTTGTACCACCCTTTATTGTTGAAAGGGGAAAAAAACCAAAACCCAACTCCCCCATACATCATACAAAGTTATTCTTCGTTGGGTTTGCACAATGTACTTAAGCCAGCTGATTCACAACTGCCATAAAGGTACCTCATGAAATTGCTATTTTATTTATATATATCATGGGCTAGGAATTTCAGGCTTCTGCTTAAGAACTTTGTTTTTCCTTTTGATGATGGTTTCTGTAGTCAACTGTTTTGGTCTTGCATTTTCAGGTTCGTTAACTAATTTGACATTTGCAGTTGGCATTGCTGTTTATGCTTTACTGGGTTACTGTGTAAGAGAATGGCGCTACCTCACCTTGGTATCGAATACTCCAGGAGTCATCTTCCTCCTCCTTTCTTTGTAAGTGGTTCACATGCATTATAATGATAAGAGAAAATATGCAGCAATTTAACAGTTACTTTTCTTGTCATCATTCAAGAGAGGAGTATAAGAAAAGATGACACTTTCTGTATGGTTTTGCGAACCAAGCAAGAGAAAAATCATATTGTGAAGGAAGAGGCGGTTTTAAATGAAGCAGAAGGTCAGGGTTACCCAGAAGAGAAGCTTGTGTTTCTGTTACTGTTGCGGTGGCCAGGGTTGTGAGGAGCAGCTGTGTGCCAGCTGTCCCATAAAACTTGATTACAAATCTGCTTGGGGAAGGGAAGGCCTGCCAGAGGCTGCGAGCTGGAGCATCAGCCAGGAACACTGCCTTCTGCCAAGGAAGGGCTTCAGCGCTTGAGAACTTCTGGAAGTGATCCTAGTGGGATTCTGGAGTTTCTTTTCGTGAGACACATGCACAGGGAAATAAGTGAGAGCGCTTGGAATTGCCTTTCTAGCGTGATATGTTATGTAGCTGCTTGCTTTTGAGGTCCCTTGTGTCTGTTCCTAGCACTGTTGTGCTTGGGTGCTCCTATTTACGACTCCTACATGGACGTTTTCATAAAAATTATTATGAAGTACGTCAGTACTACAGGAATTAAAAGTGCTAGCTTTGTCTGGCCTGTGTTGTTGCAAAATATTTTTTTAACAAATCAAGTAATATGCCCTGTATACTTCTGATCACTTGTTGAAGCTGCAGAAGAAATAAAAGAATTAGTGTAGTAGGCTGTCCACACGTTAGTACAGGGAGTGTCTAGCATACAGCATAGGAAAAAAAACTTTTCCTTTTTTTAAGTTTTCAATTATTTTTTAGATAGGTCTGCTCTTGAAATAATTTCTGTTAAAGAATATGCCAAAAAACCCTGCCCCTCTTCCTGTAATCAAGGAAAACAAAGCCTCTGGGCCAAGAAAAGAAGTTCTGCCTAATATATTTCCCCTCTATGGTGTTCTGTTTCTGAGGGAAATTAATTACTTCCCCCAAATACTAAAAATACTAGGATCTTCTGAAGTAATGAAAGTTTAGTTTGGTTGTAGGATGTGTATCTCTGTTAGGAGTACCAGAGAAAGTAAAGGTTCAGTTAAAAATATTCCATTCCTTGTTTTATGGCTTGTATCAAAGCAGCAGCACACTCTACAACCTGAAAAAAAAACAGGAATCATGAACTGAAGTTGTGGTAAGCGAGGATGTTCTGATTACACTCGGGAATAGGAGATTTAAAACTTCTGTGGGCAGTGATGAGCTCGTACTGGAGCCTGACAGGTAATTCCCCAATAACACTTCTTTGCTCCAACTCGGAGCCCTTCCCATAATGGAGAAGCCTGAAATAAACTTTGTGAAAACAAAATTTTGTCCGGGCTGTTCAGCTGACGGGATCTGAGATGCTTCCTGGACAGTGCTAGTGTAGCATTCCCTAAGAAATCAGTTCAGCAGAAGTCAGGACTTTAGATTTTAAACTCCTCTAACACGACTGAGTGATTTGTCAAATATCTCCAACAATCCCACTGTAAGGTTAATTATTATTATTATCAGTGTGTGTGGAATTTAATATGCAGAACAATGCAAATGGAATGTTTTACTCCGAATTTTGTATTGGTACTTTTAAAAAAGTATTAATTTGCAAAATGGACAGATTTGACTGTAGTGCTGTGTTCATAGGAATGAACTTGTCATGGTTGATTTTCTGTTCTTTCCTGTTAGTATGCTCCCAGAATCACCTCGATGGCTGTATTCCCAAGGGAAAATGGCAGAAGCTGAAGATGTAATGCAATATATTGCCCTTGGTAATGGAAAAGAGAGATTAAATATAAAATTAAAACCAAGTGCAGGAACTTTGAGAAAGGATGAATCGGCACCTGGTATCCTAAACTTAGTAAAACACCCGGTCCTTCGGTGGCGAACCATCATACTGATGTACATCTGGTATGTAATAACAAGATGCTGAGATGCTGTGAGTCAGTCAGACATGAGGAAACGATTAAGTTTTTCATCCTCTTCTCTTAAAAATTCTGTCCTCAAAACTAAATCATAAATTTGTCAATTGATGGCAGACAATAATCTAAAATGACGTGTTGTAAAGTTGATGTGTCTTTATTATGGCTGTTGTGGTTTACTTTTGGTGTGTTACTTAGAAACCATTTTAAAACCTACTAAGAAATAATCTGCTGAGAACATAATATTTATACTGAGTGAAATGAGCAGCTGAAGTAGAAATTACTGAGAGATTTGTATTTGCACCAGTCTTAGGAAGAAAAGGACTAGGTGGATTAGACAACGAGAAATTTAGAATAAAAGTAAGTGTTAGGAGCCCAAAAGCATATTACACAGGTTCAGTGGAGGAAAACTGTGGGCAAGGTAAAATACAGATTGCATAGATTTATATTAGGTGCTGTCTTGAAAAGTGGTACAACTTGGAAAAAAATACCAGCCCACCCCGAAGCACAGGAGGATGTGCTATAATATATTAGGAATAAATGGCAGTGCAGAGGGAACGCCTGGGGTGGGGAGGGTGTTGCGTTGGTTGTTAGAGCAGCAGCTGTTGCAAATTGGCTTGAGCTAAAATGTGTTGGAAGAACAGCTCTTTACCAAAATGCCGAGAACAAGTTTTCCCTTTAAAGGTCAACATCATTTGAGACGATTGTCAGGATGTAGATGAGAAAAATCAGTAGTTCGATGTGTGGGCTAAGCAGAGATGTGGAGAAGCAACAGGAACATCTTTGCTAAGTAGGACCTTTCCAGGAACATCTTAGACTCTTAAGTTGCTGATAGGTAAACATAAGTAGTTATGGTGATGAGAAATTACACAAAGGCATTCTTACCTTCTGGAAGAGGAGGTTGCAGCGCTGTTTTTTCTGTCTCAAACCCCGTTAAGATACAGCGCATGGACCTGTTGGAGTGGTGCCATGGCAGCTGTCACCCAGCTCCTTGTGCGGTTGCCCAGGAGCCTTTAGCACCACCCTCAGCTGCGACTGACAGAGGCTGTACTTCTGCCTGTATCAGGCAAACCTTTCTTTTCCTTTTCTACTTCACTTGGCCCAGATTCTGCTTGGACAGTAAGAGAGCGACAAGGGAATAGGCAAAAAGTCTGTAATATTTAGTGGCCTTTCCAACCTGCTGTTGGTTTTTTGTGGGGCGGGGATGTGGGGGCTTAGTCTTTCCAAGGAAAGCGATCATAGGTTTGTTGGGGAAGCTTTCCCTAGGTTTGAGGAGACACTCTGTGTTAAGCAGTGGATGTACATATAATTTTCTTTCATAGGATTGCTTTGCAACAGTTAAGCATCAGCTGCTTACAGTTAAGCTTATTAGATTTGCTAAATAACCTAGGAAGAAAAAACAAGCTAAGAAAAAAAAAATTTTGAAAGTTACGCGGTGCGTATATATGAGCACTTATTTTCTTTCAAGAAGTTACTTTGTTTAGTTAAATAAGAACTACTCTTTGCCTTGTTTCCCTTTTTGGGGGGAAATAAGAGTTCTCTTCCTAGCATGTAATTCTATATAGCTCGTCCATAACTCTGCATAATTTACTTTTTAAATACCTTCTTAGCCCTAAAGACTAGTTATGTTAGTAATGTAACTTTTATGGTTATTTTTAGGTATGTCTGCAGCTTTGTGTACTATGGACTAACTTTAAATGCTGGTGAATTAAGAGGAAATCTGTATTTAAATGTGGCTCTTTCTGGTCTCGTAGAAATTCCAGCTTTTCCGCTCTGCATGTTTTTTATTGAGAAGTCCTGGTAAGAAGAACTTATTTCCTAGTTTTCTGCATATATTTGTAGATAGTCTAGAAAAATATTAACATTTTTCTCAGTAAGATACTTCACCGTTTTTCTAAACAACGTTGATTCTTTGGGGAGTTACTCTGCTGCAAGGGTTTCTACGGTTAATACGGAAATGGGGCTCTGGTTTTCTACCTCTTCTCTTTTTTAGTTTTGTTCATCTTTTGAATTGCTCAAGAGATGAGCTTTTCAATGATTAATGTTATTAAAACAAGTTTGGTCTTTATGGAAAAAAGTTATCTAAGTATCTATAGCTTATATATCTCCTACATACTTTATTCAGAATGACTTGGTTTTGTACTGCCGACCAACTGTAGTTGACAGCAGTTTCCAGCATTGTTCATTTTTACTTAAACTTTTCAAAGAGAACTTTGAAGTGAGAGCTGTACAATTTTTGTTAAGGCTTTAATGATCGATGTCTCTGTATTTTTATACTCCTTAGTATAATTGGAGGCCGTCCTTTACGTGAGTACTTATTTCCAAAGGCTGGCAACCTAGAGCTACTCAGGGTTTCGTGTAGTCTTCAGTTTGAGTATCTATGTAACTATACTTTTGGCGTCACTGAGGTCAGTGGCAAAAATCCCATTTTCTTCAGTAAGGTGAGGATGTCACCTTTTGGGGTTTTTTTTTGGGCAGTAAAAAGCTGTCAGCTTGGTCAAGCTAAAAAGCAAAACAACCTCACCTCAAGCCAAAGAAGTCTGAGTCAAGGACGTGCATTTAAACCGCAAACTGCACAAGTCCTCTTCTATATATTTTTTTTCCATTGTAATTTGTCAAACTAATTGTGAATTTCAAGCTTTTGGTTTCCTGAAGTAAGGATATGTGTAGTTTTTAGGTGCTTAATGCAAAACAGGATGTGACAAGCCAGCTGCTCTGTTTTCATGCAGTTTTAGTGAGCAGTATCCTTGAAGTATAGCTTTTTTTGTTGCTAAAATATTTAGAAGATTTTAAAAACAAGTACTGTATGTTTATTATAGATACTGTGTTTGTACTAGTACGGGGTAGTAGTTAGAAATAGCTGTGAGACTTCGTAAAGTAACAAGCACATACAGTATTTCTGCATGCCTGCAAACTGTTACCGAGGATATCTTTCTGGTCCTTTGCAAACAATTACGAAATACTGAAGTATGGCAGATGTGGAGATGGGCTGGTGATTCTCTATCCTGTCATCTTCTCTCTTAGTTTAAAACACTAGGCAGTAGAAATACCCTCTGCTTGTTTCCATGTGTATACTATTAGACAGAAAAGCATACAAAATACTTCTACTGTGTGTCCTAACTGGATATATTTATGCAAAGTTTTGTAAAAGAGAAATACATATTAGGAAGCATTAGAACTACATTTTCTTGACCAATATTAATTTGATCTTTGTGTGTATGCACTGTAATACCCTTTTGGTGACAGGGCCCATTGCCTTGCTCAGTACAGAGAAGAAAAAAGTCTGTGCGTTCTTGTTGCTGAAGTAGATGGGTCCTTCTCAAGGCTAAAAAATCAATAATTTTAAAAAACAAAACTTGGGTAGAAATAGGGAGGCTTTTGTGGGAGGACTTCAGTACGCAGAACTAGGAAAATAATGTAAGCGTTGAAGCACTTACCAAGATAGAATAGATTTATAACTGTTATTAGTGTTAGTGCTGCTGTGTACTTTAGTTGGTGTTCTGCAGACAAATTCAAAAAATACAGAAGGACTTTGTTTCCATCTTTATCTGAGTGCTCTCTTTTCCTTCTAGGTCTGGAAGACGTAAAACTACGACATGTTTTCTGATATTTGCGGGATTTGCATGTATATTTACCATGTTTTTACCAGCGGATGCTGGTAAGTATGTACTGCTGCTAAAGTAGATATTTGTTAATTTGGATAAAAGCTGACAAAACAACTTAATGAGTAGTTTGTGACCGAGTATATCGAGGCATAAAGCCCTATCCATTTATACCTCTCTCTTTCTCTGCCTCTTCCTTCAGGGGCTGGTCAGGGAGCCAGGGTCTTGTCTCTGTTGCTTTTTACTTCTTGCAGGCATGATTTGACCCTGTTAATTCCCTAAGTTTGACCGCAAGCCTTTGGCCCTTTGAAGGTCAGACCAAGCTGTCGCCTTCTGTCTCAAATACTGACACTGCATTCATTTATCACTATCAAGGAGTTTACCTTAAAATACTGGATTTAATAGCCAGAGTGCAGTGCAGTGTGATGTCAGTTTGACTGGATCTTGACAGCGTGAGATGCCAAGCCTAATTCTAATTTGGTTTGGTGGCATGTAATATTTATAGAAGTAGGAACGGAGATTTTCCTGAATTAGAAGCTTAATTCATCATTAAAAGACCCAAAACACTAGACAGCTTTAAAAAACATACTTTGTACTTGCAAATTAGAAATGGAAGTCAGAATTGCAATATGGAAGCCGTGGGGATGGCAAGAAGCTTGCTGCCTCCCTGTCTCACGCTGTGTATTGCTGCACTATGCAGTTGTCAGGACAGTTCATTGCAACAGTGGAGTATCATCAAGTATATTTCTCATCTCAAAAGATGTGTTTTTTCTGACATTGTCAGTGACGTTCGCATATGTTAGGTCTTGCATTTTCACTTTTCTTTCCATTTCAAGTACAGTTTTTCTGTCCTAACCTTTATTTTAGCTACCGAAAACTTAACATCTGTATGACACTGACAAGTAGAAGTGGCTGCTCTCTGCTTGTATTTTTCTTAATATTGCTTCAGTAGAAATACTTTAACCTTAACAGTGTTTTGACTGAGGAGCACGAGCGGTGTGATTACAAGGTAGCCTTCTATAGGTTGTGTTTATCCTTAACAGCTGTAAATGCTGCCTAGCATCCCTTTCAAATTGATCTCAGAACTAAGTCTCAGGAAGAAAAACAGAGATAAAACATCCCATCATCCTATTTGCCATGCTTGTGTTAATTCAAGCCCTCAAACGTTTTGTTGCTCCTTTTATTGAGGCAGTTTATTCCTTTGTTCCAACGAGTTTGCTCATTAGTAGTGACTAATCAGGATAGGGTAATAATTCCTGAAGCGCCGCTGAGTTTCAGGAAGTCTTCTGCCTTTTCCAGTTGACTTGACGTTAACCCCATTAAAATGTCTGACTTTGCGCTGTGGTAAGAGTAAAGCTGGTTCTTGGCCCAGAGCGATCTGTGTCGGTTAAATACAAAGAAATTCAGCTCCAAGCGCGATGAAGATGAGTCACGTTGAATGAAAGGGGGATTGTTGCATCTCTAGTCTGACCCTCCCATTACTAAGGAGAACACTTCTTACCTTTGTCTATGTCTGCATTCTTCTGCGTGATTGATTTTGTTACAAGGGATTTAAGATTTTAATGAGATATTGGGGACTTGCCTGTCATGTCTGTAACCTTCACCCGATTTCTAAATAACTCTGCTAATTTGTGAATGAGAATCTGATCCAAATAATTTCCCGTGTGGAATTGGCCAAGAATATTTCTGTTATTAAATGTGTACTGAATTTGAGACTAAAATTGTCTTAATGGTTAAGTAAAAACTGATACATCCCTCTTTCCTTATCACTTAAAACTCATCAGTTAATTTGTGTGAGTATCAGATTGGAAGATGGTGAGGCAGAGTGGCAGCGGAGGGGGAACGGAGCTGTCATATTATTTTCTTTCAAAAGCTGCTGTAAAGCACGAAGACACCTGCATTTTGTCTGTCCAGCAAGCCAAGGGGACTTTTAGTCTAGGGGTAACGAGATTTTGACTTTGATTTAGATTATCTGCTTCTGTTGAACACATAGTAATGTTTTGACTTCCATTGGTATGTTTTCCACTAAAGGAAAGAAAATTTGCAGTTCTTGAAATTGATTTTGTCTCAGCTTTTGTTAATGTTGGATATATTTTTTTTTTTTGGTGTTGAGAACTACCCTTTCTTGGTGGATATTTTTTCTGAAGTAAACTTAGACTCCTTTAGTTTCAGAAGCACTGCTGAAGTGAACTTTTACCCATGAAGATGACACCCTGAGGGTAAATCTAGATAATGGCACTGCGAGTGAGGCTACTAATGGCATTGATGGCATCAAAAGTTTATCACAGAGTAACCCTTGTTCTAGAAGATCTTAAATGTCAGCACCATTTGTCACCGCTATCCCCCATTTTACTTCTCTAAATTCCAAAGATCAATTAATGGAAGATTGTCCCTTATCAGTAAAACTCAAATGCATGAATTTAGTAAGAACTTACAACTTTGCCTTTTACCCAAGCTGGCAACAGTTGCCCTGACTGTACTGTTTCAGGCAGAATTGTGTGCACACTGCTGCTACTGGATGTTCAGGTGAAAAGGTGTTAAACAAAATGCAGTAGAAGTGCTAAAGGTGCTGCATGGATGTGCTTGGCTGGACCTCACGAATAACCGACAAATGGTCACCAGAATCCCCACAGCAGAAAGCGCGTTCCTGCTTGATGGCGTTACATTTTATAGACGTAAGGAGAATAATGGACTATTCTGCAAGAATTGCTGAAAATGTGTTCCAAGACTCCGAGGAAAACTTAATGACTGTGTCTGGCCTTACTTACACCAGGCAGCTGATGTGCAGTGAATTTACAGTGTGCTTCTAATCCCGCAATAATTCCCTACGTGGCCAGTCTTCAGCCTCCCCCGAGGGGAACCTGGAGAAGACAGTGCACTTTAAATTCATTCCCGAGCTTCTGAGCGCTCATTTCTCTGTCTAGACAGGCTCGCTCTTCTGTTTCGATAGTAAGACCAAAATTTCTCAAGTGTACTAGTGCTACATTTCTAATACGTGGATATGCAGTGTTCAATTTAAGTCTCCCTGGGAGAGAAACAGCAAGTTTTAAAACACATTTGAGAACTACAAATGTCTTCTTCATCGCTTCATACTCGGTTGATGGAAGAAAAGGGATGTCCCAGCTTTCCAATGACACCCAGCAGGGCTCTGAGGACCAGGTTCACACCTTTGCATCTGGCAACTGTATGTAATATCCCAGCTCTTACTGAGCAAAAGGAGAACTTGGATGAAAATGTTGCATCTGTCTTGCATGAATTTCAGATACAGCTGCAAAAATGCATCGCGCTTAAAGAAATGAAATCAAATTTCTGGATTTCAGTTTACGTACAAATGAATTTCTGCTGCAGTTGAAATAGAATCTGACTTGATCAGATGAATAGAAAACACTCAAGGGCAAAATTAAAAGAAAAGCAATTGAAGAGCCATCAGACTTTCCCATTACTTAATCGACATCATTTGATCCAAACCAAAACATGCTGAACTCAGTGCTGAGGAAGAGAACCTGAAATACAGCTAGTCGTAGCATTCGTTCTTTTTTCATGCTTAAAAAAATATATATTAAATTCTCTTTTTATTAAAACGGATGGTGCAAACATAACCCTAACCAAAATGAGGATAATAAAAGCCAGGTTTCCTTTGGACTTTCAAAGACGCACACTTCAGTTTAGCCAACTAAACTCTGTCTATTAGTAACGTGGGCTGCATTAGCATTTGTTCTTGCCAATTACAAAGCTGTTGCATTTGAAATCCCAACAGGATGTCCTTGGGGAGCAAATAAACTGTTGAGGTGAATCAAGTTTTATGGTTTTAATCTAATAAATTAGTCCAGGAGGCTATGTTGTCTGTGGCCGTCAAAAATGCAGTTACCTGGGAAGGTATTCTGGCTGCAGACCTGGAAGTGGTAGCCCTTCCGTTTAGAGCTGTGATAGTTTTATGCTTTCCCTAATAAATGGGTCAGATTTTTCTTGGTCCTAAATATAATTTTATGTATCTGATGTTACGCGAGCTCTTAAAATGGTTGGGAAGAACTCGGATGCTGCTTTTGTGCTTGTAGTTGAAAAATGTATGACTGAAACATTGGTTTTGCCTGACAGTCTCTTAAAGAAGAGGACTGGATGTTTTGAATATTGTGTAAAAGAGAGTAAGAAAACAGACCATTTATGCTTACAGCTTGTTTTCTCTTTCCTGAAAGGTCTGCTCCTCAGCCCCACTTTGTTAGCTTTGTGTGGAAAAATGATGGTCAGCGCGGCTTTCAACATCATGTATATTTATACATCTGAATTATACCCAACAGTACTGAGGTAATTCAACCGAGCTTCTGGGTAAATGAAAACACTTTTCATGCACGGTGATACTGATTGCTGGTGTGCTTTAATATTTATCTGTAATTATTTTCACCTGAAATGTCAAGATGAGTTCCTTCTGTAATTGAGGCAGCTTGCCAGGGCTTGAAAGGGCTTCTCCTATTAGTCACACGTTTTGCGCCAATGCACTTTCCCAGGCTGTTTGTGGCACCTTCCCCTAGGTCTGAATCCAGAATAAAAATACGAAAACCAGCTTCTTACACCGCAATGCTAGGTGCTGTATTTCTCATTTCCACTATTGATTTTGGGGAATAAAACTACAGGGTGCAAAACCAAACTTAATGATGTAATGGAAGTGTATGCTAACTTAATCATAAATATAGACTACGCAGTAAGGACTATTTACAGTCCTCCTGTATACTTATATCTCCTATATGATTATGTTTGTTTACCTGCTGAAAAAAAGAAGTGCTTTTCCTCTATCTTTGTTACTTAAATATTCATAATGCAACTCATTTTAATCGTTTCTGTATGACAGTAATTGGCTTTACACCATTTAATTCATGAACAGGTGGGCTGAACCCTTAGTTTATTTTTCATAATTCTCACCAACTCTTTGCGAGGTTGGTCTCTCTCCTGTCGTCCCAAGATAAACCTGAGATAGGAAAATACAATACCACACATTGTTCTTCTCATCCCGTTGTTCTTCACTTCCCCATCTTGGTTCCACGTGCTTTTCTGCATTTCTAAGTATGTGTTCAGAATTTGAGCTATGTTGTGCTACTTGCTCAAGAACAGCAACTACGGAACTGCTGCAAAAATTGAGCCCTCTCTGGAGAGAGCAGGAATTTTGGAAGCTGATGTGGAGTAGGAAGGTGTCCCAGCTGGTGGATGTGTCCTGCAGCACCATAGAGGTAGTTAGGATCGTGACGTGAATCTCTTGAGTCCAAGACACTAAGGGCTTTTGGGGGAAAAAATAAATAAATGTGGGCGACTCCTTGGATTGGCTTTTTTGTTCTTTTGATGTTCACAAATTACCCTACGTTACGGAGGCATAAAAGCTAGTCTGTGAATGCCATTTTTGCAATAATACTTGTGAGGATGGAGGGGGATTCACTGTTTCTAGATACTGAACTTGTGATTCTTGGCGCAGGTTTAGGTTTAATATGCAAATCCCAAGCACGCTGACTGAAATTGGATGTGAGGGTTTGTTTGCATCCCTGTCCAAACTCTTGTATTCTTTAAGGCCTTTTTTTTTTTTTTAGTGGCTGGTTTTTGAGTTTTTGTTTTCCTATCCCCTCTGCTTTTCTAGAGTTGAGCATCCGGAGAATTAAGTCTGAAAATGTTTTAATTTCTCAGCTTTTGCTTGATTCACTGTGTTTACATGTTACACTGTCTTCCTAAATCCCATTGATGTTCGGTGCCAAGCATGTGACAGCTCATACCTAGCAGGAATTGCAGTGGTGGCTCTATGTGTTTGAAACTAGGTGTTTGTGAGTAGGAAGATTTAATAAATAAATTAATCAAGTGTGGTGCTGCTTCATCTGAGAATCTGCTTTAATAGTCTGGCAAAAAAGTAACTTCATGTGTCAAAGATACAGATGGCCAGTGGAGAAAATGCAACAATGAAGACGGTTTAAAAAATCAGCAGCTTTATTGGACCACTCACGTTTAATAATATGGCAAACTGTCATGTTAAACCATATGAAAATTCCTCACGTGTGGAATTTTCATACACTTAAAAATATGTTTATATCTCCAGTACTTTAATTGCAAGTATAGTTTGTGCAGGAAAAGCAGTGATGGGCAAGAGCTTAATTTAAAGCGAAACATGAGCACCATCTGGTGGTGTTTGCAAAGCTTTGTGGTGATGCTGGCATTGCTCTGACGGTGGAGCTAAGGCATGCCGTGTGATGAGACACGCACCGTTCCAGAGCAGTGGAGAGGAGGTAGAATAAACTTTTTTTTATTATTTTTCATTTGGATTTCATTTTATTATTTTTCATTTTTTGCAGAAAAATTAAATGTCTTCAGGATTACTGCTCCTTATTTAAACCTACTTATTACTTGTAGCACGAGGACTGGTAGGCATATTTTAAGCGAACTGGTACATGGGGTGATGACAAATACACCTCATGCTAGAATGGGGAGGTGCTGCAGGCTGGAGAGTGTATACCTGCTTTGGGCTTTTTTCCTTTTTGATATGTCTTTAAAATACCTGCTAGGGAACAAAATTTAAAAGTAAAAAACATCGCTACTGTTGCATTTTTGGACAAAAAGGAAGGTTGCCTTTGGAAACCAAATGTAATCATAGCTCTAGTAATATAGATGTAAAAATAAACTCATGGTTTTTTCATGAGAAAATGGTAGAACCATAGAGTGTGTTGGGTTGGAAGGGACCTTTAAAGGTCATCTAGTCCAACCCCCCTGCAGTAAGCAGGGACATCCTTACCTAGATCAGGTTGCTCAGAGCCTCATCAAGCCTGGCCTTAAATGTCTCCAGGGATGGGGCCACCACCACCTCTCTGGGCAACCTGTTGCAAAATGGTGACATCCTTGTATGTGATGGGTGGAATCAGACTAACTGGCTTGAGCAAAGCCCCGGGCTGATGTGATTACCCTGGTTGTAGAGGTATTTTGGCTGGCGTTAGCTCAGTGCTGTACTCCGTGGGATGGTGGGAGCACGTGCGGTCAGTCAGGTTTAGTAGGTCTTCTGGTGAGCGCGGTGGAACTGGGGCAGTAAGGTAAGACAGGGCGGGTGGTCAGCCGTCGGCAGTGCAGCATCTCAAGAATACTTACTAATAGTATTAGTATCAACTTGGGCAACAATGCGTTTTTCCTCTTGGATACCACGACGTTGTTCTACATGACCCAAACTCTGGTGAACTCTGAATTAAAGATACCTTTAATAATAAAAGATAATAATTAAAGATACCTTTAAGTCTTTTAACAACTGCTTTCATTCTGCATCGTAATTGAAATTACACAATTTGCATTTAGGATCACCTTTTGCCTTACTCCGGAGAAAAAGCAGCCAGCAAACGTCTAGATGTGGACAGGCTTAGGGTCTGTGGGAAGGATGCTTCTAAATGAAAGGTTCACGTGCAGAGTGGTCTCTCTCATCTGTTCGGGGATTTTGTTGCCAGGTGCTTGTCCTTGTCCTGTGGGGTTTGGATCAATGTCGCCTCGATGTGAGGAAGTGTGGGTGGTTATTTTCCTTTTCCCAAGAGGCCCCGATGGGAGAAAAAGTTGCTTTGTCTGTTTATTTTTACACCAAAGTCACTGGCTTCTCATCAGCTCCTTCCATCATCTCTTTCCCTTGACCTGTGCAAAGGGCCATTAGGAAGGGACGTGCGAGTGGGTGGTTTTGATATACTAGCAACCCGTGTCACCTCTCTGCTGGTCATCTTTAATCCTGTCACTCTCTTCCTGTCTTTGGAGGAGGAAAAGGAAATGGGGTGAGCGGGAGCAGCTCAGCTCAGTGGTGTGACCGAGGATGATGATGAATGAGAGGAAGCAACTGAGAGACATAGGGAGAAGAATGGCCACCATGAGCCTGTTCCTGCTGTCTCACTGGTGACGGGTGCTTATGTCAGTCTCTGAAGGGGCTCTTAAATATTTAGGAGTTGATACACAGATGGAAGATTTTTGCATTTGATCAGGAAATGAAAGACTTTGAGGTTTTTTGTAACTTTCTTTGAAGAGGATCCTGCTGTCTAACCCATGTTTTGATTATCACAGTCTAGATGAGATTATTTTAAACTTGTCTGAAAATTGAAGGGAGCGTGGAATTCGGCAGCCCCTCTAGTGACACATCTGGCCAGATGTTTTCAAGCTTCACACTGGCAAATAGTTATTTTCCGTGTGGAGGTATGCACTGACTTTTCATCTCTGCAACCTGAGGTGGCGGAAGAGAGGCTGAACTGGAGATGACATTCAGGATCTTCTGTCTGAAGATCCTGCTAAATTTTGAAATCATTCCTCATCCAGTACAGGGATGTCCAATTAAGTTGCCCTATAAGGCAGGTTGGAAAACCTCTCTCTCTGTTCAAACTTGTGTGAAGGATTGTGTAACAGGGTGGTTTTGCTAGGGTTTGAAAGGGTAGGGTTTGCCTTGCTGGCAGATAGTTGTAGAAAATCTTCAGAGTAACTGCTGGAGGTCTGTAAAAACCTTTTTTTTTTTTTTCTCTTAAATAAAGGCTATTGGTAATTTAAAAAAAAACAAAACTGTAAGTTGGTTCTGACGGTGCCACCACACGTTCATGCAGGATTCAGTTGTGTGTTCTGAAACTACAAATCTTTGATCCTTTGTTTGAAACAGAAATGCTGGCCTGGGTGTCTGTTCCATGTCTTGCAGATTTGGGGGCATTTTGGCTCCATTTGTGCCATCTATGGTAAGATTATTTTCTACTTTTTATGTAACTCAGACTTACTAAATTCTCTCAAAAGCACCTTGCTGATGTTGGTACCACATATGGCTATATTCCTTGAAGAAATGTTTTTATGAAAAATTCAATAACGTTCACTCAATTTCAAGATTTAATGAACAAGGTGTTTAAAAATACTTAGTATTTTATCCCTTTTGGAAATAATCTAATGTTCTGTGTTGTGTTAATATTTCATCTGTTAGTGAAATGTTTGTCATATAATGCATTCGGTCCTGCTAAGGCTCGCTCAATATAAGTTTTTAGGCACATAAATGAAGTTTTTCTTACGAAGCTGTTTCAGTGAAATGACATTTACTGGGTTTCTTTGTTCTACCAGTGTATAGATAATTGCACAGATGGCTGGAGTGAAAAGTTGTAGTCTTTTGGGTTTGGACTGCAGTTCATAGGGATCGTATATTTTAAGATCAGGAAACAATGTTTGGTGTTTACTATGGATTTTTAATTTTAGAAATGTCTCAGCCCTTCTGTACCGTTCGTGGTGTTTGGGATCAGTGGGCTGACAGCAGGATTCCTGACTCTCCTTCTGCCAGAAACGCTAAATAAGCCGATTGCTGAGAGCATTGAAGATCTCCAGGGTCCCAAATACCAAGTGCTTAAAGACAAGGAGGCAGAGTAATTTTTTTTTTTTACTGTAGCTTTGTGTTATTTTCCCCTTTATCTTATGCAAGCCATGATTTAGTGCATATTGCTTAGATTGTGCATGAATGAATGTGTGCGTGAAGTTTTTAAAGCCATCTTTTTGTCACATTTAGTGGGAGATTTTTGTTTCCTAAAGGGAAAAAAAAATTTTAGAAAGGCAGTGTAAAATAACCAGGGACAATACATTCAGCAAAATTCCTGTGCTTTTGCAGTAAAACAACTAGGCGTATTTTTCACATATTGTATTGTGCCTTTTTGTCATGTTTTATAGCGGAGCATAATCAAAAATTAATATATATCTGAGGAGGTGTGTTATCCTTTATTAGTCTCCTGGGTTAGAGCCATTTAAAGTGTTTTTCTGTTGTCGATATGCCACTAAGTAAAACTTCTGAAGTGGGAAATAAAAGTTTTATTTGTTTCAACGGGTAACAGAATAGAAAATGTGAGCTATGTCCCCTAAGTTTAGGAATGGCTTCCCGGAAGAATTTGTTTTAAAGAGGGGCGGGGGAATTCATATAAGAAAGGAATTGCTAGCTTAGAACTAAGCAGGCTTGGTGTAGATATAAAAGAATATATGTTTTTCTTGATATGCTAGATTGTTAATTGTCTGGTAATTATTATACTTAATCAGTTTACTCATACTACACACACTATTACGCTTTTTTTATGCCTAGTACGTAGTAAAACTGCATTCAGTTGAAATGGGAAAAAGCATTTTTAATTAATAATTTTTAATTTAATAATTTTTAAGCTTTTTCAAATATCATTTCACTTCTGATTTTTTTAAAAAAATCAATGAGTTCTGGGTTTCATATTTAATGCTAGCCTATAAAATAGGACAAGAAAAATTAGACATGCAAACTGCTTTTCAGTAATCATTTTTTCTTCTGTCTGACAGGGAAACCAGTTAGAAGAAAACGCTTAAGTTTCAGAAGGCCTGTCTGTGGTGGAAAATGAAGCTTCCATTGAGAAGGTGCTATACCAGTCCAAGGGCAGAGTCTTGCTCTATGTATCTGAGAAGAAATGTTGGAGGACTCATGTATAATGGTGTCTGTGGCATGTTGAGCAGTTGTATATGGAGGCAAATTGAGAAGATAGAAGTTGATCAAAGCTTGTGAGAAAAGAGGTGACAAATCTGTGCATTAATTTAATGACTTAACAAAAGCATCCTTTGGATCTTTGGACTTCTCAACGGCTTGTTAAAATGAAGTATTAATTTATTTTACAAAACGTAATTGCTAGCTTCAGATTAAGCTATAATGTTGTAATTGAAGTGATGGGTATAATTTAAAATTTAGGTGGCCTTATATATTCGGGCAAGCTGTAATCATGAAAAGCAACAGCATCCTGTATACGTGAATTTTCGCTTCAGGGTTTTTTGCCTCTAAAATACAGTATACCTCACATCGTGTGAAGAGAGCAAAGATTTTTATAAGTTGTTGGCCTTAGTATGTCTAGCATAAGAAACCTGAAAAGGAGATCTGAAAGGAGAATAAAAGGAATTTATTGTGGGAGTAAGTAATTTTTTAATACAGTTGTACATGAAAAGATATGTAAAGTTAAAAATAGTACGATATTGGAAAAATTGTGCCAGGTCTTTAAGAGGTGCATTTAAAGGGGAGGATGAAGTAACCTTTTAGACAAAGGTTATTAAGTTCTAACTGTACATGTGGATCTAGAAATTGAGTTATATATTATATAATATGTGTAATAATATGTAATCCAATACATTTCACATCTGAATTGGAAATTCTTCCTGGGGGGGGGGAGGGATGTTTGGTTAACAGTTAATATATTTGCGTTGAAATAAATGCATCACAAACGTTACAGGGTTTTGATGGCCAACACAATTTTGTTATTAAAAAGAAAATTATTTGACATTTGTGTTATGACTGCTGCTTTTTCCAGGATGTTTACCCAGGTTTTTTTGAGAATACTTGTATCATTTTGATTTTTGGCCCTTTATCTAATGCGTCTGGTAGGAAAAGTTAACGAAAGGCCTCTGTATTTTCAGCAATTTCCGTAGTTAAATAGTAGTTCTGCAAATGGCCACGCACTTAGACACGCACACACGTGTACACATAGGTACCCACAGGTTGCTTTGCCCGGATGCCGCAGAATGTGCTGCTGTGCTGCGTGCAGGTGTATCTGACCAAGCGTGCGTTACAAATAGCCTGCTCAGATCCCCAGGAGGTGAAAATGAGTTGGCAATCAGAACAACACTTAGATAATGTTGACGTAAAGGTGGATTGTAAGTGCTTTTACTTAACCTCTGGGGCTGAAGCTTGATGACAAACAGCCTATAGAATATGCTGCAAACTTTTATCTTCTGATCATTTATTTATTCACTATTTTTGTAACGTTTCACTTCTGTGAGGATTAGAATTGAGTTTGTGATTTTTTTTTTTCTTCTGAAGAACATTAAAGCCTTCCATTGCATTAACACTTATAACCAGAGTGACTGATTATACCTCTTCAAAGGATAATTGGGTCAGCAGGGATATGGTAAAGACCAAGTTTTGTTACTGTTGACTTCAATTTTTTTATTACAAGAAATAAAAGTTAATAAGAAATAGAATGATATAAAGTTGTATTCCCAAAGCAGAGACAAGACTCTGGAACAGGAGGATCTTAAAGGTACCATTATGTGGTGGGAGTCTATTTCTCCCTCTTGCCACATGTATCGGGCTGTATCAGAGCGTTTTTCCTCTGCCTCTTATTCCATGTTACGTGAAAAACAGGAAACAAAAATAATTTACATTCTGAACATGCTTACTTCTGCTTTATTTGACTTGGAATTAATGAATTCTTTGCTTGAGGTGACTTCTATGAATTTAGTGGATTGATGACCAGAAACCTGTGTGTCCCAAAAGGAAGTTAATGATCTTTTCATCAGCCCTGGCGTGACTCATGGTACCTGCAGCTCTTTTTATGAGCGCAGGCCAGTGTGGAAGCTGGTTGGGTACTTTGTCTCCAAGATCCAAAAGACAATATGGATGGAAACATCGACTTCTATTTTTTGCTTCTTATCTTTCCAATTTAACGTCTTATTTGACTCCGTACTTCAGATATCCTTACTCCATTTGCTATTGCTGGATAAAAAGATGCTAAAGAGAGAAGTGTTTTTCCAGTTACATGTTTAGAAATAAGGAAATTATTTGCAGCTTTATCAGAAATATTTTGTTGGGCTAATGTAATCAGCGCATTACATCTTACAAGGTCCTAAAGTTAAGAAACCAACTGTGTCATTACTGTATACGTCACAGCAAATCAGTAAACGTACCATTTTTGGTCAAATGGCTGCTCTTTTGGAATAGATATATTCCGTTAAAGCTTTCAACTTTGTAGAATTAGAAATTCTTCACTTAGAGCAACTCTTTTTCCCCATTGTTTTTAATGAAGACAAAGCAGTTTTGGGGAGGAATGCCCTAATAAATTCTTTACTCAGTGTGGGACTATTATCTATTGCTTTCCATTTCTCTGGAAAAAAAGAACAAAGGGAGCTGAGTTAATTTAAGTGGCTTAATTATACACATTAGGTCACAATCTCCCCATCCTTAAGTATCACTTCTGGCTCTTCCCCTGTGCTTTATATGCGTGTAGAAATTTGATTATAATGTTGCATCTGCACTGTTCATCTGTTTCTGTGTCAGAACGGTGTCTTCAGTGCTTTAGCACTTAGTTGTGAAATTGCCTTTATTTTTTTTAATCTGTTTTTAAACTGACTTGAAGTCTTTTTCATAGAATCATAGAAGGGTTTGGGTTGGAAGGGACCTTAAAGATCATCTAGTTCCAACCCCCCTGCCCTGGGCAGGGACACCTCCCACTAGACCAGGTTGCTCAAACCCCCATCCAACCTGGCCTTGAACACCTCCAGGGATGGGGCAGCCACAGCTTCTCTGGGCAACCTGGGCCAGTGTCTCGCCACCCTCACAGTAGAGCATTTCTTCCTAATAATTTCTTCCCTAATAATTTCTCCTCTTTCACTTTAAAACTGTTACCCCTCGTCCTATCGCTGCACTCCCTGATAGAGTCCGTCCCCATCTCTCCTGTGGGCCCCCTTCAGGTACTGGAAGGGGCTCTAAGGTCCCCCTGGAGCCTTCTTTTCTCCAGGCTGAACAACCCCAACTCTCTCAGCCTGGCCTCACAGCAGAGGTGCACCAGCCCCCTGATCATCTTGGTGGCCTCCTCTGGACCCGCTCCAACAGGTCTGTGTCCTCCTTATGTTGGGGCCCCCAGAGCTGGACGCAGGACTCCAGGTGGGGTCTCACCAGAGCGGAGCAGAGGGGCAGAATCACCTCCCTCGACCTGCTGGCCATGCTGCTTTTGATGCAGCCCAGGTGCAGTTGGTTTTTTGGGCTGTGAGCGCACATTGCTGGCTGTGTTTTTCCCTAAGGAGTGCTGTGTGGTTGTGTGTTTTTTTTTTTTTTTTTGTCCCCTGCCTTAGGTGCTAAGAATGCTGAGCGGAGGCAAAACTTGAACATTCATTTATGCCACCTACGTTTTAATGCCATTTCCCTGTCATTAAGCAATATTTATCCTTTAATTCTTGGTTAGGTTTGCTTTAGCCCCAGTTTTCCCCTTGGCAAAGGAACAATATAAACTGTAAATATTCAAAGATATTTTCCAATTGCTCCTCCAGTTCCTGCCGTCTTTTGTATTTTGTTTCATGTTTTGTTGTTGCACGGCCCTCCTGATCACCGATTTGGCATGGAGAAGCAACAGGGGTTTGCCTGAATCTACATTTCCCTGGTTGGCAAATATGTTCTGCTTTATTTTGTCATCAGCCAGTGATGACACACCCCCACACCCCCACAGCGTGGTACAAATCAGGTCAGGTATAAAGGCAGGGCTTGAGTTCTTTTTTTTCGGTAGAGTAAACTTTGCCCAATATTCATGTCAAGCTCATCTCAGTGATCTTTTTCATTATCCCATTTGATGTTTCATCAAAGCCATTTCCTCCTTTGTTGGAGCACTGTATGGTATTGTTTGAAGTGAAGACTATGGATTCATTTTTGAAATTTATCCTTTTTAATCTGAGCAGAGTGAAATACAAACAATCCTTTGCTTTGTTGACTAATACTCTTGCAGCTAAGCAGCAGAGAAAGGAGGAGGTGAACTTTTCACACTACCATCTGTAACCAGCTCGTTCTGCCATTCAATTTTTAGTTTGCTTGAGGCAAATAACTGTATTGTGTATTACAGCATGCAAGCGATTTAATTTTTTCCATGCAGTGAGTTATCAGCAGTTCATTGGAAAGGTCATCTTTTGTTGTATCACTTGCTACAGGAGATGTGGAATGTCCTAGAGAGGATTTTTGATAGATGCAATCCTTCCATTGGAGTTAAATTTGTGAAGATAGTGGATAGATGCACTGCTACAGGCGAACCATATGTAAAATTGCAATGATCTTTTCTCATAGTAGCAGAATTTCTCTTCACCGAGACTTCCAAATCTGTAAAGAAATGTGTGGGCTGTGAAGTGCAGTGGGAGGACTGTTTGTGCCCACCTGAGGAGGGTGGTAGACCACAGTAGTGGAGATGTTTGTGAGGGAAAGGGAAGGGGAACGTGGCTGAAAAGTAGAAGAGGAGGTTTGGGAATCAAACTGTGTTTCCAACTCCTGCACACTTGTGCTGTGGGCCTGAATTACGCCAGGCTCCTTTTTAACTTGATATTAAATAGTTAAGATGAACTCCTCTTTCTCTGGGTAGTCTGGTTTAGGAAACAAGCTGGTATTGGGATAAATAAACCAAAAAACAAGCATGTTGCAGCAATTTTGATGGCTTATGGGAGCACAGTACGGCTCTGTCTGGACTGGTTTGACACTGTGGGTTCCTACAGCGGTCCAAAGAGATTCATAGCTGTCCAGGCTGATGCCTTTTCTTGGCTTTTCACTTAAGTGATGGCATCCCATGTAATAGCAACCTAGTCATGCTAATGACAGCTAAGGCTGAATAGCCTGGCTCACTCTTAACTTTTTCAACACCTTCAGTCACTTGGGCTAGAAAATTTCTATCCTGGGCTGTTGGCTGCCAAGTAGCAGTACTGCCAGCATTCAGTTCGCTGTATTTAAGTGATCCTGTCAAGTGTTCCAGGAAAAACTGGCGATTTACGTGGGTTTTTTTAACTTTTTTTTTTTCCAAAGAGATTCTGCATGTGCAACACCTTGTTTCCTGTCTGTCATGGCCTCACTCACATAACTTTCTACCTTCCTCTGCACCGCGTTCCCTACTGTGCCATCCACAGTGGTGCAGGGCCTGATTGAATTCTCATCTCTCCGGGCTGGTGTGCAAGGGAAGGAGACTGCAGTATATTGCCGGCACGCCTAAGGAAACTAGAATCTGTGTACAGAAATGAAGTTACACCAAATGCGTCCAGGCTACAAGAAATTGCCGTTTCTTCCCGCCATCCCCTGTCTCATGGTTGGTCAGGTTTACAAATGTTGGTGTCTGTTCAGTGACGGCTGGCTCTGAACGTTGCTGCGAGAAGCCCGGCTCCTTCCACCAGGTTCCTGCTGCAGCTCTGGAGGTATTTCATGTGGTTCAAACCATTATTAAATCTTCATGATAGTGTAGGCTCATACAGATGTCCAATCCTTTTTTAAGGCCTCTTGGTCTGTTGGTTTCCAGGCTATGCTGTGACAGTTCAGCAGTCTGTCATTGCATTAGGTTTGTGTCCTTTTATCGTTTTAGATTTGCTGCCTCTTGGTTCCACTGGAGATACCTATGATGGGGAATAATGACAGCGAACAGGAACGCTTGACCTAAAGATAGACCTCACAATTTAATGCTATGTATCGTGTATTGTCTGCTTTTTCTGTTCCTTTGAAAACGTTCCAATTATTTCTGTGAATGGACACTTTTCCAGGGCTCTGATTTTTTTATATCTGCGTGCCTTGAAATGGGTAAGCAAAGTGCTTGAGTAAAGAAACTCCCTCAGCATGGGCCCAGTGGTACTTGTGCCGAGAGCTGCCCATAGACCAGCAGCCGTAGCCTCTGTGCGGGGTCAGAGCGACCGCTGTCACTTGCAGGAGCATGTCTTCGGCTGTGCCTGAGAAAATTATTGCCCAGCCTTCCCTTTAACTAAGGCCAGGGGGGTCTTCGGTCTTGAATTCCTAAGCTGCTTTGTTGGGATTGGAGGGTTGGTTTTGAATGCCGAGATTTTCCTGACCGATTCTCCCGTGGGTGTGGTGTCCCAGATGCTCAGGGTCAGAGCTGGAAACCAGCTTCACCTCCCACAACCCCTGCGATGGTCCCGCTCCCCAGCACGGGAGCTGCGGTGGGCTGGGGTCAGCAGCCTGCCAGGCATCTTTCGTTGTTGCTGGTTTGCTCCACCCTGCCGAATTCCCGAGCTTTCCTGGGGATTGCGTTTTTACTGAGCAATTTCTTGGTATTTGGCTCCAGAGAAAGTTCCTTCTGCGGCTTGCAGAGTTTGTCCCAGCTCTTGTAGCATCCTTTGAGTGCAGAAATGGAAATATTCTTGCTTTGGAGCAATGTGTGCATGTGCTCTGTACTGCGCTGCCTCAGCGGCCTTTGGCGCACAGGTAGGTGCGGGGCCGGCTCAAAAAAATCTTGTAACCAGGAGCTTCTCTGTCTGAGGTTAGTTGGCTGCTTAAGAGGGTGATCGCTTCTCCCTGCTCCGCACCTGGAGGTAACTTTTTACATTTGACCTGGTAGTTCTTAGAAGAAAAACGAACACCACCACCCCACCCCCAAAACAAAAACAAACCCCCAAAAACCCCCAACACAAGGAAAAAATAGTTTTGGAATTGAAAAGGCAGGGAAAAACAATGACTTCCGCAGCAGGTAGTCATCTCTGTTGAAGAATGTGTCACAGAAAAGTAAAATCGGCAGCAGGAGGGCTCCTGCAGTCATGGTCTTAACAAATTGCTATGGATTTGCATCGGCTATTTATTATCTTTAATCGTAGTGGTCTACCAGGAAGGAAAATAATTACTAATAACAGATTTTAGTTAAAGTTAATTTATATTGGTAGTGGAACTAATTGTGTGTTCCAGGTGTTTCATCAGTTTAGCAAGACAACATTTGACTATCAAATGTTCCACTTACTATGTGGTTAATTAAACATGATTGAACAGTTGGGTTTACAAACACGCAATTAATTACATGTCATTACACTTGCAGTGGGTATATGGCACGCGTCGCACAAGATTTATGTGATTTTTTTTTATTTTTAAAATTGCCTCTTGTAAGAGGCTGCCTTGTGCTGGCACATTAATGTACAGGTGTTGACAATCTGGTCCTATTGATGCTAGAACTGGGGATGCTCAAGGAATGGTGATGGTAGATGGGTGTTAGAGATGGCAACGCCAAGGTGGCCCGTCTGATCCGGTGTCAGCCAGGGTGTCTGCGTGTTTGGGAACAGCCATCTTTCTTCCTTAAACGATCGGTTCCCTCCGGGTGAATTTGCTCCTCAGTGTATGAGAGTTTTGCAGGGCACAAATTCTTTTTTGGTACGCTGTTTTCAGTTCATTGTTGCATGCCTGTGTGTTCAATATGGTGTTGGGTCACCAGAGGATGTTTTTTCGCACGTGTTGTTGTTCCCATGTGGATTTATCGGAGTACGCACGTGTTCCGCCCCTCTTCCCGAGAGTACGGCCGCACAGCCACGCGACTGGACTGAAAATCTACAGTAATATCAGGAAACAACTGGAAATCCACAATAATGTCAGGCATCTCAGGTAAGAAATCATGCCCTTACCTCCCTGGTCATCAGAAAGCCTCATCGTTAGCAATGAAATCAAATGAAAGTCAATAAACAATCGTAAATAACTTTAAATGGTGCTTTTTTATTTGAAGTCTCTCCTGTCCTCACACAGGTGTCTTCTCTTGTTCTCTTTCTTTTTTTTGTGTGCACAAGTACATACCAGAAAGGGAGAACAGTTTGTCCTCTAACGGAAATTTATCTCTGCGCAGACACCCAGCGCCAGCAGGATATATTGGAAATACTAAAACTGCGCGGATTTATATCTGTCCTGGGTTTTCCTCAACCAGGAGAGCACTGTGTGAAGTGAGATTGCCTTCATTTTCCTGTCCTGCGTTGAAATGGAATTTTGCATTTGAATTTTGCGTCCAGCCTGGTAAGGCCTCTCATCTGGGGAGAAAAGACCTTTCCTCGCGGGTGGATCATCCAGAGCTGGCTTTGCTGGTGGAGCAGGCTCTGCTCTTGCCCCCCGGCCTTGCTGGGTTCATGGCCACTTCCCTACCAGTTGCTAGAGTAATAATTTTTCTTTCACTTACTCCAGGGACAATTAGTTGCTCAAAGAAACTAATGATGCATGTGGCTGTGGCTGGGAGGTCAGAGTGTTAGGACGGGGACTATGCCAGCCCTGAGTTGGTGCCGTTCTGGGAGCAAATGGGAAGATGGTTAGTGCTCCCCTGGCACTTTCATATTATTGTTAGCAAAAAACCCAAACAGAAAAAAAAAAAAAACAACCAGCCTTGGGTGTAGCCACGAACTCTAATTTCCCTGTAGCCTGTTCCCAAAAGTCTGGTGATTTTACGTGGGTTTTTTTTAATGTAATAATGTTCCCACACGTCTGTCTGTCTGCAGGCTGGCGAGCAATCCCGAGCCGGGCTCCGGTTAGTGCCAGCAGGCTGTGTCAGCACCGGCACGGGACAAATACTGGATTTTTGTGTTTGCCACAGCGGCGGAACCTGCGATGGTGCCTACGGGAGAGTGCTGTGCACAAAGCGTGGGGACTTCGCTGGTCCCTGCTCATGTGCTCCTGCACTAATACGTTTCCCGTCAGGGCTCCTGGTAGCCCCGTGCTTGTTGCTGTGCTAGCCTTGAAGGTCTGGAAGTGGCATTAAAAAGTTTAATCTTTTTTCCTTTGTCTTTTCATGAGCAACAAATTACAATGAAATAAAAGAGGACGGAAATAACATTTTATACTGTGCCTTTTAGGCAGTTTTATACTTCTTTCTGACAAGGAGGCTAAAAGAGCAAAATAATATTGACTAAGTGTCTGGTCTTTACGTAAGTGCTCTTGAAAGTTAATCAATCCACTTATGCCCTAAACAATGTTAGCTTTTCAGTTCAGAGGGGCTGGGGAAAAATTCACCTGGCTTTTCTGGCTTTGAGAGGATGGCAGGGCTGGAAGCAAACCTGTTTGCCTGTGCCTTGATGGGATTAAGATGGGATGCTGTACTGTCACTCGGATGATGTTTTCTGTGTATTTAATTGACCATTGCAGCTTGCGAACAGCCCATTAGCTAATGTATTTACGCTTCAGGAGGCTAATGCTCGGTGGTGATAGTCTCTTCATCTTGCATTTGTTACATAAAACCTTGAGGTAATTTGAACGAGTTTGGGGAAAGAGCAGCAAAAAGGCAGAAAGGTGGGTTTTCTCTTCATGCTTATTAATACAGATCTATAATCTGGAAGCTTTGTTGAAGAACATTAAAATGCATAGACTTCTAATGGAACTGCAAGGGCAAACAAAATTAATCCCTATGATTTAAGTAATCTATCACCGAAACTTCGTTCTTGAAAAATCAAAAGGGATGTAAAAGTTCTTTTGACCACCCCGCGGTGCTGTAGCCCGCCTCCGACCGTATTAAAGCAGGACAAGACAGGGAGAGGAAGGGTGGCCTCTGGCTTTGGAACAGCTGTGGAGAAATTATGCTGGCTTTGAAAAAAAGAGCCCGGTGGTTTCTGCTTCTCTGGCAGTAATACAGATGAGGACCCCATCTCTGGTGGGCCTTCAGCCATGACCCTTTATCTTACCACACTGAGATGTGAGGATGGTTGTTTTCATTTAGGTGGTTCATTCGCTGTAGATGTTGACAGTATTAAGGTTTCCTATTTATGTTGATACAGATATGTACCAGGGTGTGTATGGTAGCAGGTTTAGATAGTTTTAATTTGGAGAGGTTTTCTGTGCTAAAAACTGCAGGCAAGCACACTCTCACAGCCAGCCACATTTTTCTGCGTGAATTTTTAATCTCCAACCAGGGAGACTGTTTATCCAGCCTGGAATAAATAGTCTGCTCTGGGTAGAGGGGATCATCCTGTCTGGCCTCTGATTCCCCTGGAGCCCTGGTCCCGTCCCCGTGCAGCGGCAGCCAGGCTGCGGTCTCACCCCTGCTCTGGAGGGGCCGCGGCTGCCACCTCCGCAGGCAGGATCCACTTATTTGGCGTTATAATTAATAAATCTCCCTGGTGGTTTTGGTCTCTGTTTTCCACTATACAATAACTGTGTTATGCTCAATGAAGCTGTGAAACCACTGTGTGATGGGATGGGGGGGTGGGGAATGGAAGGTCTCAAACCGTGGCTTTTGAAGAGACTCCTGTTGCCACAGACTTGATCTTTGAGCTTTGTTTTACTACTTAGAAAATGAAATCCCTGCTCTTGCCTCACTCTGGCTTCACCTGCCGGGTGATGTACAGTGATGAACCGTAATTTGCAGATGCCCTTGTGTGTGACAGATGGATTAGTGTTTTTAATCTGGTTCATTTACAGCGTACAATCCCCCCCTCCCCCAGCTCCCGGGGAAGCCGCCTCCTCGTTTCGGCGAGCTTTGGTGGTGAGGTGCAGATGCTGGTGCTCGCTTCTGGGTGAGATCTTTGCCTTCAGGTTTCTGGGTCCAACTCAAGTGATGGAGCAAAGCAAAAGGTTACGCTTGCCCAAAGCCTGCTAAAATGGTTGGGGAAAAGAAAAAGTACAATAAAATGCATGAAAGTCTTGAAATTGCAGTGAAAGCCACTTGATGACTGAGGAAGGGGCTAAGTAAAAGATGAAAGAAAATGACTTGAGAACATAAAGTAAATTGCCATAAAGCGGGTGTTTATGCACGAGCAGTTTTGCGAAGCCTTGCTCTCCGCTTTGAGTATGCGGCTAATGAACAAAACCTGGAGGCGGCTTTTGTTCAGTTGTGATTATTGCCAGATTTGTCTGTGCAGAGAAAGGAGAGACGAAAGAATAAAGGGAAGGCAGCTGGCTGTGGCGGGTGGTGGAGATGAGCAGGAGTGGGTGCGTGGCGGTTTGGCCCCGTCCTCTTCTGCGCCAAGCCAGAGGGTGGGTTTGCCCTCGGTGTCTCAGTGGGGATCGTGCTGCCCATGCGCACAAGCTTCGTAATTGCCCCTACAGTAATGAGATGTGTGATCACGCACCCAGGAGAGCATCCGAAGACTGTACGCGTGGGCTTTACTCCTGATTTTTGCCTTTGGAAATGTGCAGGGCGCCCCTGCCGGCAGCGGGGCTGAGGGGTCTCTGTGAGGAGAGGAGACCGGGCTGGGCATGGTCACCTCCAGTGGCCCCGGGGCTGAGCCCTCGTGAGCCCCTCAGCCCCACGGGTGTCACCTCGGGGGACGCAGGTTGGGGCTGGGGGGAAGTATTGCCTGGAGCAGGGAGAGGAGTCGGGAGCGAAGGAGGGAGGGTGAGGTGGGGAAAAGGGGGCAAGAGAGAGTAATTTGTCTTGTTTCTTGCCCTTGAAACCTAGTTTAATTGGTAAGCAATTAAATTAATTTTCCCCAAGTTGAATGCGTTTCACCTGTGATGGCACTGAGTAAGGGGTCTCCCTGTCTCTCCATCTGTCTGTCTTGACCCACGAGCTTTTTCACGGTGTTTTCTCCCCTGCCTTGCTGAGGAGGGGGAGCGAGAGAGCGGCCGGGCAGCATCTGGCAGCCTGCCATGGTCAACCTGCCACCGAGAAATGCTTAACTGACCTCTAAAACACAACTGTGGCAGGGTTTAGAAGAAGAGGTTGTGGTACTGACCACTGCTGGGACCTCTTGTGTGCGGTCACGGGGAGCTGCCCGCTGAGGCACTGTTCTCAATGTAATGTCTAAATTCTAATGTCTCACTGTTCACAATGGAAATTGTGCCATTACAGCAGCCCATACACACACTTAAATATTGAATTGTCTCCCCTGAAGCAACAAATGGATCACTTCACTTACAAAAGCGTTTTTCGTTCTTTTTAATTTTATTTAGTTATTTGCAACAGGTGGTTTTGGGCCAGCATTGCGCTGGCTCCGGCTGGGGAGAGCCGCAAGGAGCACGGTGCAGCAGGAGGGACGATGGCCCTGCCAAAATTCATGCCGGACTGGTAAGGCCAGAGAAGGAAACTGAGAAGCGCACGGATGCTGTTTGCCATCAGGGTTTGTACGTTTGAATATGCACAATTAGCTGACGCAAGGGACAGCAAACACTGCAAGGCCAGAGCTTTCACCTGGCAGGTCTCTCGGCTGCATCCCCGCTGAGTTTGGTGGCGTTTTCATAGGTTTTGGGTGCGGGTGTGTGAGAGCAGGATGCGGCCTGCTTCATGCAAGCAGCACAAAGCGGTTAAATATTAATTGCGGAAAGGGCAATCCTTGCTGTTGCCTGGTTTGAGGTGGCACCTCAGTTTGGTTCCCAGGGGTGCGCAGCAGCTTCTGCTTGGAAATGGAAACGCTTAATCAGAGAGCGCGTTTTGTGGGAACTGCAGGTGGCAGTAGGGGCTAAGTTTTATAGAAAAAATGTATTAAATTTCCTTTCTCCACAGTAGCTTGGCATATGGCAAAAATTTGAATCTCTGCAAGAAGCCTTCTCTTAAAGCCAACACTCCGTATTTTTAAGTTCCTTTTAGGTGTAATGTTTTCAATAACTGTAATGACGCTTCCTTCGCACCCTTCGGGGTGCCCCGCGCTGCTTTCCCCCAGGGCGGGTTTCTGCTGGTTGTTCTGCAGCATTGGCACTGTTCTATAAATGCTCATGGAATTCTGCTTTTAGTTACTGTGTTCCAACTGGGCAGGTAACTGAAGAGCTATATTACTTATGTTTACCACAGTCAAAATTATGCCCGTTTGCAATTTAAGAAACGGGTGAATTGCTGTATGTTAACTGCAGGGCTTTGAAATCCTGTGTCCCACAGAAAAATCTTGAACAGGTCTGAATAAACTTTAATACCGGCGATTTTATCAGTCTTGGTTTGGTTTATAGTCACTGAGAAAAGCTTAACTCAAGGTTTAGCAAAGAATTAATGAACAGACCGTTGTCCCTCGTGCTCTGTGTGTTTTTGGCTTGGGAGTTACCTGTCATCTAGTGCGTTCTCATTTAAGATGCACACATTTATTTATCTGGTTCAGTCATAATAAAGAATGCACTTGTTTATTGCATGCTGTGGGGAACCTGAGAGAGACAACGTGCAGAAATGAAGGTGGGTTTGTGTGGTTCAGACAGCTCACTGAATAACTGGGCGCACGCCCATGTGCTGTATATCGGCTGGGATCAGGCGGCGATGCGTTTTTTAAGTTACGCTGACGGTGAAGCTGGTAAAACTTTCCCAAACACCTAAGGCTGCTATTTCTGAGCTCTGAGGTGAGGCTGAGTGCAGAAGAATCGGTTTCTAAAAAGTACTAATTGTCGTTACTGATAAAGTTGTACCACAGTAAGTGAAAATCCCAGAGGGACTCATTCTTATACTGGCAGGGTCAGTTCAAAATCTGCCGTAAACGTTCCTGGTAGCATGTTTTCCAATTAAAAAGCAATAGCGAAGCGCTTAAATGTATTGCTGGGAATTAAATACTTCTCTAGAGCTAATTGCTTTTGTTGGTAGTTTTTCAGATATACTAGAAAGACGACAGATAGCTTGGACTGTGAAGGACTCATCCGTGTTTTAAAAGCCTTCCCTGGCAGGAAGCGCTCCGATGTGGTTTTCCCCCTCGTGCTTCTTCCTTGGCACTACGTGCGGATTGGAAGCCGTATATCTGCGCGCTCGCTCCCGGTCCGAGCAGGAGCGTCGGCGAATCTCTGTACAGGAGCCAGCGCTGTTAGAGAGCACGTCCCAGCCTCCCGGTGGGAAATACTAACATACAGTATGATGTAGAACTGTACCACCTATTAAAAAGCAATTATTTAGGGCATGTAGAAAAGAGAGCGCGTTATAAATTAAACAAAGAGCAAGATGCGTTTTAATAACTGTTCCCGAGTAATGGGAAATCTCAGACGGCGCCTATAGGGTTTTGCTGTCAGTGTCGGTTGGGGAGGGGGCTCAGGAGGGGGAGAGGTGTTCTGTGCACGTATTCAATCACAGTTTAAAGAGAATTAGCTCGAGCCGCGCTCATGGACCCTTCCTATTCCCTCATCACAAACATTCGCCTGAATTTATTTGGCTGGATGTCTGATGAAAGCAAATGTCAAGGTTGCGTTGCCTGCCCCGAGTGCCAAATTTGGCTCGCGTGCAGGAGCGCGCCCGTGCTTGTCCAATCCAGGGAGAGCTGGAGCGCCCTCTGATTTACCTTAACAATTATAATCAAAGCCACACAGCTCGTATTATGAATGTTTGATCTTCAGAGCTTATAATCAACTCAGAGAAGAAACACCCCAGAAGCTATTTTATTGAATAAATTTGAATAATGCATTAATTTTAGAAAATAATCGCATATGAGCAAATGGCTAAGTTAATCAAAGTATTAATTTGTTCAGCTCTTAGGGATATGTAAAAACTTAAATAATGTGTAAATATCACATTTGGCATGTGCATACTTCCCACAAAATATGAGTCAGATATAGTGCACACGTAGCTGAATAGAGACTATGTAGTTGCGTTTTAATGATGCTTAATGGGGGACTGATATACATCAGGTTTGGAAATGGTATAGGAAATCGCACAGTTCCAGTTTTGGTGCCCAGGTTAATGTGTATTTCCCTCGTGATGAAGTTCTTGGTGGAGAATCCCAGTCAACGTCATGCATGGAGACATGTTGGTAACACACAGCCTTTCGGCAAAACTTCTTGCATGTAGTAAATTCAATGCACAGTGTGTCTGTATTTATGAACTATCCCAAACTGTGCAACTTAGCTGGAAAAAGAGAGACATGGGAGAGGTGCCATTGCTATGTGAAATGCCACCGCGTTCACAGGTGGTGCCGCAGGCGATGAGAGGTGGGTGAGGAACACAAGGTCATGGTTTGCTCCTCCAGGCTCAGCAGCAGCGAGCAGGACCCCTGCAGCCCAACCACGTTGGGGTGGAGCTTTCCAGGAGCTCCCTCAGGAGCTGCAATCTTCTTTTTCAAAGTGATCTAGGAAGTTATCATAGAATCACAGAATCATAGAATTGTCAGGGTTGGAAGGGACCTTAAAGATCATGTAGTTCCAACCCCCTGCCATGGGCAGGGACACCTCCCACTAGATCAGGTTCCTCAAAGCCACATCCAGCCTGGCCTTAAAAACTTCCAGGGATGGGGCTTCCACCACCTCTCTGGGCAACCTGTTCCAGTGTCTCACCACCCTCATGGTGAAGAACTTCTTCCGAACATCCATTCTGAATCGACCCATCTCTAGTTTTAATCCATTCCCCCTAGTCCCACCATTACCTGACATCCTAAAACGTCCCTCACCAGCTTTCTTGTAGGCCCCCTTAAGATACTG
>VYZM01007476.1:50767-178646 GCA_013398915.1 Dromas ardeola
AGAGGGGGAGAATCACCTCCCTCGACCTGCTGGCCACACTTCTCTTGATGCAGCCCGGGATACGATTGGCTTTCTGGGCTGCAGGTGCACACTGACGGCTCATGTTGAGCCTCTCGCCCACCAGCACCCCCAAGTCCTTTTCTTCAGGGCTGCTCTCAAGCCAGTCACTGCCCAGCCTATATCGGTGCTTGGGATTGCCCCGACCCAGATGGAGGACCTTGCACTTGGCCTCGTTGAACTTCATGAGGTTGGCATGGGCCCACCTCTCCAGCCTGTGAGTCAATTGTTATGACCACTTATGGTGGCTCCATAGCACATATTGGTCTGTTGGTGGATGTTGAGGTCTGGTTGCAAACTCTGGTAGCCTTCGCTGTAGAATCATAGACTCATCTAGGTTGGAAGGGACCTCCACCCCTTACAGGCCAGCAGGGTTTGCACCGTTTCTGCAGCTGGGCTGAGCAGGGAGAACGGTGATACCACGCCAACACAAACCACAGCGCAGAAAGCGGGTATTTAAAGTTGAAGTTAATGTGCCTCTGGTCCTACTGTGCCTGCTTTGTGTATGTGATATATTCACGGGGAAAAGTACCGTGTTCTTTCCTAGATTGACAGGAGATTTTCATTTCGTACAATGTACCCGTCTTGATCTGATTTAGCTATTTCTATCCTGGCATGTGGCGGTGGTGCGGTATATTAACAGTCTCGCAGCAGTCTTCAGTGGGCTCAATAAAATGAATGTGAGTATTAGTCAAATACTGGCTGACAATTTTCTTAGGCTGGACTCCGACAAGAGTTGTGGTTGGGAAATCATGATTTTCTTTTGTTATTTCATTTCACTTAATATTGATGTGTGGGGCAATATATATGGTGGTTATTTTTTTTTTAAATAGGCTCTTTATCCTGACTCAGTCAGGGACTGGAGTCTGGTATTTGTATTAAATATTGTATCAAGTGATTTGCAGTAGCTGTGGGGTTTAGTGGGATGAGAGCTATTTGTTTTTACACAGAAACCTGTGGTTCTTTTTGTTAGGGCTTTGGATTGCTTTTATGCTCCGTTCTCAGAGGAGAAATGCAAATGCTACTGAAAAATTGTAGTTTGATTGCAGACACAGATAGCAAAGGAGCGTTACAGAAGACGTTAGGTTTGTCTGCTTTTTGCCTGATTTCTCTTCAAGTATGGAAATCAAGTTCCACTGCCCTCCTGCTGAGAAAATAGCACTCAGAGGAGGAGAAATGCAATGTTGCAGCCGCTGCTGGCCCGGGATTTAGCGGTCCAGCCCTGTATGGGGCTAGAGGGGAAGGCATCCCGGGGACAGCAGGCCCTGATGGGGATGTCGGGGGTGATGTGGGGAAAACCAGACTGCAAACGGGCTGAACATGGAGAAGCTGGCACATGGCTTTTGAAGCCAGCCTAGCAGAGATGCTCACTCAACCCTAGGGCTGTGTCTGAGCAGGACGAGGAGGGAAGCGGCCGAGACGCTCACCAGGGGCTGATTTTCCCATAAGCAGAAGGCAGCAGGGGCTTTTTGTACCGGCAGACGCCAAACTCGAGCTCCCTGCGGCTTTCCCTTCGTTTTGGTGATGGCTCTCGCTTCCTGCCCAGCCCCGCACTGGTGCTGGCCAAAACTCCCTGCGGCCTCATTGTGCTCCCTGCACACGTGCTCTTCCGTTCCTCCTTGGCTTATTCATCTTAACTCATTAAAGTAAATTTATGGATTTATTGCCGTTCCCCCCTAGGAGGGGGTGACCCTGGCCTAGGGCAAGGAGGTGCTCTTTGGCGACAAGCGACACTGAATGCGATGGTGGTCGCTTGTCTTGCCTGGCTTTCTTCATCCATGGAAGCTTGTGAAATATGCGCCCTTTGGATTGTACTGTCACCAGGTAATCTGATCAATGTAACGGATGGCTGCCAAAATTCAAGTGGGCCCTTGAAGCTGATGCACAAGGTATATTGCATTATGAGCTGACCTGTTGCACCTCAGGTTATTTCCTTGCTTGTGCAGAGCAGCTATTTTATTCTGTCCTTCTGCAGCTCCTGAAGAAGAGCAGAGAGGAGTAATCGGAGGGTTCTGTGGAGGAAGAAGGGCCTTTACAGCCAGCTGAAAGACACACAAGCTCCATTTCATCTGGGCTTATAAATCAGCACTAGGAAAGTGCTATAGTTCTGCTTTTCTTGTTATCTAGTACATTAGGAACAGAAAGCAATGCATTTAATGTTACATACTTAAACGTGTTGGCATTTATCTATTCTGCCATATTTACTAGAGTAATTACAAGTCAGATTAGGCGTGATGCTCGCCGACCTTTAAGGAAGGGACTAAAACAAAAGGCAAAACAAGTTTTGCAAATGTTAGGCAGAACAAAACCCTCAACTACTCACCACGATCTCAGTAGATATTCATATAAGGAAAGTAAAAGACTTGATGCAGACAAAAGATTGATAGGTCCCAGTAAAAATTTCTGATAAAGCGACTTTAAAAGAAAAAAAAAAAAACAAACAATACAATTTTCTTCTGTAATAGTTAGGTGCAAAAAGGTTGCAATCTTCCAATTACAATTTTTGAAAATATAGAGTAATCAGTGCTGGCAGCAAAAATAGGATTCTCCTGATATTTTTCAATTGTGTCTCAACTGTTAAACCCTGATTAGCTTGAATACAAGTTTGTTATTTAAATGTGGAAATAATTTATGGTAGCACAAGATAGAAATTGGAACTCAAAATATTAATGTTGGCTATTTATCTACCGGTTGCCTCCCATGCAAGCAATTAATTTGAGCACTCAGGTATTTTCATGCGTTCTGTGGGGTGCTTTTATGCAATTTACGTAGAGAAATTGCTTATTTCCAAATTACATTTCATACGCTGAAGAAATTTCCCCTCAGTGGCATTGCTGGCGTCGCCTGTTGAAGTTGCCCATGGAGAGCCCGCGTTCCTGGCCTTCCTGGCGGCTGCCCCGCCTCCTTCCTGGCACGAGCGGAAATCCGCTTCCCACCACGTGGGTTTGCAAAACGTTCAAGAAAGCATCAGTCCCGGTTTGGGGCAGCTTGTGCCCATGGGTAAGTGTGAAACCCAGGTGATGTGGGCAGTGGGAGAAGCCGCCAGTGCTCTTCGGTAGGGCTGAGGCCAGGTGCTGCCGCGGCAGGGGGCAGTGCCCCTCTACGGATGGATGTTTGCAAACATGGGCGGCTTTGGGATGACTCTCTCTCGGAATGGAAAAATTCGCCCAGATGCCAGCATTGCCACGAGTGATCCCTTGAGTTTTTCCTTGGCAGATGATTTGGTTATGGAGATTTGCTTGGTTTTGTCTCCCCTGAGCATCCATATGCGTGAGAGAGATTTTATTAATTTCCCTCCATCAGATGCAGAGTCCTCTCAGTGCAGATCCTGTTTGTGCGTCTCCCCGTTTGAATTGCTTTAATAACACAGTGACAAAAGCAAAAATGGCAACAGAACTATCATATAGATTTTAAGCTTAATGTTGCTTTTAGAATGTTTTTCCCACACCAGCTGTGGGGGGCTGTAATTGCTTTTTCCCTTTTACCAGCAGCACCTGGAACTGCTCGGTCACTAATTTCACTGGTGTCATTTCTCTCCCGAAGGAAAAACTAAGGCTGATTCCCCTTTCGGTGAGAGTTGACTTCTGTCGCCTCCCTGGCTATGCAAAGCCACGTAGGCTCACCCTGGGATTTTGCAGGCGCTCATCTGTGACCAGTTGCATTTCCATGGCGTGGTCCGTTATCTTCCCAGACCACTGCCTGTTTTGCTTTTCCAGAGGACAAAACAACCGCTCACCCCCTGACGTTCCTGTCGAGGCTGAGTGGAGGAAGGACGGCGAGCTGCGGGACAGCGTGCTGACCGGCGGTAGCCCAGTATCTGTGTTACAGGTCTTAGGGTCTCTTTTTCCTTTTTGTCAAGCAGGTTCCTCTAGTTTCTCAAAAACACTTAATATTAAAAAAATTACTTTGGATTGCTTGGGCATTACACTTTCTGAAATACCCTTTGGCAAAAAAGCGGGTTCAGTGATGCCCACTGTTAGTAGCTTACAACACATTTTGAAAACCGGCTCTGTAATATACCTCTGGCTTGGTATTTGTATTTTGTTGCTTATTCTGGGAATGCTGATTTGTCCGAACACCCACAGCTGAAGATTATGGGCATTGCAGTAGCAAAGCCTAGCAATTATATCCCCTTTTCTGTGCCAGCCTGGAGGCTAATCCCCGTGTCCCTTTGTTTGTCTTCCTTTGTTCCCTGGTAGAAAGGAAAATGCCCCATGCCTGTCACCTTGGCTTTACGTTTTAGAAGTTTTGCGTGTTTTTCTGAAGGTGGACAGAATTTTCCATAGGGGACAGGCACCGCATGACATCTGCAGAACCTGTGTCCCAAGGCAGAGGCTGAATTAATGTATTTCGCATGGATGAGAGGCACATGCAGAGAGGGAGAACAGATCAATGTTTAATTATGCAAATAGTCTTCTAGGCTTTAATATTAAACTGGAATAAACCTGTCATAACAGCGATGCTGGGGACAGGCAGGGAGTGAGCTGCTGTGCCTGGGCGCTGCGTTAGCGGAGGGGACACGGGGGTGTGGGCGCAGGGGGTCAGGGTCCAGCTCATGAAGGGAGAGATGAAGTTTCTGGGTGAAAACTCAGCATAGCTGGGTCCGGCTGTAGTGTACCTTTGCGCTGTGTTGTTATTTAAAGCGCTCTCAGTGTTAATTCAGGCTCTGCTTGGCTCACCTGGTGTGGACGTATGCTACAGGCCTGGGGAGGAGTGGCTGGGGAGCTGCCTGGCAGAAAAGGACCTGGGGGGGGTGGTTGTCAGCCAGCTGAATATGAGCCAGCAGTGTGCCCAGGTGGCCAACAGCATCCTGGCTTGTATCTGAAATAGTGTGGCCAGCAGGACCAGGGAAGTGATCGTCCCCCTGTACTCAGCACTGGTGAGGCCCCACCTCGTGTACTGTGTCCAGTTTTGGGCCCCTCATCACAAGAAAGACATTGAGGTGCTGGAGCGGGTCCGGAGAAGGGCAATGAAGCTGGTGAGGGGTCTGGAGCACAAGTCTTGTGAGGAGCGGCTGAGGGAGCTGGGGCTGTTCAGCCTGGAGAAAAGGAGGCTGAGGGGAGACCTTATCGCTCTCTACAACTGCCTGAAAGGAGGGCGTAACGAGGGGGAGGTCAGTCTCTTCTCCCAAGTAACAGGTGATAAGACAAGAGGAAATGGCCTCAAGTTGCACCAGGGGAGGTTTAGATCAGATACTAGGAAAAATTTCTTCACTGAAAGGGTTGTCAAGCACTGGAACAGGCTGCCCAGGGAAGCGCTGGAGTCACCATCCCTGGAGGTATTTAAAAGACGTGTAGACGTGGTGCTGAGGGACATGGTTTAATGGTGGACTTGGCAGTGCTAGGTTAATGGTTGGGCTCCATGATCTTAAAGGTCTCTTCCAACCTAAATGATTCTGTGGTTCTATGACACTTGCCTCTAGTGGTCTCCTGCCAGCTGTGGCTGCAGCGACTTGCATGGTGAGGACTGTGAAGTGAGAGGTACGAGCCTGTGTTGGGTAGGGCTTTTGTAATGAAGGAGGCCATTTAATTGTGCTGGACTTGATGAGCTTGTGTGGGAATCCAAGTACAAAATTTCCTCTTGCGAGTGCTTCTGCAGGAGGCTGGGAGTCAGCTCCCTTCCTCGCGGGGCTTCCCTGTGGTTTGTAAGCAGTGTCCCTGGAACTACGAAGCCTTCTGGAGGATTCAGATGCAGGTGCACAAGTGTTATGATGATGGAAGAAAACTGCACCAGTTTGTAAAACTCGACATGCTTTAAAACGCTGTTTCTCTTAACTCTTTAATTTAAAATTTTCAGTTTTAATTTGGACCTTCATAGTGATATTTGCACTTCTGCTCATTTTATCCGTCCGTTTCAGCATCCCAGTGTCCCACCAAGTTGCTGGTGAGCCCGGGAGGAAGGAGATGCAGCATGAGGGCAGTGTGTGCCTCCTGGCAGGGATAAGGTTATTTGTGTGTTCAAATCCAGAGGAAAGGTAAGAGCTGCGTGCTGCAAAGAAGTTTTAAGGGAACGTATATATATTTTTTTCTCTTTAATCTCTTTTTCCCCTTTTTCTAGCAAGGAGTCCTCCCCCCCCCCTTGGTGTTTGTGTCCAATGCAGTGGCAAGGCATATACAGTGCATATGGCTGGTGCGTTTCTCTTAATGAGGGTGGTTTTGAAGCCGTGTGGGTCTCCCTTTCTTGTGCTGATTTTTTTGGGATCTTTCCCGCTTGTGTCGTTTTCCCTATTTTCCCTATTTCTTTCTTTTATACCCTGGATCCTCATGTGGGTGAGCAGAAGTGCTCATCCGAGAGATGCTCTGGGGGACAAGGTAGGGAGGGCACATTTCTTCTGATACCTGCTTGCCTGGTAGTTGTGTTTAGCGTGACTCTTACCTTGTGTAGTTAAGATAATGGAGGTGGAAGAAGAATATTGCCTGCTGTTGTGTTAGATTAGGTAATGATTTTCTAGCTCTCACAAGCTATCTCAGGTTTGTTTCGGTGCCCACACAGTGTCTTGATTCGCTATCAAAAGCAAGTCTTGAATTATGCAAAGAGTAAGGGATAAGCAGCAGAGCTACTGCTGAGCATGGTTTTACATTGCCGCTGTTGAATATTCGTGGTAATCAAAGATCACACAACTTTGTTTTCTAGAGTGAAAATATTTTTTGATAGCCTGGACAATTCCAACCTGCACAATAGGTATTGATACAAATAGCTCTGCTACCTCCTCTAAAACAATGGGTTGTAGGCAGTGGACAGAGGGAGTGAAAGCACGAGTCATGATAATATTTATCTGATAAAAACAAGCACTTGAAAATGTTAATTTTTATTCTCTGCCAATTCTTAATTCAGAAGTCTTTGCTGTAATACAGTTCAAAGCCAGAAGATGAGCGAGGGCATTCCCATCCGCAAACTGGGATAACGGAGTTTAATTGCCATCTACCATGTTTCTGAGTTATTTCTTCTGAGAAGAGCTGTCACGAGGTGCGTAGTACAGTGGGGAGGCAGAAAATGCGAATATCTGTCACTGCAGGTTTGTGGAACTGTCTCGCGCTTCAACACTTGCTCGGGGAGGGGGAGGCTCGTTGCATAACGAACACACAGAAAATTCATCCGGTTGTGAAGGAGGATGGTTAGAAGTGAAATAGGGCCAGTATTTGCCTGTTTGCTTTTATGATACGCGAAGGGACCTGCTTTCCCCTTTGGGGTCCGCGGGTTTCATTAGTAGGGTTTTGCAGTAGGGAGAGAAGGTAATTGAGTACATTTTGGGCTGCAACAACGAGCTCTTCCCTCTAACAGAATCACGTTTTGGCGTTTTCACTCTCAGCTTGCTGACAAGATGATAAAAGGTAGCGTGGTGCGTGTGCCTTGTTAAATAGGCGCTTCACTCCCAAAGGTAGGTAGATAATTTAAAAAAATACTCTGCTTGAGAAAGGCAATGAGAGGACAGTGGTGCGACTTTAACATGCTGATAACAGGGAGAGGGGTCGATCTTTAATCAGGGGGTGGTTTAGGGGGTAGGAAGGACGTGACAGCTGCATTTCTGGGTGTCCCCTCCTGTTTGGCCTCAGACATGGGACAGTCTTGGAGGCTTTTGAGGCTGCCAGTGATGTGCCCCTTGAAATCCTGACTCTGACTGGGCTGCCAACACTAGGGAGCAGCTGCAAGTGATGGGGCTTGAAGGGGGCTCTAAACACTGAGGACAGGAGGGAATCCCCTCTTAATTTAGGGGATTTTGATCTTTCCTGGTGCCTTTGTGCTACGTGGTAGTGTCCCAATAAAGTGTAAAGAGGGCAGCATTGGCGGCCGGTTTCCTTGATGCCATTGAGGGTGGGTGAGAGCTAAAGGAATGATGAGGGATTACATTTCTTTCTGATGCTTGGTGGCAGCTGAAAGCTTAGACTGCAACTCCATTGCACCAGCAGATGGACATATGCCAAGGTGAGGAAGAATATAGATGTTAGCGGTGCAAGCATATGGAGAAAGCAGAGAGACCAGAAAGAGGGAAGGGATGAACAGATGGGAGGCAGAAAAATAGTGAGCAAGGTGGAAAGGGAGGAAAAGCCGTTCTGCCAGACGCATCCCCATTTCCATGCCCGGGGGAGGCTGTTCCCCAGCGAGGAGCTCGGGTACCTGCAGATGGCAGCTGCGACACAGGAGATGGAGTTTGCCAGGTCTCCGGCAGCAAAATGAAGACTGGTATGAATCAAAGGGGAGAAAACAGCCACATTTCTCAGTCTGCAGTCTGTGTCTGTCTATGCTGCTAGCTCCTTGTTGCCAAAGGGTTTCCAGACAGCAGACCTGACGGGCAGACCAGGGGCCATGTGGCTGTGGGGACTTTGTGATGCCCTTCTGCCAGGAAGGAACCACCACTACATCCTCGTAATCCACTTAGTTAAAACAGCTGAGAAAGCAGAGGGTGAGTATCAGGCGCTGTTTCCCAGTTGGCTGATGGCTGTAGTGTGGTAAACGAGACCTTGAGAACTACAAATGTCTACAGAAAAGTCCCTGCAGGGTTTTGCTGTTCAAACCTAACTCCTTCCAGCCTGCCACTGGGTGCAGGTGACACCTTTTTTTGGTGGTGAAACGCTGGGCTCAGGCAATGACACATCCATGGTTGCTTGAAAAAGCCAAAGGGGGGCGGAAAAAAAGGTTAAAAACTTGAATAGGGCAGTGTCAAGAGCCGTTAACTGAAAAATCAGCAAATGTTACAAGTGAAGGATGACCTGGCAAACCCTCTCTCATCCCACCAGCATCTATCTCTCTCTTCCTCTTTACTGCTCTGCTTTTATATTCCCTTTGGGATCATGCAGACAACAGGCTATCAGGCAAGGATTTGCAGGGAAGATTAGGAGTAAGTGTTGTATTCTGTTTTGCTTTTTTTTTTTTTTATTTCTTGTAGCATAATAGAACAATGCCATTGCGTTTTCTTTTTCAAAAGCCTCTCAATCCTTGTTGCTCTTTGTGCGGATCACTGAGGATAAAATTAAAGTGGTCGGATTGCTGCACTTTATATATGATGCATTCAAATATATTTAAACACATCCTGATGTTGCAAACTCATGATAAAATGCTAGGAAATGCTAAAAGAAGGCTGTGTGGGGAAACATTTTGGATTTTGCAGTCTGTTCGCAGGTGAAGCAAGGTGCCTGGTTAGCCATCCAAAATTGTCAGCAAGTCAGCATCCGGCTTGCTAAAACTGTGCACTAATGTGGGCTTGATAGCATGGAGGGAGGATCACCTGCTCTGCCCTTCTCACATGCGTGTCTATGTTGGACTCCACGCTCCGGCTTGTGGTGAAGGGGCTGTTGCGTTTCCTCGATCCCTGTGATCGCCTGCTGTCCCCGCTCAGGTCTAAGCACCCACACCGCGGGTGGCTGCTCTCCGCCGTGTGCTGTGTGATGTGCACGCTCAGCGCTGGCAGCACCGGAGGGTTTTGAGTAACGCATGAGGTGCCTGCACCAACCACAAACTCCTCTGTCCATCCAGATTAAGTTGGAACTCCAGTGCGTGTTTTAGGCCATTTTAAGGCTGCTTCATGGCCTAGACTGAATATCAGTGAATTGAATCTGTAAGAGATGAACAGATCCCCGTGCCATCTCTACACCACAGGGCTGAGTGCTCATAAACTCAGCTGCTGTATTTGATTGCTCCCATGACAACTTTGTTTAAAGCACAGGTAAGGGCAAACATTCCTCTCCGGTCATCTCTTCCATTTCAAAGAACAGTGAGTCAGGCAACTGGTGCCTCTGCGACTTACGATGATTGGAAACACCACGTGTATTTTTGTATCGTGAGGAAGTTAACAGTAAAAGTTGCTCTGGTGCTTCCTGGTTTCCTTGTGGTACCTGAGCAAAGTGAAGTTAGGAAGACCTGCAGTGAGCTGCCTTACGTGTTCCTGTATGGCTTTTAGAGCGAATGTCAGAGAGGAGCAGAGCTCAGCTTTACTACTTGAAAAGCTTTATGCATCTTACAATAACCTGAATTTACAGCTATTTGGAAAGGATGCAGCAGAGCAAGCCGGGGAACCGCTGCTGGAGACAGAAATTTGACTTCAAGTAGTAGGCACAGCTCTTGCTGCAGTTGCCAGCAAGGAGCTCCCAGCCTCTATTATTTGATGGCTAAAAGCATCTTACAGCTGTTTAAACTTACAGCGGTTTGAGAAGAATGCAACAGAGTGGAAAAAATTGTTTGTACGGGTGGTATGAGCCCATGTGAACCTGGGCTGTGTGTCCTGGTTGAGCGTGTGTGCCCCTGGGGGGTTTGGCATCTCCAGGGCCACCCACCAGCAGCAGGGCTCGTCCCTGCAGTCCTGAGCTGCGGGACTGGGATTCGGGGGGTGAATGACGTGATGGTAAAAACAACAGCTTTAAGCAGAGGACATTAGCATTTGGAAAACGAGGAAGCAGAAACCCAACCCAAAATGCTTTTCCCCAGAGGAGAGGCATGCCAAGGAATTGTTCTTGCCTGAAATACTAGCCCTGAGGAGCTCTTACCTAGGGCATGAAGATGTAGCTGTCAAGTTAAATGAGCGTGGCTGTGTCTGGGGCAGTCTCCTTGCTGCAGGTGTGTGCGCAAGTCCCTCACGAGCCAGGACGTGTCCATTGGGCACGACAGGTAACAGCCCATGGCTTACGTAAGTATGGAACGGCGCCTAGGATGAGCGTAGCTAGGACATCTTGGAAGCAAAAGCATGCTGTAAGAACAGGTCTGGACTGAGATTTTGATTCCCTGGGCTGACCATAGTGGAAGTGGCTTTAAAGGTAGGACGCGAGGATTGATTTTTCTGTTGGGAACACAGTTCCCTGCCAGCTCACCCAGCAAAATGCAGGGTCTTGGCTTTCCCTCCTGTTCTTTATACCGGTCTGCTGCTTTGGAATGAAACTGAGGTGTGCTGTACAATACTTTGGCCTTAAACCTTTGCAAACATACAGCAATGCCTTAAAGAAAAAACATAAACAAGAAAAAAACACACAGTAATACGTAGTTTTTCCAATGTACTTTGAGAGCTGGCAAGTGCATATTTCCAATGTTTTCAAGCTCTTTATGGATCAGAGGTTCCGGACATGTATCTAGTTTTAAATGAGGCTGAGATTGTCTTTCGCATGTGGCCTAAGAAACTGAATTCCCTGCAGCACCACAGTGAATTTGTGAGACCTGGGAACACCTCCAGGGAGCATCGTTCTCCCACCGCTCCCCTGGACAACGTGGCTCATATTATTAAGAGAGAAATGCAAAAGCTTCTGCCATAACGCGGTTCATTCTCTATGTGGAAGGGGAGTTCAGGGTGCTGGAGAAAGGTAATTTAAGGGCTCTCCACTGCTTATTGGTTCTGCCGATTCTCATGCCTTTACTGGCATCGTGGCATTTTGGTGCTAATGCCACAGCTCCTGGTGTGTCGAAGTATTGGCATCTCTTAGGCTTGTGGTCCTGCGGTAAAGGGGAAAGCTAAAAATGAGACACAACTGCAAGTTAAAGAAGCAACATTCAGAGGGGAAATAAACAAAATATGTTTCCCCAAGACACTTTGAGGTTTAGGGACTTGGTTTGAGAACTCTGTTTTGATGACACGCTTGCTAACAAGCCCAAAAAAGAGATTTATCTCTGTTTTCATTGAGATTTTTGACTTGGGTGCAGTTAGTGATCTGCTGTAACCCTAAATCAATCCCGCCATCTGGCCAATTATTCTCTGTTTTGTCTCTACTACTGAGCTCATTTTCTTTTCTCAAACGTGGTATAAAATTTCTATGTACTTCCTGAAAATTGAAAGATTTAACAGTGCTATGTGGAGTGCTGTTCAGTCAATGTGCGCAGGGCACACAGGAATTTCGGGGGAAAAGTTCTTTTAGAGGTGCTGAGAGTTATGGTCCTGCTAAAAGATTAGTGAGAAATTCAGCTCCACGTTTGTCAGAATCCGTAAAACTTGCCAAGACTGTAAATATGTGATGTCTGGGCTTTGGTGTTGACTAAGCACAGTGCAAATACAGGTGGGTATAAAAGCTGGAAACAAGAGGTTAGGTATAAAAAAAATGAAACCCAAAATGATGGAAAAGAGAAAAATGTCCTGCCAAAAATGCCCCTTTAATTTTTCACTGACAGAAAAGACAACTTCCCAAAGATACTGTCTTCCCAGTTAGAACTGTGAGAAGAAACGTAATTACTGAACCAAAATCATACACGTTGTAGGCTGATAATAATGTCTTAAGTATAAAATATATAAAAAGTCAGAAGAAGCGATGCTGTGTTTCCTTCAGATTGTGGATTGTCTCTCTTCCAAAGATACTGGATACTAACAACACTTAAATGTATTTGCTGTTGGTAAATGAAATATTTGAATTGGAGGCAAAGGCTCAGGATTATGAAGCTTTTCCCTGCCAACCAAATGCCTAGGTGCTGAAGGAGCCAGCTGCTCGCTGGTCCCAGGGTGCAGGTAAAGCCACTTCCTGATGATAAGAGATGATTCAGACCCTCAGGCGTTGCCTGACTCTTCATCCTCTTGGCATCGTGCTGAATGTCCGTAGCAGGCAGGGAAGGGGGGGTCTTGTGTCCCTGTCTGAGATGCAGAGCTGTGATTTCTGCTCTCCGTCCCAGGCAGGCGCCTGTGCAGGTGGGTAGAGGGGAGCTTTCCCTCTGCAGAGAGCGGCTCGCTGGGGTTTGCAGAGAATAGTGTTTCCACAGCCTTGTTTCCAGCTTTAGGCAGGTCTGGTTTCATTTTTTGGGGGAGGCAAGAAGGCTTTCCAGCCAGGAGGGTGTTTCACCGCTGTCCTGAGGACAGTGAGCATCCCCAGTTACGAGTAAAGGACCCTTGGTGGGACTGTGGGCTGGAGATACGCGGCATTTTTAGCCCCTTCTGCCCCTCCTCTGAAGATCTGATAGAAGAAACGCTTTTGAGAAAGGGTTTTTCGACCTGCTTCAGTGCAGTAATGGATTACTGAGAAGCGGCAGTACCAGGGAATATGAATGCAATTTTCCCTTGCATGATTTGGCTGAAGATCAGGAATGTGCTTCAGTGAATAGGAACATCGTTGATTAAAATGGCGTGACTGTTGATGCCATATTACAGCGGTATTTTGCAGTGTTGGTAGCTCAAATCTACCTTTTCTTGATAACTTAAAGTTTAAACTCTGAGAAGACTGTAGGAATTTAAAAATCACCCCCTGCAACCTACGCAGACCTTGAGGTATGAGCCAGACCGAGAGATAAACTAAGAAAATGCTTTTCATTCACGCAGTTTTTTATCCAGCTGAAAGAGCTCTATACAGCTTTAAATGCTGTTGCATCTCATTTTTACTTGAATATAAGCTGATGGTAATAGAGTAGGGGTCAGATACCTTGTGAGGGCAACTACCTGGCAATGACATGTTATTAACAGGAGTTTAAATGATTGCGCTTGTTTCAGAACAAAAAGTGGAGTTCTACCTATTTTTAACCTGAGTTTCTGAACTATCTGATTGGAACTTAGTACTGGAGAGGCCTTGAAATAAATAAAATTTTTCTTCACGATGATGATTAGGGTATGATGGTTGCGCGTTATTTTCAGGTGGTGGTGCCAAATCAGAGGAGTTGAAAGCTCGCCCCTCTGCTAATTGTTTGGGATGAGTTTTGTTTGTTTTCAGTGTTAGTTTTATTTCTTTTGGAAAAGCTGGAAGTGAAAATCTCTCTGCATATACCTAATACACCCCTTCTCTGTGGTTGATGGTATTTGCGTAAATGTTTAGGCCATTTTCTAGGCTGTTTCCTTCCTGCAGGACCAGCTGGAATCACCTTAAGACACCTTTTTCTGACCCTCATTGTTGACTGAGCAACTTGGTTTATGTTCTCCTTTTGAGACAGGATTGGTTGCAGAGTAGTTAATTTAGCTTGGGCAGGAATATTGAAATTTTAGCAGCTCCTGTCAAATTTGCTAATTGAATTTGGTCGATTATGTGTAATGCCTTCTCCCCTGCCAAAGGATGCCAACATGTCGAAGGAGGTGCTGCACAAGGGGCTTCGGGAGCAGGAGGAGGCGTTTTCTAGGCTGTTCCCTTCGTGCAGGACCTGCTGCTGCTCTGGTTTATTTGCCTGGTGTCAGGTCTTACTGGAACTGCCATTAACTGCTTAGGAAATTAAAGCTGAGTGAGATCCCAGAAATAATAAGGGATTTTGAGATCACAAGTGCTATTGTTTAGTATCTGTGACTTTAATTCTGAGAACAAGGTGACACATGGAGCTGGGGAGAAGCTATGTCACCGCAGCAGGTCCCACATAGCAAAGCAAAATGCAGGGAATTGTATTGGGCTTGTGTGGCCAGGTGTTGGTAGCAGAGGGGCTACAGGGAGGCTTCTATGAGAAGCTGCTAGAATCGTCCCTGGCATCCGATGGAGCCAATGCCAGCTGGTTGGTTCCAAGACAGACCTGCTGCTGGCCAAGGCCAAGCCCATCAGCAACAGTGGTAGTGCTTCTGGGATAACATATTTAAGAAGGAGGAAATAAAGCCAAACTATGCAACTGCAGCCGGAGAGAGGAGTGGCGATATGTGAGAGCAATAACCCTGCAGACACCAAGGTCAGTGAAGAAGGAGGGGGAGGTGCTCCAGTCTGTGGTGAAGCCCACGGTGAGGCAGGCTGTCCCTCTGCAGCCCACGGAGGTCCACGATGGAGCAGATATCCCCCTGCAGCCCATGGAGGACCCCACGGCAGCAGGTGGGTGCCTGAAGGAGGCTGTGACCCAATAGGAAGCCCGTGCTGGAGCAGGTTCCTGGCAGGACCCGTGGACCTGTGGAGAGAGGAGCCCAGGCGGGAGCAGGTTTGCTGGCAGGACTTGTGACCCCATGAAGGACCCACACTGGAGCAGCCTGTTCCTGAAGGGCTGCACCCCATGGAAGGGACCCATGCCGGAGCAGTTTGTGAAGAACTGCAGACCATGGGAGGGACTCACGCTGGAGAATTTAATAGAGGACCGTCTCCCGCGGGGGGACCCCACGCTGGATCAAGGGAGGAGTGTGAGGAGTCCTCCCCCTGAGGAGGAAGGGGCAGCAGAGATGTGTGATGAACTGACCCACAACCCCTGTTCCCCGTCCTATCCCCCTGTGCTGCTTGAGGGAAGGAGGTAGAGAAGTTGGGAGTGAAGCTGAGCCCAGGAAGAAGAGAGGGGTGGAGAGAAGGTGTTTTTAAGATTTGGGTTTATTTCTCGTTACCCTAATGTGATTTTATTGGTAGTAAGTTACACTGATTTCCCCAAGTTGGGTCTGTTTTGCCTGTGATAGTAATTGCTGAGTGGTCTCCCGCTCCTTATCTTGACCCATGAGCCTCCCGTTGCATTTTCTCTCCCCTGTCCAGCTGAGGAGGGGAGTGATAGAGCCGCTTTGGTGGGCACCCAGCGACCAGCCAGGGTCAACCCACCACAGAATAAAAACTTGCAGGAGAAAAACCTAACCTGCAGCCAAGGGGGTGGGCAGGTGAGGTCAGAGCCACGAGACTGCCTTGGAGAAGAAGCCGTCTCTGCCTTCTACGCAGTGCCTGAGAGGGAGCCCCACAGTGCTTGGGGACCTCGGTGGCCCCAGTGCCTGAGGATGCCACGTGCACACACCCACAGAGACAGGGGTATTTATTTGGTGTGTTCCCACAAGTCCGGGACAGGGCCACAGCCAGCATGTCCTGGGGAGGGCTTGTGAGCCCGGTCGCCCGATGGTTCCCTGGGCCCACAGCACCCACCAAAGCAGGAGCAGGGGGACGGGGAAGGGAAGCATTGAGCAGTATTTAGCAGCGACTGTCACCAAACCAGACTGATCCACTCCCTGGCTTCTCTGGTAACCTCGGGGGGTGTTTCTGCTACACGGATGTCTTTGCCGCATCAGGAGGACTGTCAGTGGGCTGCACTGGGAGCAGATTACGTGAAATAAGAGGCCATAATGGTCAGACTACAACACTATGACATTTGTACAGTAATGTTTGTGCTGCAAGAATCCAAAGGTCAGAGAGGAAAATTGCAATACCAACTTCAATTAGTAACTGAGAAAGGGAATTACTGTCATTCCGTGTCAGACTGTCTCTCCAAGCCCTACAAGAGGCTGCCGCCATTCTCCGATGGCAGGCAGTGGCACAGCAGTGGATACTGCCGGGCCAGGAGCAGGAAGAGGATGCTGCGCGATAAAATGAGAGCAGAGAGCAGGCGGCCTTCGTCTGCGAAGGATCTGTCATCCCATAACTCATTCCCTGCCCTTATTCACCAGAGGCTGAATGTGAGGATCTTTGTTCACTGTGGTTTTGTTGTTGGGTTTTTTTTCTTTTTTTTCTTTTTTTTTTTTTTTAAGGTAGTTTAGGAAAACTAACTAAGGGAGGCAGAGATCTGGTGATTCAATGGATCTTTTTTCAGTTTTTCATGCTGGGAAGTTCTTGGGGTTTTCATTTTTGTTTGCTTCCTCCCGCTCCCATGCCACACCTTGGGGATCTATTACATTTTATGGGGATTGTTGGTTTGGGGAATGGCAGGAAGTCCTGTGGCACTTTCTGCCAGCCAGCCCTGCAAGAGCTGGGGTCAGGAGGAGGCCAAGGAAGGGTGTAAACAGTTGCTGTAGAAATCCAGAGGAGTAGTTCAGCTATGTAGGAGGGATCAGGGGTATGGTCTAAAGGATCCACAGAGGGATGTGCTTGACTGATGACTGTTCCCTCCCACCCCAGTGCTGCGAAGGATGTTTGTGCCCAGGGCTTGTACCAGGGGACTATCATCCCCTTGTGTATGGAGACCCCTTGTACATGCATCCTTGCACAATCAACTTTGTGCAGTCTTCACCCCCTTCCCTGTCTTCAGGAGGACTCCAAATAGTAAAATGTTTTTTGGCTTGTTTTTCTTCCTTGCACGGTGGGGACAGACCTTGGCAGCATGATGTCCTTACAGTGTCGCTTGGCGGGCAGACTTGGACTTGTCCTCTACAGGCTGGACATCAATGTGCTGCCAAATGACTTCTTAGAGCTGGCCACAGCAAAGAAATGCAGTGTCATGCCAAGGAGGAAATGACAGAGCTACAGCTGGATGTCTTCCTCCCAGAAGCTAGAGCAAAAGAAGAGAATGAGAAAAAGGAGGGATAATTACAGACTGGTTTGCAGTTATGACAGGGAGTTTAAATTGCCTGGTATAAAAGGCGTGATTAGACAGTGGTAATTGCTTCCAACAATGGTGTCTTTTAAAATCAAAATAGAGACTTTTTTTCTTCAAAATTTCTCAGAAAGTTTTTGGTGATGTTGGACTCTCCAGAATGATCCTAGCACTGCTGCAGTGTCCTGATGATAGGACTTTTCCAAGCCCTCAGCTTTAGAAATAGTCTATGGAAAGATGTCCATGACCTGGGCACCAGATTTAAGAAAAAAAAGAAGAAAGATTTGAGAGGAAAATCCTCCTTCCTCCCCAGAACAATAATTCTTAATGGCACTTGGAATCATGCTTAAAATTGTTGAGTCTCTGTCCTTTATATTTGAAAGATGGAAGAGAGGTTTGAAAATAAACATGGAGGAACACCTGTCTGGCAGGAAACTTTTTATGGGAAAACAGTTATGAAAAGCAGCTTGGTGATTGCAATTTATTTATTTTTTTTTTTGCTATTGCCATTTAGGTAAGAGGAACCAATTTGTATGATTTTCTTAAAAATGCTTTCACGTATCTTGTAAATCAAGACTCAAACAGGAAAATTTTAAGAATGGAAATGTTTTATTTACTGGATACTGGGGACAGACTTTTTAGTAGGGCCCGTGGCGATGGGACAAGGTGTAATGGCTTTAAACTGAAAGATGGAAGATTTAGATTAGATATAAGGAAGAAATTTGTTACAAAGAGGGTGGTGAAACACTGGCCCAGGTTGCCCAGTGAGGTGGCAGATGCCCCATCCCTGGAGACATTCCAGCTCAGGTTGGACGGGGCTCTGAGCAACTGGATCGAGTTGAAGATCTCCCTGCCCGTGGCAGGGGATTTGGACTAGGTGACCTTTAAAGGTCCCTTCCAACCCAAACCATTCTGATTCCAGGCGAACAGGTTTGGAACAATGTCATCCAGTTCTGGGCTCGGCAGAGAGGAGTGAAACATCCCGGAGTCAGGGTGCTACTTGTTTCCATTAAACATTTTGTTCGAACAATGTTGAATTGAGTCTTTCTTTTCTTTCTGTAGTTTTGTACAGGCATTCATCTGCCCCTTCCAATGTTTAACATTCACATGCTGGAAGAGTAATTTAAATAGGTAAAAGATACAGAGTGTAACCATTAAATCTTGTTCATAGCAATGGAAACTATTGGATGGCAACAACTGCAAATATATGCCTGGCTTTGCAGGATGCCAACGCATTGGCTTGGGACACAGAGCTCACCTTAAGTGACAATAAACATTTTATATTTAGATGTTCATTGCTGAGCCAGATGAACATAAAGCGCTGCAGCATTTCATTTTTTTTTTCTTTTTGTTTTATGTAGAGGCCTTACGCAGACTGACGGCAGTCCTGGAGAGAGATCCAGCCTCGCTCGAGTGGGGTACACATGCAGCTTTTAATCAGAAACGACAGCTATAAAGCTGGGCTATGTGCAATGCCTCTGAGACCTGTACCCTTGCTGGTGCTCACGCTTGCATGGAGGAGGAGGTGAGCAGGATGCCTAGCAATAAAAGAATGATAACATTTGGAATTTCTGGAAGAAATGCGGGCATTTGTTTATTAAAAGAGTTATTTCTGCCTATGTTTTTCTTCATTCCTGTCTCTTCTGCTCCTTCTGATAAGCAGTGTGGCTATGTTGTCAGAAGGATAAGATGTGAGGTGGGTTAAATGAGAAGGTTTTCCTCTGAGGAGAAAAAACTGGAAGTGGCTTGCACCCGCATTTTGTAGTTAAATGGATTACAGCTGTCAAAATGTGCTGTAGCTAGATGATGAGTAAGGCTGGGTCACAAACTGGAGAAGCTGTGGGTGACTGAGGGAATCTGGAGGGTTTTTTGTTTGTTTGTGGTGTGTCTGTTTGTTAAGAGCCTCTGGAGAGCTGGATAGCTTCAAGAGTAACATCACGTTGGTTTGGGGTCAAAAAAGAAACGCTGAATTGCCGCAGGAGGAGTGTGGGGGGTTTGCTGTGTCTGAAATAGCTTGTGGGCACCCCTGGAGGCGCAGCGTTGTGGGGACACCCCCAGGGGTGCAGCGCTCTGGGCAGCGGGGTGAGGGGGTGCTCACGTGGCTGTCGCCCCAACCTGTGTGTGTGTGGTTCTGCTGCTGTGGGAGCTGCCTGCGTCCAGGTGAACAGGACCTCAGCCACACCTTCATTCTCATGTTGTTTTAACGCTACCATATTTTAGTTTGTCTCCCATTATTAGTTACCGGATTGACTCCCCATCAAAGCAGGCCACTGCTGAACTGAAAATTGTGACCAACGCCGTACACAACGATCCTTTGTGCTGGAAGGTCATTGGAATGAGCACCCACTTTGGTGCTCATCCATTAGGGGAGGACTTCACGCACGCTGTACTTTGGGAAATGAGCGTGCATTTATTTCTCTGTTTAACTGGATTTTTGTGTGAGTGCGCTTCGTTAATATCATTGTATCACAAACTTCGCTGGCTTGCCATAGAGGTCTTCCCACAAAGATATAACAGCTATTTCTAAACGAGTTTCTCCAGACCTGACAGATCCTGAACAGTTGTGAGGACCTGGGAAGTGGTCGTAGCCTCAGATGGAGTTGCCGTTGCAATCACCATAACTTGGCTATCTTATCAAATTCTCCAGCTCCCTGAATTGCTCATCTCACTTCTAAGCTTTCTATAAGTGGAATTTCTGAGTCCCTGGTGTAAGAAAAGCCTCAGCAGCTTTTAGTTATCTTTTTGGCAACTTCCGTCAAAATTTCTGACTGATCTTCACAGCTTCCAGCTGCCTACTTGGCACTAGCTTTAGGGAGCTGAGCCAGCACTAATGCCAGCCCCACCGAGGTCTGCGCCTGCCCTCGGGCTGTGCTGGCTGGTGTGAGGCTGGTGGTGCTTCTGGTGCAGCAAAGGAGCCTTCTCCAAACACAAAAATAAGGCACGAGTCAGCTGGTACGCTCAGCTCATCCTGCTGGAAATAAACTCGAGCTTTCTGAAGGCTGGCCCCAAAGCGACAGCTTTTCCATGGCCACAGGAACATGAAAGTCAATAGTAAAGATCTGTAAAGTGACAAAAGTCCGCAGTAAAGATTTCATCCATATGAAGCCCCCAGACAGTGACCTATGTGAGGCGTACCCACTCTAGCCTGAAGTTATTGAAGAGGAGAGAGAAAATGTGTTAGTTAGCATTTAGAGGGTAACAATTTTCTGATTTATATTGATTGCATGAGCTAAAACCAAGAAGTACTGAACACTTATCTGGGAAGTACAGCAGAAAATTGAACTTAAAGGGGATTTGGGAGAATGTCTGTTGGAAGAAAAAAAGTTCTGCTTTATCTATGCAATCTTCTGAAAATAAGTGCGCCCCCACTCCCCTATCCCTTAACGTTTTATTCCCTTTTTCATTTCACTAGTTGTGAAAGCTGCAAAACAGAAACTCATTTGTTATCCTTGTTTAGCCATATGGTCTTTCTAGAGGAAAGACAGGTTAAGAAATGTCTGATGTGCAAAACCAGCAGGATTTCTTGCAAACTAGGACAGGGTTTATCAGGCATAGCATAGGCCTGGCCATTTCACCCTCCCAGGGTTTAACAGAGGGCTGGGATTTACCTGAACTCAAAGCTGAATCGGGAGAACAGGATTTGCCCCACGCCAGGAAAGAAGATTTGTAGTTGTCTCAATAGATACAGTGTGATTTAGCACAGGGGAGATGGAAAACGCAGCAATGGTTTGTGCCAATGTTGGAAGGAAGAAGAAAAGCAAGCTTGAGAGAAAACCTATCAGATAATGGAAATATCCGTTCATGATCTTACTGTTTGCAGTAGGGTAAACTGCAGCTACTCAGAACAAACAGAAATGTCAGAAAGCGATGGGAGAGATGAGATTACCCAAAGGTTAGGTACAAAACCAAAGCAGCTTCAGTGTATTGAAATAAGTGGTCCTCATACTGAGCCTTAAAACATTTCTCTTCCGTCAGCTCAGTGCTAAACGACAACTGAAACCCCAACGATGAAGTGAATCAGAGCAATGTACATTTGGCTGCTTGTTGCTGACAACTGGCCCCGGCGAAGGCTGAAATGGTTTCGTGGGCATCAGCAGGCTGCTGCATTCCTGCAGTACTTGCAGTTAATGAGATTATTGGATTGTTGTGCGAGATATAAAAAAAAAAAAAAGCTAATATTGTATATATAATACCAAGATGTCTGGGCAAGTCAGAGACGTGGAAAGATAAGATCAGAGTGAAGGTACGGGACTCATATGGGGATATATATTTCAGAGATTTTGTCCATTTGCTCTGCTGCTTGCAGAGAATAGAGATGATTTATTATGGAATCCAAAAATGCCATTAGTATGCTACATTTGAAATGCATACCCTAATTTTATTTACCATTGTCCTGTGTGAGGAATCTTAATTATTCTCTAAGGTTTAAAGGAAAAATACCTCCCAGAAAAAAAAAAAGGAATAATGCTGCAGTAAACTGGCTTTCTCAGACGTAAGCTTTCAGCAGTAACAAAAGAGAAAATGTGGAAATGTGTGAGCAACGTTCGTTTTTTACTACATTACCTTGTGGAAGCAGTATACTAGAGCTATTAATATTTTATTACAGAGATCTGTAACTGTGTTTGCAGTTGACTGATCTGACTGTATGATAAGAATTAAGTTGACAAACAGGCGTTTCTCAAGTGCAGTCCTGGCTCTTTGTGTGTGTTTGTTTTCACGGCCAGTTGTTAAGCTGTATCAACCAAGCCACTATGCTGTTACGCAGGGTTTTCCTTTCCACACCGTACGTTTTTATGCGAGGTTGCATGTGGTGAGGTGCTCAGAATAAAGAGAAACCTGCGGCCAAACACAGATGATGACCTCCTCTGCCAGCGCCCCTCTCAGGACTGATGGCGTATAGATGCAGTACCCTTACTGAATACATAGTGGCTCAGTTGGTCTGGGGTTTTGGGGTTTATTTTTTCTTTTTCTTTTTTTTTTTCCCCCCCTTGGTTGCTTGGCTTTTTGGCAGTAATACTTTGTCGTCCTGATCCAGCTGAAAGTTTCCCCTCAACAAAAAGCCTACTTTTTATCCTCGTTTTATAGGAGGTGAACTGAAACCAAAAGATACTGGAGTACTTGGGTTCTGTTCCGTACTTGCCCCAGGCCACGGAGCCCAGCAAGGCTGGCAAGTGGGGCTGTCTGTGGGGCGGCCAAGGGGAGCACTGGGGCAGAGATACTCCGCTGTGGGGGGCACCCTTTGGCTCTGATCTGGCTCGGTGATCCTGCAGATGGAGGGTGGGTTTCTCTGTTTGGGTTTTTTGTTTGTTCGTTTTTCCAAAATTATATGATCTGAAGATAGATAAATTCATGTGAGTAGCCGTGTTCAAGTCAGTAGGAGCAAGAGCAGCTCTTGGTGAGACTAGAGCTGGTATTGGCACGTGTATAGTGGTATAATTATGAAATTTTTATTGTTAACTGAGTGCACCATATACACACTTCCATTTTTATTATGTTAATAGTTTTCACTGTTTTGAGCTATCTTCTATGCAATTGTCTGGTTCCAAAAATTTCCCCAGACAAGCCTTTAATAATTTTCACTGCTACCTTCTTGGATCTTTATATAGGAAATTTTGGTACCATATAGGAAATATGGTAAATTTTTTTTTTCCAGCATTCAGTCCCAAGCCCTTGGGATACAGTTAATTTCTGTGGCTCTGTATCACTGCTTTTCCAAAGATGAGAGCACTCCATGGCTCGTTTGAAAAACAGCCGCTGACAACTGCACTTTGTTTCAGATGGTGTTAAACTTTTGTTCCTCATTTACTTCAGTCTGTCGAAGATGCCTTTGATATGGAACACCTAATTCTGGTACGATCCTGTTCTTGTAAGGTTTAGACTGTGCTGACGCAGAGGCTTTGTCACGTACATAAGTTATTCTGATAATAATAGAAGAAAATTACTTTGAAAGAAATGCCACGTGTACGTGCTTAGAAATACTTGTGTTAAATTGAGTCCTATTGTTACAAGTTTCAAATGTCAAAGAAAATATCACAAACTCAGCAAAACGCGATATATGCGTATTTCCCACAGGGCCAAATAATACCATTGTGGAAACTTGGGAAAAGAGTTTTGTGTTTGGACACCTTTCTGTCGTACTGCCTTCTCTCTCTCAGTGTTGGGCCACTCTCCTCTCCTCGCTGAAGTTCACTGAGATGAGAAGGTTGAGAGCACTCTGCTCTTGTATAGTCCCTTTTTTTTTTCTCAGTATGTATAATGAATCCTAGTTGTGTGATAATATTGCTCTGAGCTCAGAGCTGAATTTTGGTCTTAAGTCGGATTCATTTAGCTGTCTTTGAATACTCGGGATGTGGAGACAAATGCCTACCACAAGGTAAGAAATAACATGTTAAGGGACCTTGAACCTGCACTTAGTAGCCAGATAAATTCCTTCAACACAGTCCAGCTGGGGGTAGAAGGGGGGCCCTTGCAGGAATGAGGGTGTCAGAAGGTCTCTGATCTGCCTTAAAACCTGCTTCCTTGCCTATAGGCTCATAGAAGAAAGAAGAGTTAGGGTCTGAGAAAAGACAGTAGCAACCCATCGCGCCCGGTGTGACCTGGTGAAGGACCCAAATATGCAAAGCATTTCAATGGCAATGAGACACAAATAGATGCATTGAGGCTGCAGTAGTCCTGTGCCTCACTCTTCCACCTCTAAAATGTGGGAAGCGGTACTTCCTTACCTGCATTTCCACCCTTTCCTGGGTGTAGAGAGGCTAAAAACATTAGAGGTTGTGAAGTGCTTGAATGCTAGAAAACATGGCATCTCTGCGTACCACTGGTGTATTTCTAATGCCATAGCTGCTGTTGGTAGGATTTTCTTCTTGTCATATACTTCTTGCATCTCGGGCTTTTCACAGAAGCCAGCACTTATCCTTGGTTAAAGTTACTGTGATTTGATGTGAACCAGCCAAGCGCCACTGCTATAGTGAGACAGAACGAAGGCAACTGCTGGTGACACACGCTTCAAGGACACCAAGTGCGTCTATTTGTTGAAATGTAATCTAATGCTGCGACACTGCTTTCCTTCTGGCTGTATTTAATGATGGGGGACAACAGCCTTTAGCTGCCTGCTTTTTCACCACTAGAGAAATGCTATTTTCTTTTGTTTCATCTTCGTATTTTGCAACGTATGTTCTGCTGTTCACTGCAGAAAATCATCAAAGGTGTGTACGAGTCTGTATTAATATCTTGGCAGGAGATGGGGTTTTGTGGGCTTTTCGAACTCTCTGGGAGTAACCTGGAGCACCCAGGGCAGGCGAGGAAATGGGTTTATATTTTCAATCAGCACATCTGTCTGCATAGGGAGGAAGATCCCCTGGAGCAATTTTGGTGCTGGGAGAACCAAGGACCTGTCCTGGGAGCTGGGCTTCTCCTAGGGCCAGCCCTGGGCTGCTGCCAGCCATGATTTGGGCATTGGAGAGATGAGGAAGGGGGCACCTGAGCTAGGCTGTGGGTGTGCAGAGCCTCAGCGGTGTCCCCCTTGGTTTCGTGCTGGTGGGGAAGGGTGGCACCTGGCCGTGCTGCTGCAGTTGGGGTTGCAGGTGGAGGAGCCACCCTGCGGGGGTGCTAGCCTGCTGCTGGGGCAGGATGGGGCACCCCATCTCACTCGCTGCATCCTCCATCCCCAGGAACACCGTGGCCAAGATGTGTGACTCAGTTTGCATGGGGTTAAAACCGTGGTGCGTGCAGTACTCCGGCGTCATTTCTTTTTTGCACATTGCTGCAGTATATTGTGCAAGTGAGTTACCAAAATATCCTGGAGCCCACTCACAACTTCAGCTGAGAATGGATTGTTTTCATCAATTTTTCTTTTCTTCTTTTTTTTTTTTTTAATCCCACTGAGTCTGCTCCCCCACAATTCAGTGAAACAGGGATGTACCTTTCTCCCCTGGCATCATGCAGCATGGCTTAAGAATATAGAACCAATTTGTCTGCGTGACAATATGAAAACTTGATAGAATTATAAAAATATTTTTTTTTTCCATGCGAGTGTGTATTATACTCTTCTCATCTGGATAAATACACACAACTCGCGTAAATGACCCTCAACATAAAGTGAAAGTGAGAGTTGATTCCTTTAGGCATGGAATTATTCATTTTTAACTTGATACTGGTGCATCAAATTGCATGCAATTTGAGGGCTGATAAGGTATTTATGTTTTTCCTTTAGACTGTAAATGAAACAGAGTTTTCAGACACTACTAACTCCTTTAAAAAACAATTCTCTGTGAATTTTGCGCTTTTGAAGCATGCCAAAAAATTTCTTCCCAAAACAGACACCGTGTAATACTTGCTTATAGAAATCAAATGACATTGGGAAGCTATAACAACAATTGCAACACACAAAGGCAGGACTTAATGTTTTTCTCGTCTCTCCTCGCCTACCAATGATGATGACAACCCTTCTTTTTCCCCTTGGGAGTAAAAGTCATGGAGACCTTGTGGCACCATATATATATTTTTTTTTTTTTTTTCTGGGCTGCCAGAGAGAAAGAAATCGCGTCACCTGATGGAGGTGCTTCAGAACTTACTCTAAATCCAAATGCTGTCCAGGCACAGGTTTTGTTCTGTTATCTCTCTTTCTCCTCAGCTGCCCTCGATCCATATTGTACTCATGCATGAATTGCATCCAGTTTGCAAAAATATTGACTGCTACAGAATAGCCCTAGTTAGTAAGCAGAACCACCAGGCCAGAGAGAACTGGGATTTTTCCCCTTCTTCTCTGTAGTGTTGATAAGTTATCGATTCCAATTCCAGCTGTATAAGGTGATTTTCTGTGGCTGTTTTTCATGCATCAGACTGAGATCAGGTCCTGAGGCCAAGAATTTCCTGCTTTGCCATCTATCAGTGCCAGTAGCCATAAAGGTACAGTTTTCAGGGCAGCTATTTGCGGGGGCCATGGTGGCAGATGTGGGGGGCTGTGCCTCATCCCCCGGGGTGGTTTCTTCCCTCTGCTTGAGTGGTTACGGCTGCAGAGGCCGTTCCTCCCTGCTGCCTGCGAATGCCATCTGACCTTGCCTGCAGGATGTCTGCAAAGAGTGTGGGTTTGAGTCTTTTTAAATGGTCCTTTGGTTTGCCCAGTATATCATGTCCTTTATTGGCAGGCTACCGCGTTCCCCTGTACCGCTCCTGGTATGGTCCTTCTCAGGATTTGACCCAGAGCATGCCTATCTATCCTTCTCTCAGCATCTCCTGTTCAAATTTGATGAAGCAGAGCTTGCTGCTCCTCATCAGGTCAACATTTGCCAGGGAAAGCCCTTGTGGTGCAAAGCCAGGGGAGCTGAGTGTCTTTTCCTGCCATCCCTCAGCTTGCCACCGCTTCTGCCATTGCAAAAGGGCAAACCTCCTTTGTGTTCCTACATGTATTGAAGACCTATGACCCGTGCCATGGAGAACCCCACAAAGAAATAACCTGGGCACTGAGCGGCTTCCCAGGAGTCAGCTCCTCTCCAGAGAGGGGTTTCCACAGCTTTCCACGTGCCTTGCTGCTGTGAGCAGTACGTTTGTTGCCAGGTAAAAGCCCTTTTGCCATTTTGCAGTTGCAGATTCTACCTGAAATACCCAGATTCAGGAGGGCCCTGCACATGGCAGTATTGGCATGCGAAGGCAGGACAGACCTTCCTAGAGCCTCCTAAAGATACGACAACAAAATACCCCAAGCAGCAGAGATGCACTTTTGTATCATCAGTTGGGAAAGCTGTTATCCACAAAGGTTGTTAACTATAATGCACATTAGGGCTGTGAGTTCTTCCGTAGTGTATGGATAACGCCTGGGAGGTATCGCTGCAATGAATTGAAAGTGCAGCATAGTCCTTGGTCTCTCAGCTGAGCTGCTGAATTTTTAGTCCTGCAGCTGGCAGCAACAGTAAAAATGGTGGGTTTGTGCTGTTGGCAGTGATTTCTCATACCTTGGATTCAATAAAAACCTGACACTTCCTTCACTGATGTAGTTAATATTTTCTCAATCGCACGTCAACGTGCGTGTGATCAGAATCTGGCTCCTCTGAATTAGAAACTGGACTCTTTCAGCAGCAAATTTTGCGAGGCAGACATCCAGTTGACTTAAACCATTTTTAACACAGTAATTTAGAGGCAAAAGGCACTTCTATATACTTTGCTCTATCCTGAATCATCTGTGCTTTTTCTCCTTGTAGCTGCACTGTGTCTTTTTAGTAGAAGCACTATAGCTGAAGCATTTACACTCGGCTCCAAAAGCTCTTTGAATATTCTTACAAGAAAAGGTTGCTTTATAGGAAAATAGAGCACAAATTATTACCAGTCTGGAACTGACATGGAGATTTGGCACTCCATCTGGAGTGCTTCCTTTCAAGAGGTATTTCTATAAATTCTGCCCTGTTCCTGATGAACAGACAGACTCTGTTGTCAGTCTCAAACCGTACGCTTGTCAGACGTGATAAAGGCAAAGGAATACATACAGTGTGCGTTGGCTGATTGCACATTGTCTGGAGCTGTAGAATTTTCCTACACTGTTATTGCTTTCAGGTGATTTATTTGTGCAATTTCTTGGGGAAAGTCATCTGCAGGTTTCAAAATGCAGAGTGTTATGATCTTAGGGATTTATTCTCACTCTGTAAATGGGGGACTATCAGTGTCATCTGTGAAACTACACCAAGATAGCATGGAAAAATACACGGAAAAATAATCAAGACCACTTTGAGAACATGGACTTCAGCAGAATGACTGCAGGTTTATATTAACACGCCTGGCGTATAATAATGTGACTGGAGAGCAGTTGATAGTCTATCTAAGACGTAGTACTACTTTTGGATAAAAATTATTGAACATTAGGGGCAATGAACAGAAGGTTTTAAAGGTGTAGCGTGTCGAATTTCCCATATCTCTTGAAAATAAATGTCTTATTTTCATGCGAAGTACTGTCTTTCTCATCCTCTACAGGAAATACTTCAACTCTCATGGAAATAAGTAGAGAAGATAATTATAGTTTCTTACTCATTTTTGCCCCCAGAGGAAGTAGACCAACTTTTCTTTTAAGACTATTCTTGGTGTAATTGAACCAGGGTAATTACTATGCAAACAATACCTACTTTTCTCATAGCTTCAGGAAATTTGCGATCTCGTTATTTGTTTGCTTGTTTGTTTTCCACTGCCTGCAAATCACTGACTAGATAAAGTAAGGATTAGCCTGGTGAACCCTTGGATGGTTTGGACAGTACATTCTGTATGCAGAGTGGTGAGGTCCTGGCTATAGGAAAGGCTGGAGAGTTTTAAGATGCCAGCTTGTTGCTCTCTGATATTTTTTTTATTCTTTGGCTGTGAGAAATAAGCACCTTTCTGGCTGGTGTGGTTGGAACAGGCCATATGGCTCAAGCTCTCTTCTGTTGGCTGGAAGAAACCATAAGGTATTTGCTGTATTAATCTTTTTTTTTTTCTTCTTTTTGCTGAAATTGCCTGGTGTTGAGTTCTTTCCTTAAACAAAACCAATAGGACTTGTTGTCCAGCTTTTGTATAATGGTGAAACTCTCTACGATCAATGGACTTCTCTCCGGAAAGCATTTCTAGACGTAAACCAACAGTACTTAGTGTGTGGGGGGAAAAAAAATCCTTCCATTTGCAGGGCATGTGTAGAGGTAAAGACAGTGAAATCAGCGGGTAACATGGACACATTAGAAAAAGTTCATTCTTTTCTCATTCAGTCAGTAGCTTAGAAATATGTGCTGTGATAGGAGGAAGCAACTTCTTGTAGTTTTCCAAAATAGTGGTTTGAGTTTTGTTTCTCTCTCACAAGCCCAGCTGCGAGCTCTGCCCTTGAGCTGCCTGCAAGGCTGCTGTCGGGAGCCGCTCACTCCTGTGGCTCGTCGGAGCCTGGCGGTCTTGGTACCGGCTCCTCCCAAGGAGCAAACTTCACATTAAACATGCTGCAGCTGTGGCAGATGACCTTCCCTCACCACTACCTTTCTTTTAAGATGGACAGCATTGCGTGGTTTTGTTTTTTTTTCCAGCTGACACAGCGTGTTTTATTTACTGCGGGAAGCAGAAATATCTGTGTCACTTTTGGTCTGACTACCTCAAATCACATTCCCCCCTCCTCTTTTTTTTTTTTGTTTTATTGGCTTGTTGGTCATGGAAGTGCAACCTCCTACTGTTTTGTCTTTGTTGCTCTATAAATTACTGAATATTGCCACGTTTCATCAGTTCAGAGCTAGGCAGTTGTTGCGGTCGTAGCAAGCAGGTGTTCTGCACTTTTATATCCTTTACTTTCAACGTAGAGATTGTATTTTCTGCTGATCGTAAAAAATGACAGGGCACGTGGGATTCTTTGGATGCTGAATACGTGACTGTTTTGACCCAGGCAGTGAATTCAAATGGAAACATTCTATTTATAAAGAAATTAACTGCTGAAGTACCAGCAATGGAGCCCAGTTTGGGATCCATGGTAAAGCTGCAGACAGCCCCCAGGAGAGCTCTTGTCACTTACTATCAAGTACTTGAAACTAAGCAAAGTCCAAATAACTAGCATTTAGGATTACTTAATATTTCTCTTCATCAGACCTGGCAGTATTTTTTTCAGTCCTACAGGTTCCTGAAATGCTATAAAGAAATTGAGCAGAAGAAACAGCTTTTACTTTATGAAAATGGAAGGTGTGAATATCCTTTAGTTTTGCACTGCGATATGCATAAGGTCTTTCCGCTCCTTAGCGTCTCCACAGATACTTTCTCAGGTGAGGCCCTCTCATTAACCCCTAGGAATGGATGAGACCTTGAACTCCTACTGCATTGACCAGAGCAACCCAAAGTCTTTTAAATAATGGGGAAATTGCGTTGTGTCCTCCATAATTATCTGCTAGTGTTGAGCATGGGCTCGTGAGTTCAGCTTGGATATGAGGTGTCCTTCAGCTCTATACCTCTCTGTTCTCTGTCACTGTTTTCTGCACCTAATATCTCCCTCTGTTTCCCCAAGGTGAGAAATTATTTTTTCCTTACACATTCCTTACACAAGTGTGCTGATCCCCAACTCAGCTTGTCTGGAGTGAATCAATATTTGTGAGAGACAAAGCAAATGTCATCCTGTGTTGGGTGTGTGCTAAAGAGAGAGAGAAAGAAGCAATACCTCCATATCTGTATCACTCTGTATTAACTCAAACCACAGCCTTCTCGACCAGTTCAAGTCCCATCTCAAATAAGGAGTGGGCAGCTTATAAACTGTCTGCATCAAACTTATTTTCTGGTGGCCTAGTCCTTCCACAGCGAACTAGCTTGGTCCTTCCTGACAGGAGAGTTGCAGAGAACTCAGCGTTTCCTCTGAGTTGTCAGTTTACCTGTACCATCAGAAATGTCCATCCTCTTTACTTCAGCAACTCTAAGCTTACTTTTTGAGTGACTAAAAAACCCACTTTAGCACATTTTATATGCCCCCTAGTACCTCAGGCTTCTCGGTTAGCAATTCCTTCAGTACCCTTTTCCTTAACCAGTATAATTTTGCAGGCCTCTCCACAGAAAATATGATCTCGCTGTAATCTCCTATATCTTAAAATAATCCAGCCACCCTTTAGTCCATTTCCCTCTCTCCATCCCATCTTCTTTCACCCTAATGCTCAATGAACTGCTTTGTGGTGTCTTATTGTAGATACTTTCCAGTTTATCCTTATTTTTTCTGAACTGAAACACCATCAGCAGTGACAGGCCTTTGCTGGAGATATAACCACATTTTCCTTTTTTCCTGTCATGTGCTCTGGAAATCTCATATGTGGACTCACATTCGGGGATCTGTGCGCACTTAGCAAATGCAAGCTAAGGTTGTAGCATTTTTGGACAACTCTTTGTGGAAATTCAGTTGACAAAATTTTTTTTCTTTCTTCTCCAGGCATTGAAGACAAGGCCACCCACTGTCTTTGTCATGGCCCAGCCTGCAATGTGAGTGTTGTTTCACTCACATCCTTCTTCCAGGACTTTGCTGTTCCGTTCCGTGCAGCAGCATCTCTGTGTCTCCACAACTAATATTCTGACTCAGGTTTCATCATCTCATGGTTGGGGTTGGCTAGGAAAACACTCACACTCCATTTATATTTGATTAAAATGCTGCTACTGAGATTCATTTCTTGCTGTGTTAATTTAAGCGCTTCATCACTCTTGCAACTCTCCACTGGCTTGCTTTCCTTCCCTATATACACTGTCATTCTTCACTTTTTAAGACCCTTCCAGGCCCGCCCCATGAGGCAATGAAGCTGGTAACTCTTGATTCTGCCCTGAAGATGATGCCAGTCCTTCTCACCCTCCTGCTTCACCTTTTCTTATGTTTCTTGCCCAGGTGTGGGCACAGTTCCTTGTAAGCCTGGCAGGGCAGCCCCGCTGGGTGCCTCGGAGGCTGGCCTGGAAATTCCCCTTATCAGTAATGCCGGTGGGACAGCAGACCCCCCCAGTGCGCTGCCTTGTTCTGGCTAGTGGCTATGCCCCTCATGTCTTCTAGGAACTAGAATTTGAGGGGACAGAGCCCACCTTGCTTTTATCACCCAAAAACGAAGCCTTGGTAGCAATGCACTGCTTATAATGTGAACAATGCAGCTTAATCCTTAAGAAGATTCTGCGTTCTCTATATGCATAAGATCCTCCTATACAAATTGTTTAGACTGAAAGTATCTACATTTTATAAATGTAATTCTATAAATCAATTTGTTTTCACAGATCACACTTTCCTTTTATTGCTCTTTGTTATTTGAGGGCATATGGTAGCTTTCTGTAAAATGTCGCCTTAATTGCCTTCTGGATATACCCTATAAATCCTGACAAATGCCTTTAAAAGCGAAAACAAAGGCATATTTTTCTTCTATCAGAGCATGCTCAACAAACTGCCTATACCTTTTCTGTGGGGCCTTGCAAAATGCTGTTATGTCAAGAAGAATAATGCTATTTAATTTATGAACCATTAATATTTATTGCACATGCAATCACTGGCATTTTGTGTGAGAGAGCTGGGCAGCAGCTAATAAAATTGGGAAGAGGTTATATATTTACCAAGGCTACCCAGATAATTCATATGGGATAATTTTTGATGAATTTATTTCTTTTTGTTGACAAATTTCCTGGTAGCGGCCAATGAGGTGGGTTTTTTTAAACTTATTTGCTAGCTCATAACGAATTGCTCAATAATTTCTACAAATAATTCAACTCCTTTATTATTAGGGATTTCTAAATGTGTTGAGGAAGACTTGCTTATACCACTATACAATTAAGCAATCAGATCTCAGTCTTATTTCTGAGTTGAGATCTGCATATTGCTCACAGAGATCAGGACCGGAGACTCGTTATACTGTATTTTATTTAAGAGCATCCAGAGACCGCAGTGTACAATGCTGCTGCCCCAAACCACACATCTGAATCCCTAGCGTGAGAAACCGATGTTCCAAAAACCTGTACCAGGGCTGCGGTTTACAGTGAGACCCCCTGCGAACTGTGTGTGGCATACTGGCCCAAGAGAGGGCTCCAGTGCCACAATATCATCTTTTGAAAACAATAGGATTAATTTCTGAGCGCAAATGAGATATATCTGCAAGTCTTTGTAGAACTGGTTGCCTGAAAGTAACCTGTAACAAGGTCTTAAAATTCAGGTTGTGTTCGTTTCTACTGATATGTTTGCTCTTTTCAGTTCCTGGTGGGCAATAATATTATTTTCTTGAATCAGGTTCTGGTTGCAATGTAAGTTTTATTTCCCTAAGCATTATATGTGGTTTACTTTAGAATTAGCTGTTTCTAAGAAGGTTCCAGCCAATAAATTACTCTGGGAGATGCTCACAGAAACGTGTGAGTATGGGTGATAGCCTTCTATATAGAACGGGTGGGAATTTGGACTAGTTCTGGTTAATGTTTGGGGTTTGGTTGTGGTGGAGGTTTTTTTGTGTGTGTGGTGTTTTTTTGTTTTCGTTTTTTTTTTTGGTTTTTTTTTTGTTTTTTTTTTTAATATTGTGCTACTCACTTCTGTAAGAGAGCAGAGTCTGTGACTATCGCTAAGGTGATTGCTAGAGGAATATTATGCCTAACGCTCCGATACAAATACAAATTTGATTCCCATACAAATTGGAAACCTGGAAAGCAGCAATATTGCAGCCAATTAAGAGCCACAGTTGGCAGTGAGCTAGTCAGAACTGAAGTGCTGCAGCGATACAGTTCTGGCTGATATTGATGTAAGAACACAGAGATAATGGAAGCCTTCGCTATGTGCCTGGGTTATACAAAGGGATTAATTGTGATTGGATCTGGGGTATTATTTCAGTGAATTATTCCCAGTAAGATATTCACGGAACAAGAGGGAATTCAAGATCGGTGAAGCACAACAGCGTGTTTTTCCTATTAGCTGGTCTGAGAAGATCTGATTTGGATTTGTATTCTGAATTCAGTCAGTGGAGTCTAGGAGGGTGGAAATGGCTGCTGAGGCCGTGGCCCCGGTGACAGGATAGCAAGCAGTCCCGTTAGGAGGAGGGGAGGCTATGCAAAGGACTTCTACCACACCGTCCTCTGGTTCCCTGGGGCGGGTGTCATGTTAGACTCAGTTCTTGCACGTTGGAAACCAGGCGCAAATGTCTGCATGTGTATAAGGGAAATTTAACCGCTTTTTGGACTCCAAATACATGATCTTGCAGAAAACTCTTCTTAAACGCATTGGGAATTTTGCCTGAATAAGGGTAGCCAGAAAGAGGCTCTTGCAGTTTTTTCTTTCAGCCCACTGGGGCTGGAAAAGATTCAGGGAAAAAACTTAATTGCTAGCAATAATAAACTTCCAGCATATGTGGCAGATCAGGGTCCCTCACTTGCGTTTTGAAGTCGCACTGAAATAAGAGTAGTCACAGACTCTTGCATAGTGTCTCTATCCATAACAGGAGTCAGAGCTTTTAAATAGAAAATGAAGAAAAATTAAAAAATATGTCATCTTTTAACTCCTGGAAGACATGTCAGTTCTTTTGTGGAGCCGGTAGAGATTCGTTAGTTAAGTTTGACTAGGGAAAGTAAACAAATGTAGCTATTGACAACTTCCACACTAACATTTTAATGAACTGATTTTTCTGATGTGGACAAGCAGAAGAAGCAGAATCATTTTATTTGTTTCCATAAGGGTGCATCAGAAGCACAAAGCTGCGCTTTTGAGTGATGAGGAAAGATGAACATTAATAAACAGGCAGGTCAAGAAACCCTACAATACAAAGGATTTTGTTATTCCTTCAAGATTTGTCACCAGATGCTAGCCCTCCAATAAATCTTGCTCTGAGAAATAGTTTTTAAGTCTTGCTTAGATCTGATGGCAGTAAAAGTCCCTTATGAACTCTTATAAGGCAATCTCAATCCAGCTGCTGGTGTTTAGGGCTGCACAAGATGAAAAGTGCTGTAAATGACAGAATCTATCTTCTAATACATTTGACAAATGCGGGGGCTGAACCTGTGAACGATGGGAGCTTTTTTTATTGACTTGCCAAAAGCAACGGCTTTTGTAGCTCGCACAACTGAAATAAACAGTAACAACACGTGGTGATGCAAGTTGCTGAGTAATCATGTATCCTTCCAGTAAGCAGTAAATACCTCTTTGCTAACTAAATGCAATGTTCAAGAAGAGCAAAACGTAGAGGAGACACAATAAACTTCAGAGTAAATCTGCCTCCTGGGTACTCAGCACCAGGCTGCAGTTACTGCGTGACTTTGGGTAGACTGCCTAGCTCAGGCTCCCCAGTTTCTTCATCTAAACCAGGGGGGTTCATAAGACCCTTCCAGGTCACAGGATGAGGGGTTATTACTCACGTTGGAGTATTTTTAGGAGCTTGCTAATCACACTAGACCACACTACCAAGAACTGCAGGCTTGGTAGTGTGATCTCTCCACTTGCTCACTGAAAAAGTTTGTCCACTTCTTCCACAAAGCATAAATGGAAGACAGGTGCTCGTTGTTCAGTATTAGTAGTTGTGCTGTAGTATATATGTGTGTGTATATATATTTACTTTCCAAAAATAAACTGCCCTTTTAATTAGTGTTTTAAGAACAGTGTTATCCAGGTAATATAATTTACCACTATATTCACCAGCTTCTTGGAGAAACAGTCCTCGCTGGCTTTATTGATGTGACAGCTGTTGAAAACAGGGAAATTCTAAGCTCATCTGAATTTCATCAGGGACTCCCGATACCGCAGAGGAATATTGCAGGGCTGTAGCTCACACTGTGGCTCCCAGACAGGTTGCGTTGCTCAGCGGTGGCTGGATGAGCACGATCTGGATGGAGACGGGGATCCTGCGCAGCCGCTGGGAGCGTGGGGCCACCGGCTGTACTACATGCCGTGTGCCGCAAGCCCTCGGGCTGACCGCGGCGAGTGAACTCCAGAAGCAGCAGTGGTGTGACAGCAAAGCCTCCAGCTGAGGAGTGTGAAAATTCCTCGGGCAAACATTAATCTTTCAAGGGCACACACTCTATTGGTAGCCAAGCACAGAATTCCCCTTTCCTCCAGCAAAATAATCCACTTCAAATAACTAAAATCTGCACTTAAACCTTAATAATACAATCCATGGTATTTTTTGAAAAAGCCAGTTGCTCCCACACATGCCTTCCTAGCTAGAATTGGGGCACTGAAAAGATTAAATCTCATCATTCTGCAGATCTCTAAATATATTAACTGTCTGCAATACATTGGCGTTAAGTCAACATCCCGAAAACAACACAAGAAACACAAACTGCAGTGCGTCTCTTCAGCAGAAACCCACAGCTGCTTATCGGACAAAATGATCTGAACCACTGATCGCGGATGGGCGCGTTAAACTCCAGCCAAAGCCCAAACTGCCTATCGCATTCCCCCTGCAAAGGTCCCAGCAATATGCAATCTCAGTAATGAGTCCTTGCCCCTGATGCAGTGCAAATTTTTTTTTTTTTTTGGTACTAAAATCTTGTGTGTGAAATGCTAGCTACGTAAGTTTAACCCTTATTCATTTCCCCCACGCTTTTTCTCTTAATTCTCCCTGCCTTTTAAAAAAATTCCCCTTTATTCTTTCTCCCTGCTAGTTTAGCATTTTGCAGCAGCAGAGAAGAGACTTTGTTGTAGTGGCTGCGAAGAGTATTTTCCATACAGGTATCACTGAACATAATGGCACTATACAAGTGGCACTTTATTTTCTACGTGACCTATATGTTTTCTGGTCTTTCCACTCAATAGTCGATTTGGGAATCTGCAGCAGTGAGCTGGAGGAAATGGATGGTATGGTAAATTCAGCAGAGGAGGAAACTTTGGGGTAAAATGCTGTAGCTCGCTCAGCTCTGCGGAGATAAAAGTCATTGCCCACCTGCAGTAGGGCACATAGGGATGGTGTGACCATCCCTCAGGCAAAAGCACGAGCCCTTTAGCATGTGGCCATCCCCACACGTTCAGCTGTAGCAGTGAATTTTGGTCTCAGGACCACTTTTGCCTGACTGGTGGGGCTGTCCCAACTGACTGCGAGTTCCTGGCACTTGGCTGAGCATTGGAACCAGAGCCGAAAGTGGTGTGCAAACAACACGTGCTGGCTTGGGCTGCAGTCTGTTATGTGTGTCTTGTACGTCCTGCGTCTCTCTATCCCGAGGGATGGAAAGAATTGCCGCTGCTGAGCATGGAAAGAGGAGCGTGGGGGGTGTGTGTGGAAAAATGGCCTCTGTGGGCGGGACGAAAATTCAGGCATGCCGCTCTGTAGCAGTCTTGTGCTCCATCTTCTCTTTCTCAGGTTGCAACCCATGTAGCCTCAGGGTGTGCACATGCAACGAAAAGGGTGAGAGAGTGGGCAAGGGATATGTGGTGTTCTTCCCATGGTTATTATAAGACACTAAGTGAAAAAGTGAAAAGCATGATTATTTATTAATTCTGCTGTATTATAGGCATATGTGACCACAGACTTGCAAAAGACATGAAATTTGCAAAGTCAAGCTCCCAGAATACTTGTGCAACCTTGATGCAGCTCTCCGTGTGGCTGTTAGGACACAGCCTTTAACTTCACAGCTGCAAACTGGAGGAAAGCATCAGAGTGAAAAGATGAATAATGGATGTGAGTCACAAGCTGTTTCTTGGGGCAGATAATGAAAAAAAAAAAGAGGAATGAGGGTACAGTCACAAGAATGAAGCAAGGGCGTGTTGAGCAGTCTGGGTTGTGTATAGCCGGAGATTGCAGGGCACGAGATGATGACTTCATGATGAAGGCTCTCCAGGAGAGCCGGATTTGCTCAGCACCTTTTCACTGTATTCTTATGGAACAAGTTGTGTGAACTAAGCACTTTTCTCATGATTGGTTGTGTGATCTTTTCCGTGATGCATCATTACGGACCCTGGGGTCTGATTTGCAGAAGCGCTGACTTGCAGCTGCAGATCAAGCCAGTGGAAGATGTGCTTTGAGCCGATAACCACGCTGTTGCGTTAGCTGGTTCAAAAAGTCAGGCGTGAGGCATCTCATTTGGGCACACATAATTCCTGTGCAATATTGGCATTATTTTCTCTTTGCTACAGTTCTTTGCCTAGAAGCGTCTGTAGGAAAAGTCCCCCATCCTTAAACAGCATTTATTTTACAACACCTCTAACACTTATGAAGTGCTAATATAATCACGACAGGTGCTATAAAAAGCCCTAAGGAAATTGATAATTCTGTCTTCAGAGCAAACTTTGAACAGTGTGCAGTAAATATGTCTTTGTAGGCAAGGAGTATAGGGCTAAAGTGGGAATACAAATAAAAGTTGGGCCAAGGTGGACTTTGCAAAGATATTAACAAAAGGCTGTCAAGTTGTTTAGGTTTAATCATACAAAAAAGAAGTGGTCTGCTATGGAGAAAGAGGGGGTGAGCAGTATGGCAGCTGATGTGTGGTCCCGGGCTAAATGGGTCCTTCACCTCGGATTTTCAGTTAAGAGGATGATCTTGAAGGAGGAGAAAAAGGCCAAGTGAGTTGTGGAAGTGAATGCATGGAAATGTCAATAACAGACCAGATGCAGAAGCCATAAGCAAGGGGAAATTTGGCAAGTTTTAACCACAGTGCTCTGCAGGGCTGGTCGTGTAAGTTAAATTTCTGGTCCTGGAGCAAGTACTTACTGCAGAGTGATCGGGGCTGATCAGGTGCTAGATGGCTGTAAAATGGTAAGGAAACTGGTGGAAAGCAGGGGGAGAGGGGAAGGAGAACGTAGCCAGCAATCACTGGCAGAAGCGCAAGTGTAGGAACATGCTGGGAGAGCGAGCCGGTGGTGGGCACCATCAGCACTTGGGCACCAAGAGCAGTGCTGAGTCCCTGGAGTTAATCGCTGTAGCCATTGCCGGTGGCCGTGCTCTTGGTTGAGATTCAAGAAGGCAAACTGGTGCTTTGCTGATCCTCTGTGGAGGGGGTGGCATTTGCTTCTGGCTCTTATCTACAGAAATGTCTAATCCCCTCTGCTAGGCGTTTTCCCTCAGTATTGACTGTTGGCAACGCTTTACAAGAGTGCATACGCTGTCCTTTTAAAATGAGTAGAACGTGGGGTTTTTTTATCATTTAAAAGCGTGCCTTTCAGTTTTGTTGCTTGCTTGTTTTGCATCACAGGAGGATTAACTGGAGCATTTGGCTTAACTTCTTTATGCTGTGCACTCATTTGTATCCTTCCAGCACGTCCCCTCTGATTCATATTCTTACTAAAATAAGCAGTCCCAGTTGTTCCTATTTTCTGGCAACTTCACTGAATGAGCCATGGTTCTTTGTGAAACTCCTGGGATCATTCAGATAAATAGTATTTTTCTTTATATGCAGATGACTTTCTGGGACATTAGTTATGTTTATCTTTTTTGTAGAATAGGTTTTATTAATAGGTCGAGTTTCACAAAGTTATCACTTGAAGATTTCAGGTGGAAAAAAAGAGGAAAAAATGGACTGATGTGGAGAAATTCAGGAGCAGTTAGCCCAGCTTCAGCCCCAGGAAAGGTTCTGGGACAAATTATTAAACAGTCAATTTATCAGCTGCTGAAGATGATGAAGTGATTAAAAAAAACACCCTGTGGGTTTGTGAAGAACAAATCATGTCAAATTAATCTGATTTCTTTCTTGGGCAGGATAATTGACACAGTATATAGGGAGATATATAATTTGACTTCTATTAAGCTTTTGATTTTTTTTCTCTTGATATCTTTATATACTACACAGGGAAATACGTCCAGCATGAAAACACTGCACACAATGGAGTGGAAACCACTCAAAACTAGTTGTAGTTCACTGCCAGAGTGAGAGGGCATTTAAAGTGGGGCTGAACCAGCCTGTTCCTATTCAGTATTTTCATCAAGACTCGAGTAATGAAATGGAGGTTATGTTGGTCAAACACATAGAGGACATCAAGCTGTTATGCTGTAAGGACAATGGAAGACAAAACTGGAATTCAAAGGGCCTTGTTAATTTGAAAGAAAGTAGTAAATCAACAAGACCAGGTTCAGCTTTTCAAAGTCCTATACCTAGGGAAGGCAAGGGGCAAACTGGAATGAAAAATGGAGAATAGTATCTGCCCAGGCAGCGTGGATGGCAGGCAAAGATCGTGGCGTGGACAACAGCTGAATATAGGTCAGCAGCGTGGTATCAGCAAAAACACACATTTCACTGTTTAATAAGGATGTGGGCAAACTGGAGGTAACTCAAGGGAGAGGTTAGAAAGCATAGAATATAAGTTGAAAGAAGTGGTTGTGTTTGATATAAAGAAGAGAAAATAGGATAACGGTATCCTAATTTGCAACAGGTTTTGTGCAGAGGGTGGTAGCTAATGGTTCTCCTTTTATACTTGGGACGGAATCAGTTTAATATGGAAGAAAGACATTCAGGTTGGAGGCTAGGAAAATGTAATGTAAAATGGGAACAGATACCTCAGAAGGGCTCTGGACTCCCTCTCGAGGTGTTTCAGAGAAGGCTGGCCAGATGTTCATTAGGAATGGGAGTTAAGATATACCCAACCCCTCCACTACTGCACAGGACAGAAAAGTAGGTTGTCTTGAGTACCAATTTGACCCTACTTTTCTATGACTGTTCTCCACCTCCCCCAGTAAAATAGTCTTTTTTTTTTTTGTCATTTTAAATAAAATCACCTAACAGAATGAACTTCCAATCTGGATTTGTTAACTCTATGTTAGTGTCTTCCTTTCCAGAACTGTTATTCTTATGGTGCTCTGATAGCTTTTTCTATATTCTGTCTGAAATCTTGCTCACTTGTGGTGTTTTATCTGTGGGACGGCTGTTCCAGCTAGAACACTGAAAACATGCTGTGGGAGATGATTTTTAAACTGTTTGATCCCATATAATACCCGTTACAATTTTAAACATATAAGCCAGGCCTCAATAAAGCTGGAGTGAGCAACTGGTCTAAAATATAGGCATGGGAGATGCTTTGTAGAACGAGTGGCAGAAAACCCCATCAGACTTCACCCAAAATGAAAGGATGTGCAAGGCTTTAAGTTTTGCATCTCAAAGGGGATTTTGTTTTCATGTGAGCAAGTTTAGGAGGAAGGGAAGGGTTATAGTGAAATAATGTGTGAGAAAAGCAAGGTATAGGACAGAACCGGAGCGTGATAGGGAGCACAAACTAGAGGGATATGTCACTGGGTTTGTGCCACTGAAGAAGAGGTCTGCTTTGTCTGTTTGCAGGCTGGGCAAGGCTTCATAATGTGAGTAACGACAGGCGCTACCATTTGATCCTGTGATCGTGGAAACAGAACTTCATACATCCTATGTAAGTAAACATGATTTCATCCGAAAATTACTTGGCTCCATCATGATATCCTCCTGCTAATCAAAACAACTGTCAGGAAGCCTGAATTTTGATAAATTGTTTGAGTAAAAAAATGAGCGAGAGTTACAAAACCTCAGTTTAAAAGAAATACTGCTCACACAAAGCTAGCTGATATCATTATTCCTCCCTCACAGTGATGACAGATACTGCCTCTTTCGTAACCAGCATGCTCCAAACAAATAAGCAACCCACTGTCCTTTTCTCACTCTAATTTCCATGATCTTACACAAGTAAGGCAGAGGGGAGATGCAAACTTTTGCTTGAGGATCTAAACCTTCTGTTTCACTTCTACTCTCAACCAATGAAGAACTAGAAAACTGAAATTCTTTCAATCTTGTAAAGGACTGTAATGGAGGAGCACAAAGCTCAGGCAATACAAAGTTATTGAAATCTTAGTCCATTGGAAGGCATTTGCTTTCAATCTGTTTGTGGGGTTTTTTTTCTTCTGATGGAAAGAAACATATCCTCATAATGGAAGAAACAGAAAGATTTCTCTTATTGATCAGGGTTCATGTTCACTGTCTTCAATATCGCAATTTACTATACATAAAAGTAAATTTTTTTTATAATAAAATGAGTTTACTATATATATAAAGTATATTACAATATCCTTTTAGTTATGTTTCGTTAGACCTGCAGTTCCCCTGCTCAGTCTTTTACAACTGCTTTCTCACAGGCAGATCAGTTTGTAACGTGAACCAACATCTTTTCTTCTACCGTGAACTAGAATGGCTTTGGTGTTCAGTGAGCGATCAGACGTTGATGGATTTTCTAACTCGGGATATATCTTGTTTTGTACGTTGCATGACAGAATCAAAGCTGATAGGTGTTTTGAGAAAGTGACTTTAGAACCGCTGTTACATTTGAAGGACCACAGAGCCATCTGGAAACTGCCTGTGCCCCATGTAATCTGACCATTTCCTGAGTGAGGGGTGAATATTTCTGTTTGTAGCAAAGGGTAAAAGAAATCAAATATGTTTTCTATGATAGTAACACCTAGATGTAGCGTAAGTCCTGACATTAGTAACTTGGTTGTTCTGCTCCTTCAGAAATAGCATAGGGAATAAAAAGAAGAAAAAGCTGACCTTTTGGCAATGATAATGCATTCATGGGTCTGTTTGTACAGCTCAATAAATAGCTTTATGAAATTCTTTCATATGAGTGACACATGTCAGATGAAGCTCTTAAGGGATATCTGGCATCATATGTACAACAATTACATGTTTGATTGCACAGAATATAGTATCAAATGATGCCAGCAGCTCCTGTTAATGTCAAAAGATAAAATCAAGCCCAACTCCCAAGCATATTTTACAGACTTTCTAGAGCTGTCATTCTGTGGTATCTCCAGTCCTTGTCTTTGGTTCCTTTTCCCTCTAACATAAATGTTTCTTCTAGTTTCAGTCCTTGGATGTGTATTTTCAGGTTGTATAGTCAATGTAATATTAAGACACAAAGCTCTGTATCCGGGTCCCATATGGTCAGTAAAACCTCAGGCTGCTATCTGTGACCTGCAGCCACGTTCCGAGCTGACTTTTGGGTTTCTATTACAGCTGCCGATCATAGGCAACAGGTACTTGGGATGGCCCACGGGTGCTATTGGTGTGGTAGTATTTACCCTTGTATTCTTGTCTGAGCCAAAAGCAGGTATCAGCACCTGCATTCGTGTGACCTGTCAGCAACATCTCTGATGAAACGTTTTACTTCTCAGCAAAGAGTCCATAAAGTTGCTTAAAAATATCGGAAGAGCCAGACTGATTTACTGCTATGTCCTATAATGACAATTATAATTGATACGTGAGAAATGATCTTGGAACTAGAATCAAATCAAAGAACACACACACTTCATAAATATGGTAGGGACTTACTGCTTTTTGGTATTTGGAGGAAAGATGTGTGCATGAATTTATGCATCTATATGTCAGAAGATAAACAAACCTCTATAGAGAGTTGCTTAGATTTGCTTTCTATTTTGTGTCATTGGCATTTGCTAATTATTTACATTTAGCATTTGCCGTGTTCCAGTGAGTGTGAAACACAACCAGTCTCCAACAAGCAAGAAGACAGAGGATTGTGCTGGTTTGTGGAGGTGTGTCAAGCCCTTGGGCTGGAAAAATCTAGAAAAGACAGAATATCCAGGTGCTACATTTGCAAAACCAGATCCAAGAGTGTATTTTCTATTACTGATTTTTACCCTCATGATTTGGTACCAGGGTCCAGCTAGTGGTGGTTTCCTTCCTCTTTCCAATGCTTAGAGAATTTGATGTGCCCCAGCCTTGAAGGGAAGCTTTTAAAATCAACTCTGTTATCCCACAAAGTGGTTTTTTTGGATCTCTGATTGTTGCTTTTTCTGACGTTGAAGTTTCTGTTCAGTCCTCATTCATGGCAAGCACCCAGACAACCTGTCTTCTGTCCTCTTTGTTTTGTAGCAGTCTGACAGCAGTATCCGCTTCCAAGACTTCAGTTAGATTGACATTCATGAGCAGAAGGTATGCATTTCACCTTCACGATGCCCTCCCCAAAATCACCATGATGTTGTGCCATATACATAATTTATCACTTATCCCATGACAGTAAAACAACACAAGAACGTCTCTAACATTATCCAGGGTGACAAGAGAATGATTTTTTTTCTGTGTCACTGTTTCCATCAAACTGCTTATCACCATGCAGACGCTTTGTCCATGAAAATCACCTGACCTTTGTCAGAACATTGACCAAACACCAAATTAAAGGATATTTTAGAGCCAACTTTTCTGCCATCCCTCATCTCAACTTGCTAATAACTTCAGTGTAACAAATGGTAGACATGGCAGTGCTCACTGGTAGCATGTTGATTTTTAAAAGCTCAATGGGGAAGCTTAGTCTTTGTGGCTGTTAATTCGTTCATTAGTGCTTCTACTGTGATTGCCACCAGGGCTTAATGCATTCTTCATTTTTAATCCCCAGAACCTGATTGTGAGAAGCAGGACAAGATCTTACTTCCTTCTAGGTCACAGGGAAAAATGTTTCATTGGCTGCTTGGGGAGGCTGGTCTTCTCCCAAAAGCAGAAATGGGGTGAGATCCTACACTCTGAACCATTCTCCTCACACAAATGTTGTGATTTTGGTACCTGTCTCTCCTTTCTGCCACACCACAGCACCTGTGTAGGGCTTTGCAATTCAGTTTTTCAGAGAAGGGGTAATCAGCGATGCAAGTTTGGTGGGCCAGGGGAATTTGTTTTACTTAAACATATATACCAGTCCTGGAAGAGATAGGGATGTAAACAGCAGTTCTGCCTTCCATGCTTTCTTAATTGGAGCTCATAAACCAGTTCCTGTTTCCCAGGAAACTACTGGGTCACAATAGTTACTTAATTATTTCTAGATACAGATAGTAGATAGGAGTGTCAAACCCCTGAACCCTGCCTCAGTCCTTTCAAAGGGCTGTCATATGAAAAGCAAAAAAAAATGTAGTAGGTTTTTCTTTAAAGATGAAAAACATGTATCTTTAAAACACAGCTTTTGAGTAAGATTTTTTTTTTTTATTATACCAGGTAACAACCCCCCTGAAAAAAGTTCAATCTGAAATAGCTTCTTTTGATTTTTCTACTAAAACAAGATTGGAGAAAATATATAGTTTTTGCATAAAATGTTTTTTTATTTCAGTTTTGTAGTAGTTATGAAAACCCACATGATAAACTTATATAAAACAAAAATTGCAATATATGTTTCTGAAATTACTGTTTCTGAAATTATTATTAATACTTTTGATTTTTTTTCTCCAGTTTCTTTCTATGGTGGGTGAAATAGCTTGACAAACTCCTGTGTTCTTTTGTATGACTGAAATATGTAATTTTAATTGAAAGAAAGCATACAGGCTTTTTTCTGCTTGTTGCTCTTTGCATGATTGAATATAACGTTGCTTTTCAATGGCAGTTGTTCGAAGAAAATTTTAAAAACTACTTCCTCTTCACAGTGTCTCACATTTGGATGCCTATTAGATTTCTTTTTTATTATGTCACATTGGAAATTACTGTTTCACTGTAAGACAAAGAAAAGCTAACATGTTGTTTGTAACTGGCAAAGGTGGTAATTTTTAAGTAAGTTCAAGTAGACTCATTCAGAGGTAAGAAATTTGCACTTAACTGCAAAGTAATTGAAAAAAATGGTAACACAGTGATTATTGAGAAGGCTTTGCTCAGATTGAGTCAATTATCATTAGCCAATTGCCAGAGAGGGTTTTGCCAATTGGACTACATGAAATAATTGTCCTATGATTTTGTAAACCATAGTTGCAGCACCAATCACAGTGTAGCAAATTACACCAGCAGGAAAGTAAATATATAGTTATGCCTCAGTGGCTGTAAAGTGTCTCTGTGCTCTGACTGAGACAGTCCCATTTAAAAGCAACAATCCTCATAGTTCGGAGTTCATATAGTTTGCCTGTAGTGTCTGTGATGGAGAGGAGAAAATGTCCCGAAGGTCACTTTCATTTTGTTGCATTAAGGTAAAGGCCTGTGAAAATGGATTAAGAATGGTACTTAAATTGCAAAAGCATCGCTGTAAAGTGTATTGGAAGTGAAAATGGCTTTTTGTTCATATTCCAGTTATTGTGCCCATTAGACACTATATTGGTTAAAAAAAAAAGCGCCTATCAGTGAATTGTGGTGGATACATATGAATCATTTCTTATTGTCTTTCCTATTGCATTATGTATCATTCTACTTGGAGCATAGCATTAGCATTATTTTCTTGAAAATAACATTTTCTTCAATTCTATGACATTCTAATCAAGAAATGAAAAAATATTATTTGTACTTATGCTGAAAAATATAGGTTTATTCCTTCCTATTAACTTCTTTAACTTAATTTAAATACAAATACTTTTTACAAAATTCACCAACAGCAATAGAAAATGCGTACAAAACCAAAATAAAGACTTCTGGGGAAGATCTTCAATGGCATATGTCAGTTACCATTTCCTTTTCCTTTTGGAAATCTCTTCTACTTTATTGTGGTATAATGACCCCTTTTAGGTTAATTCATAGTTATCGTATTAAGTAGAGCACTCTGAACATTATTAGCTGAACACTGTCAAACTGGAGAACCAGAGCAGTTCTGATATTTTTTTTTCTTCTTTTTTTTTTTTTTCCACTGATGTATCCAACACTTTTGACGACTTTTCAGCTATTCTGTAAGCATAAATTGCGAGCTATTTGCCGTGGCGTACACTGATGGTCTGTGATGTGCTTGTGGTGTGGGCTTTGTCTCGTGGCAGGACTGAGACCGATTCGAATGTGGCTTGAACCCCGAGGGCTGCTCTACAGGGGAGCCAGCGAGGTCCCCCTTTGCAGGAACCAGGGACATTTGGGGACACAACCCAAGAGAGGCTGTTGGAAGAAGAAGTGTCCTCAAACCAGCACAAGGAGGAAGCTTCCAGGGGCCAATTACTGAGGCTCAGAGAGGCCGAGGAGGGTTCGTAATTGGGGATTTCCATGGCAGCAGGCCTGGGGGAGCTGCCAAGGTAAAAAGGGAACGTGAAGGACAGAAAATGCCTGGGAGAGGCAGCAGGAGGAGCTGATGAAAGCTGTCCCAAGGGCTGGTGCAGGGTCTCAGAGGAACATATAGCCTTGGGCTGCTGACTTGACGCCCTGCTGGGAGAGGGGCTTGCTGGTAGTGCCTGAGGGGAGGGAGGTGGCTGGAGGCCTGGGTGAATATGCAGAGCTGCAAAAGGTGTGGAAGTGAGAGTGGCTGAAGCCTGAGGAGCCAGCCATACCCCAGACCAGAGGGCTGAGGGCAGCTGCGATGCCCACGTCTCTCTGGGAGCCGGTCCCCGGGGTGGCGAGCCTCTTGCAGGCACGCTTGGGTGGAAAGTTTCAGTTGTGCCCAGGGGAAAAGAACTGCCCTTTAGCGCAAAACTTAAATATAAATGGTAAATCAGCACCCTGCATCCACTTGGTCCTAAGTGGCGGACAACACGGGGAGCTGCTCTTTTAACAATAGTAGGAACTGTATTAATGTGAAAGATCATTTTTTACCTGTTATTAATTATTTAATAAGGACTGATGGAATGAACAAAAAAGATTGAGCGCAGTAAGTACAGAACTTACAGACTTCCCTGGAAATTCTTTAATATTTGATGCAGAGATTGTTATTACGAGCAAAACTATGGTCGCAGCAGGTATTAACTAAAATGGCCTGTGAAAGAAATGTGATTTCCCCCTCATCTCTCCCCCTCCATCCTCCAGCCCGGCAGATGTGCTGCTGATGGTGAGCTATATTGAGTGGCCATGGAGATCTGCGGCACAGCTCCCCCCTCTCCTCCTTTCAGACGTGGGTTGCCTTCCTCCACGATCACTGCAGCAACGGGTTTTAGCCTCTGGGAGCAGAGTTTACCTCCACAATTTATTTCTCTATTTCCAGTTTCACACTGTGAACTTCCCAAGCGCGGTTCCCAGAGAGAGGGGTGGCTTGCCCTGAGCTCGCTGGTGATGGACGCCTGGGGGTGGCCAGGAGGAAACGTGCTGAGAACTTGATGGAGAGCCCAAGCGCCCTGTCACCATTTTGCCCCAAATGAACCCCAGCCCACAAACCAGCTGTGGAGAGGTCACGCTAGTCACTCGTGCATAGCACGTCTGTGGAGCAGAGGAAGGGGAGTGAGCCCGGAGCTGGCCTGGTGACCGTGGCAGCCCTGTGGTTGGGGAGAGGTGGCCAGCAGATCCCTGGGTGCAGCTGCTCCAGCACTGCACTCTAAGCCTCCTTTGCGCGTGTGAAAGGTAGGAAAGGAAAGCCCCTCACTTCTGGGCTGGCTGATTTCAGTGTGTCCTGCAGCACTCAGCACTACAGGGCGCAGGTAGGAGTGAATGCAGCCGCCATTTGTCTGAGGTGGCAGCCATTTCCTGAGGCAGCCATTTCCTGAGGCAGTAATTTTCTTGCAGAGCCCCACATGTGGTTGCCATTTACCTGAGGCAGATATTTGCCTGAGGCTCCCCACGTGTGGTGGCCATTTGGCCCAGGCAGCCGTTTGCCTGAGGCTCCTCATGTGCGGTGGCCATGAGGTGGCTGTTTGCCTGAGGCACCCTGTGTGCAGCGGCCATTTTCCTGAGGTGTGGCTGGTGTGCTGGTTGTAATCCCTGAGGGGACAATGTGTCCTGTAGGCTGTGACTTGGGAGTAGTGAGAGGAGAACAGTGCTGCTAACATCTTAGAGCAGGAATTGGTGACGGCCAAGAGCCAAGAGAGTGGGCCAACAAAGGGCGGCTCCGTGCTGCTCTCTGGCCTGCTGTACATGGAAGCACGAGGCAGCCCTCAGGGAATGGCTGTCAGGAAGCACTGGGCGGGATTGACTCAACTCGTATCCTCCTGGGGAAAGCACGAAGCTTCATGAAGGAGAGCTGGGTTGGTGCCTTTATCTAATTCTAGTTTGCCTCACTTGGTTAGGTTTTTTTGTCATTAGGTCTTGCTAAGCTTACTCTGCAGGATTTAAGAGCCATGATAACAGGTATTTTCTCCTTTAAAAAAAAAAGTAATCAGGGCAGCTTTTTAATTTTTCTATTCTTTGTCCTTGGTTTGAGTTCTAAAACTTCTGTACATCTTTCTAAATTTTTCAATATCCTTAAAACGTGAGAAGTCGTCCACGTGCAGTACTTTGTTATGTGTCTCAGCAGGGCCTCAGAGATGAGCAGAACCACTTCCTGGTCTCTTGTGGCTTCTCCTGTTTCCTGCAACCAAGGTCCACGCTGGAACTTGCCACTCATTTTAGAGTTGCTGCTGTGTGTCCCCCACTCTGTAGGTGCGGATGACAATCTTGATTCATAGTTTTATAACTCTAAGTTGGGGTGCACTAAAACTGCATTGTTTTTTGTGTAGACTCAGCTTAAGCATCTGGGTCCATTCTGAATGAATACCTCATCTTCTTTGTTTATCATTCTGATTGTGTTTGCTGCTAGTTGTATTTGCAGGGATGTAATATTTACCTCCATACTGTAAATACTGTATTGTCAGTGGGACTGACTTCTATTGAGTCATGATTACCTAATACAAATGTTTTTTCTGTTTCTTTTCTTCTTGTTTTCAACACTTACGTGATTTAGTCAGTTTTTAATCCATTAACTGTATACTTTAGGGCTTTTAAAACCTTACAGAATTCCACGTATATTGCATTTGTGCTCTTGTCTTTATCAGCCAAACTTGTAATCCCATCAAAGAAGGAGACGTCTTTGACTCTGCGGGCACTGCTCATGGAAAATATGCTACAAAGACATTTGGAGCAGCTGTTTAGCTTGAGAATTAAAAGGTTGTGGAATAATGTAAGTAAAAAAGACTTTAAACTTTTTCAGTCCTTTAGTGTTTTCAGATATCCATGCAGGTTAATGTTGGCATCTTTTCTAAGTGAACTGTGCATGTAGTTTATGGAAACTTGCAGGACATTTTTGCCAGCCTCACAGGTCTGAGACTTTTGGTTGAATTTTTATTCAAACCTTGGTGATAAGAGCAGTGTGTGGCACCAGCTTGACCTGTTTTCAGTAAATTCATTCCCCCTTCAAAATGTGACAAGTTTGCATTTTTAACAAAATGGGCACTGTTTGACTGCATTGCTGTTTCATTCCTCATGATGATGTAAAATTAGAATGTAAATTTGTTTTTCTTTGCAAATATTCTTTTTCCTGTCCATTAAGCACCCGTGGGCTCAAACTGACCTAAATTTGCGTTTTGCTTTCTTGCTTTTTTCATTCTATAAGTCTTTTCTGTACAAGTATTGAAAAAAATGAGAACCTCTCTTATGAAATAAGTTAACTAGTTGTGGATTTGTTCTAAGTTCACATATATAAAAAAAAAAACCAAACAAAAAAACGCCCACCTACTATATTCTGCAACACAAAGGAATTCAAGTATGGGAGGCTGATAGCACGGTCGTAAGGTAGCTTTTCCTCTTGCCTGCATATTTATTTGATGTTAAGGTAAAATAACATGAATTCTGCTGTCCCTTTTGTTTCCTCGGCAATTAGTGGAGACTTAAGGCTTCAGAAAAAAAATTGTGTATGGTGAGTATGTACAGGCAATACAAGGGTAATGTCAGAGTAGTAATGACTTTATTGTTTCTTTTGCATGTCTTTGTTCATGTGATTTATTAACTGTGATTGTTTATCACTTGTGGCTTTTTTCCCTGCTTATATTTGGCTTATTTTTCTTTGTGCAGTGGTTAAGTAGCTAGAATGCTACCATCAGTAGTTGTGTTGCCTACTGAATACTTTCTTTCTTCTGAGATGAAAGTGTGCTTCAGCTGTGTAGCTATCAAAGAATCATGTGACCCCATCCTCATTGTGCAGAGGAAAACATCTATTTCAATTTTTTTTTTGCGTGTCTATCCAGGGCATGGCTAACTTCTATGGAAATTAGATTGTTCATGGGCACGCTTACAGCTTCAGCATCAATATGGTGCAAAACAAAATTAAAAGTGGGGAAAGGAATTAGCATGCAAGTGAATCATCTCTAATGTTTACAAATGGAATAGTTTTTACTCCTTCTTTATAAAAGTCTTCTGCTAGAAAACCAAAATCATACAGAGAATATGCACTAATTCTGTCAGTGGCAAAAAGTTTTCAGTTTATAATACAATAATATAATATATATTATATATGATAATATATATAATAATATAATATATATAATAAGGACAAGAAGCGAGCACTTCCAGGCCCTATAAAAACCTTTTTATCCTTTACCTTGAAATCTCTACTTGTGATACGTAGGAGCAAATATTTAGTCTTAAATACAATAATATGCGTTTCTGATGTATCAGAAATGAATGAGAGAAGAATAAGACATTCAGGTAAACACTAGCATTTACTTTAGCACAAATCAGGTACATAAGATTTAAACATAATCCTTGATTCTGCAGAGCTCAAACTGCTACGTTTCTTATCTAGCACAGCACTTAAGCACATACTTACCTCTAAGCATTTACATAGTTCTGCTGAGATCCGTGAGGAATATTCATGAACTTAAAAACAGAGCAATGACAGAAAGGCTTTGTTAATTCAAGAATAGAATGCTTTTAACTTTGCAGGATCAAGCCTTTCTTCCTTTTTGTGCCTCCTTTTTCAATTATTTTTTATTTAGCTATTATAATGTAGACTTTGCTGATCTCTAATGGGACTCTATTTTTATGTGTATGTTTTATTGGATTAAAAACAAAAAAGGTGATGATTTTCCTTTCTACAGAAAAAGTAATACTGTCCCACGTGTATTGTCACATGACTTTCCAGGCAGAGAGGAGCACCAGGGGAATTTAGTTAGTGTGCACGTGAACTCTAAAACCTGCCTGCAACCACTGAATTTTTTAATGCATTTTAGTCTAATCCTGCTGTGCGCTTTTTGACAACACTGTAGGTACAGTTGTGTCTCAGCGACTGCCTGACAGGGTCAAGCCTCTTTTGCACCCACCAGCCAAACCATATTTTCCTTTCAGTGTTGATGTTGTAGCAATTGTAGGCATATTATTGCCCTAGATGTGATAGTCCTTCGTTTGTACTAAAAGTGGTGGGTGGCAGACTGATGGTGTGCCAAATGATATCTCAGTATGGCAAAATATGGTATTAGCCAGAAGCATCTTAGCTTTGCATGACATATTAAGGGAGTTACGTTGTGTCTGGTGGCCAAGCAAGTTCGCTCAGAGCCCTCTTCACTTGACACTGCTGCATACAGATACGCTAAGATAAAAGGGCATCCTAAGGAGCATAACATGTTAGCTAGAAGCTGTGTATCATTCCCTCAGTGAGATATTTCTTTCTGTAGTGTTTTTTTTTCCACCTGTGCAGCATCACCATGCAAAGAGGGGATTGGAAGCAGGGGGGGCGGAAGGGCTGGTCTTACCATTACAGAATGAGGTGTGTAAAAATTAGCCCAAGGCTACAAATAATGTCTGTTGTAGATCTGAGAGTGCAAGACTTATGAGTCACAAGTTGTCATCTTGGCCACCGCCTTGACTGTGGTGTTGGAGAGTGTGTGCCTCTTCTGTCACACAGCTGGAAGGAGTTCAACTTAAACCACTTGCATGCACAGGTCTGCATCTTCCTCATCTCTGATGACGCACTGCACTTAACTGCTGCTTTGCGGAGCCCTGTTAGGTCAGACTATGGAAGAATTGCACCAGACAAGGATAAGTGGTGTAGAAATGACTCTTTGTCTACAGAATAGAACTGAAGGCAAATTTTTTCCACAAAGTAGTTCAGCATTTCTATGGTAAAGTTGGTAAAAGAATGCAACTTCTTGTATTGTTTTTGAATCATGCAAAAATCTGCTAAATGCAGCATTTCCTTTTAATCCCTGTGGTTTTTTTCATGAAGATTTGATTTCTAGACTGCTTTACAGGTATTAGTGGACAATCTAAAAATCAGAGACTGGGCAGATGTGAGAATATACTGCCTTAAGCAGTTGGTAGCTATTGAAATCTATGGGAAAAACATGTCAGACTGTATCTCAGAATGGATTGGGAGATAAATTCACCATTTTCAGTGCCGTGGAGTCCAGTGCTAACTATGGAGGTAGTCTGATCCTCCTGCTTTCAGTCTTGCTCAGTAACAAATGGGCATGAAGAAAAGCGGGTGACATAAGACAAACATCTATGTTAATAGTGTGCCATTGAGTTTGACAAATGTGCTCAGGAAGCGACACAATAAAAGATTTCAGGGTTTAGACCAAGCAATTACTTTGGGACTTGCAGAATGGACCTCAAACTGGCTGTCTGTGCATGCTGTATCTGTTTCAGAGATTAAAATGTCAATGTTTTATAATGCTGATTCTTATCAGTGTAAGAGAGACCCATAAACATAGGTTATCCTTGTATTGCTTTATGTAAGGGCTTCAGAAGGCTTGTGAAGTGTTATAGGCTGAAATTTGGAAAACGTTTTGAGTCAAAAGTTCACAGGCTTGTTTTGACCCCTGTAATAAACACATGTTATTTCAGGTAAGATGAATTAAGCTGGAGAAAAGGGGGCAAAGAGATCAGAACACACTGCGAGCTATCTTGTATGGGGGCTTGTTCAGTGTAACTCTGTTTCAGTCAGTGCAGGTATATTGTGTATCAGCCAAAGACCACTGGAGCTCACGAAAGAATACAGACCCCTGTGGATCCAGGAAATGGGGAACTTGCTTAGTTGGTTTTCCTTTCAACTTCTTTAAAATTCAGGATATTTTATGATTATCTGACATGAATATTTTAAAGCAATTCTAAGAAGAAACACAAAGTCATGAGGAATGTGCCAGCATGTGCTTAACTTAGCATATGGCTTATGTTTCCTTGGGGTTTCTTTATTAGCTAATGAAGGAAGGTAGTGGTACTTCTGTGCATATACAATTCAGAAGGTTTAAATTCTGTCTTTTTTGAAGTCAAAGTATAGAATACTGTGTTTAGCGGTCTCTTTCTGTACAGCTGGCAGGCCTGCTATTTTTGGTTTTGGGGTTTTTTTTCAACAAGTCAGTGAAAATTGAAATAGGCTGTAGTAAGCCAAACTATAAAACATATATGGACATTTATTGATAGCAGTCCCTGTGCTCTACTCAGTCACAAAGATAATAGAAATGCTTCACAATATAACCTGAAGATTTTTTTCTGACCCTTTGCCATTTAGGAATTGCCCAGCCTCTGTGGTATGTGTTCATTTATCTTTCCCATTTCTCTGGAAGTTTTATATTACTTTTTTTTTTTGGTACATAACATAGTACCCTTTATGTGTATAATGGAGATTTTTGACAGTTTCGTATATATTGAAATCTTTCCATGGGGAAATGATTTAGTATAATGGGTTTCATGTTGTTAGGATCAAAATTGAGCATATACTTTTGATCTACTTTGTAACCAGCCCCATGAAAAGAATTCTTCCCAAAATGTCAAAAACCTATGTTGTAAGTGCTATATTTTCTTACTTCTTTCATTTTTGCCACAGATTTTTCACTGGAAGGGGGAGCTAAAGAATTCTGTTACTTACAGCATCTTTGTGGTGGATGACATTTAGCTTTGTCTAAAGGAGTTGTGCAAGATTTACCAAGCAGGGAGAGTAAATAGAGGACGGAAACTCCAGGCGGGTGAATGTGTTGTTACCCAAAGCTGTGCCGGGGTGGGCTGACTTTACAACTCTGGTGGTCTGGGTTGTGCAGTGAGAACACAGTGTGCATGGCATTGTGTCTGTGCAGGGTCAGACTGACCTCACTGGGCCACATGTAGCTTATAAGGTCCTGCTGCTCTTCAGGTGAGATTAGAGCATAGTGTCAAAAAAGCTAATTTTTCCTGCAAACTACTATCACAAATGTTTTCACTCTGTGCTCTTATTTTCTGCTGTATTGCCTGCAATCCAGAAAGGATCCAGAAGGAAAAGTAAGATCTTCCCTGAGGGTGTCCAGGGTAGTACAAAGTACCACTCTAGTGGAAAAAGAGAGAGAAAAAAAGAAAAAGAAAAAATAAAGGTTTGATTTTGCCACCATCGTTTTACCACTTGCTGGGTTTGAAGTCTGCAAAAGGTCTTACATGTCTGACTATCTGGCCCTTTGTTGTACATGCCTTGAATAAATGAAAGTTCTTGTTGTACTTCATATAGCAACCCTGAAAGGATCAGGAAAAAGGGATGAATTTCAGCAAGTAAATAACAGAATGAATTGGATGAAAAATCAGTCTCTGTTTTCTTTTTTCAGTTTTTGCACTGGTCTTCAGGGAGTGAAGCAGTTGCTGAGGAGGACTGGCCGGTGAAACAAGGTGGTTTTTTTGGCTGGTTGTTTCTTTGGGATTTTTTCCTCCACCCCTCTGCCTCCGCAAAGGTAGGCATTACTTCTCCACTTGAGGTCTTTCAGCTTCCTTTTAGCAATGGGGAGTGCTTGTTATTTTTACCACTTAGCTGCTTTATTTCAGGTAAAAAAAAGTCAAGAGCTTATTTAGACCTTTCCAGGCAGCTGCTGCGGGAGAAGCAAAATTGTTTATTGCTATTGCTGGAGCACAGAGTAAAGGAGAATTCCACCAGGATTTGTGCATAATTAGAGATCTGTGAAGGGACAGGGCCTTGAGGAACCTGAGGACAGCCATGCTTTCTTGACCTAATGGAGAGCATTAGCTCTGCCCGTGTACTTGAAACTAACAGCAAGGTAGCTGAAGCATGTTCTTAGTGGCAGCATGAAACAAATGCTGCAGTGAAATGAACTTGGAAGAGAAACAAATGGGCTGACAGCAGTGTGCAAGTCTGCTGTGACTTTTTAAATGTGCATGTAATACTTTGAAGTAGTTGATTGTAAATGCAGGGATATATTTTGGGGTTTGAATTGTGATGTGCCTCCCTGTGCCCAGCATGCCAGCTCTGGTTCTGCAGCCATGCACCTCTGCAAAGTCCTGCCCTGGGAGCAGTGTCCCCTTCTGCCAGCTAAGGACTGGGGGCTAAGAGAGCATAGCAGGCTGATGGAGCAAACAGGGGAGTGGAGTACTGGATAGCAGTGATTCAGCAAAGGGACATAAGCCCATGGCAGTGTAGTCCATGCCTATGAGTTTAAAACTGGGTCATCTGCCTCCATCTGACTCTCTTCTTTGTCTTTTAAACTGTGTTCGCAGTCTCTGACACTTGTCACTGTGTGACTAGTCAAAACACAGTCATTAGAGGTGAGTTATTTTAGATGGGAGAAAGACCTGGTTATTTTAGAATCATTTGAGAGATAAATTCTGCCATTTAAATTTAGCAGCCCTAAGAACTGGTAAGTAGCTTCTTGAGAGAAGTGGTGACTTGTGGAAACTAAAACAACTAATCCTTATGGACCATGACACACAAACTCTGGTATCAATGGCATTGATGTAAGCACCTTGACCACCTAGGAGCTGATTTGAGCAAACACACGCACACATGCAAAAAAAAATCCAAACAAAAAAGCCATAGCATGAACAAGCTGGGTGATGGAGTAGTATAGTACAAAGCTCGTCTTGGCCCCTGAGATGTCCTAAAAAATTTACCTGTGTTAATGCTTTGTGGTCAGCAATGTGGATGTGCCAGAAAAATATTTCTAAGGTGTTCCTTATTACCATTGTGGCTTTTTGTACTTTGCACTTGTATTTATATTTTTTGATCCCAAGTGAGATAGCTGTATTCCCCAATCTTGTCAGTGCTTAAATATATACTTAATTCTGTGCAAAGATTGAATCACAAGTCTGTCTGCAGTACCAGAGCTTCAATACCTTTCAACTTTCTCATGCACTGACGCTACCCGCAGTGCTTCACAGACTTAAAGGCATCCTATGGTGAGTTAATCTCTTTCTGCCTTGGCTCTTAGTTACTGGAAGTAAAAGGGGAAAGAGATTTGTTCAACTGAGATTAAAAGAGAGGACAACAGCATGAGAGAGAGAAAGAGAAGAGAGAAAAACAAGAAAGGCATTTCAGGCAGTAGAAACACTGTACAAAGGGTCACACTTGCCATCATAAAAAAAAAAAGCCTACAAAAGATTCAGTATTTTGTGGTCAGGCAAAGAATTGGGAGGGGCAAGACAATATGTTAGAGGAAGAAAAGAAAGGAACATCCAGCACTGGAGATATGGTGAAAAATTATGAAATACTATTCCACCAATAGTCTGATGTGTGAATCCTCTAATTTTCTGTCCTTAGAATAAAAGTGGCTTTGGTGCTGGTTATTTTCGTATAATAAATGAGTAAGCTTAAAGGAGGGAGGGAAATCTCTCTCCTTTCACACTTTTCCTCATGAAATACTGATATATCAATATGATCTCAGTATGCTTTTGAGTTTCTCTTGGGGCCCTTTGCTTTATATACTATAACCTAAGAAATAGTTCTCTTGCCGTGCATGGTATATAGCAAAATGTGATGCTGTGTAAGCATTTAGATCTTTAATTTTATTGCAATACGTTAACAACTTGGAAATTGTGCAGTGAAAAACAGTGGGTGGGGTTGGGCTTAGAGATACTGCCAACGAATTCCTAACCATCATGTTGGTTACTCCTGCTAGGGAACTTTGTTGAAGATGAGGTGTACCCTTTCTTTGTCAGTAACAAGGATTTGGGGTTCAGCCTCTGAAAGCCAATCTAGATCAGAGGATGTGACCCAAAAACTTGTCAGGCTTGCTTGTAATGGTAAAAGAATTCCATTTCATGTTGTCGACTTTTCATTACTCTTTGTGTCACAAAAATTGTTCACTTCAAATCTCCCATGTTCCTGAGCTGAATTAAATCGGCTGAGTTCTGGTTTGATGTTGTATTTGCTCTCTGTTTGCTAGATGGACCCAAACTATTGTCATCTTTTATCCTCTGAAGGAAGTTAAAGCAGAAAAATAAGTGAATGTGGTTTTTGATAATGAGAGAGAGGAGAGTGTACATCACATGACGACAGAAAGCAATCACAGGAAAGAACAATTTCTCCCCACTTCAAGAAAGAAACCTCAAAAAAATAAGAGTGTTGTCATTAAGGGGAGAATCATCTCTAATCTTACTTTGTCTATCATCTTCTACTGCAGAGCTTTCATCAGTAGTCTTCCTCATCCTGTCTTATTTTAAAAGCAAGAATTAACATATAATAAATTAATAACATATTATTATATGTTGAAATTAATGGTTGGGTCAGACACGCCGCTGTAAACACTGCCTGGCTTTGAGGAAAATGTTATTCAGTTGGTTCTCTTGGAAGATCAATGGCCAAAGACGCAATCTTTTGGTCAGGGTGTTCATGGTGTCTCAGTAGGACACTAAGGCTGACAAATTGATCTTGACGTATCGAAGGATGGTTCAGATGCAACGACAGCTGGGAAGTGATAAGAAGTTTAGAGAACATGACCTATGAAGGAAGGCTGAAGAAATGGGGTTTGTTTCTGCTAAAGAGGACTGGCAGATGAGGGGGATCGAGGGGGCAGGGGTTGGGGTTACGCTTATCGATACATAAGCAGTTGTTGGAATAATAAATGCTGTGTTACTGCTAGGCTAAGGAGCAATGCATTGAACTTGTGATGCTATTTAGTTTGTATTGGTTACAAAATAGGCATAATGCCCTAATTTTAATGGTAGTTTTGAAAGGGTAAAAGATATCTGGGGAAGTTGTCTGAGCCCTTAAGGGGTTTTTAGGAGCATGTCAGCCGAGCATTTGGTGATGTCAATTTATTTGATCCTAAATCAGTCATGGAGTCTCCAGAAGTCATTTTCAGCCCACATTGCTATGGTTCAGATTATATGTACAATACAAAGGGTGGAAAAGTATGAATTGTGTGAAAAACAATTCTGACTTTTGGGAGGTCTGTGATTTAATGCCCTCCTCCTCTCCCTCCATTGTATGAGACCCCATGCCTGTCTTCAATGGGAGCCTTTCTACTCGTATTATAGAAGAAATACACCTGAATTAAAGTTGCAGTTGATGATGTTCTGTTACCCCTTCTTTTAGCCCTTCATGTGCTTAGGCAGGAGAGCTTTTTAAATATATAGAGATTTTGAGTATCTCAACCCTCACCTCTTCTCTCTTCAAGGTGATGAAGGAGCAAAAAAAGAGCTGATGCAGGCACCACCCCCAAACAAAACTTGCCGTACTTTGGCTAACGAGTACATGCCAAAACTGCCTTTTTATTCTCTTCATTCAGAAATCGTTTGCCCCTTAGTGGTTCAGGAAAATATTTTTTTTTTTTATTAAAAAAATAGGAGACTTTCACCAAGCTGTCCCTTGAAGGCTTGTGGAAACCTGAAGTCTAAGGGGGTAGCTGAGATTTCAAAATATGTCAAGACATATAAAGGTTCCCTGCTCGTCTGAGAAATTAGACTTTGCTGACTTTAAATATTTCAGTCCACCTTTACTCTCACAACTTTGGTCTTAAATTTGTCCTTCTAGTCTTTATAAGAACATTCTCCCATTTCCTTGAAAGACAGAACCTGTCTTATGAGATTTCCATGCATAACTTCGAGCAATTTACATAGAAATGTCAAGGTAAAGCTTGCAATTGCTTTACCTTGGGGGCTCACATATGGTAAACAAAATGCAATAGGAGTTGGGTAGTAAAATATGAGTGTTCATGAGCTCAAATAAGGATTTTTCTATCTCACTAGTAAAAGTGAAAAGCTTTGTTTAAATTAATAATTTTATTAATTATTACCTGGCATAAAATGGCAGCTATGGAATGCACTGAGAATTGAAGATAACTTAGTTGGCCTGTTGTAGAGCAAATTAATATTAACAATCTGTCTATTTTTCCATGTAATTAAGCAATAATGATCAAAGCTCAGTGCTTTTCTTGGAGATTGATGATGACTTTGAAAATTAATGGTGTGAGGTGAAAGCAAGGACCATTAGCCGTAGCAAATTGTTAAGAATCCAGAAAACACACTGGGCTGACTCATTCAATTTGTTTTATGATTATTTAAATACTGCTTTTTCCTCTATTTATTAGAAAACAAATTGATATTCATACATGCTAAATAGTGCAAAATTTAACATTTTCATGGTAAGCAGCCAAATAAAGAGTAGGCTCAGGTTCCAGCCAGGGTCAGCTCTCAGAACAAGCATAATGACTGTGTCTGGCACTGTTACCTAGGGTTTCTACTTCTCTTTTCACCACATGGATTCCAGGATTCATTCCTGGTATTTAGTCGTGTTGCTCTCGCTCATGAAATTACTCTCCTGCTAGGTGGTTGAAGCAAAACTAGGATGTCTTGTTTGCAAGATCAAGTCCTATACATTGCTACCTTAGTGCCTGGTAAAGGAAACACATCAGCCCTTTCACTCTACTTGTGCACAGTGGGGGAGACGTTTCTGAGATAATTTTTTTCTTTTTAAGAGTTGCCCTTCATTACTAATGCTTTCAGATCAAATAACGGACAGGAAAAATTTCAGCAGAAACTGGCTATCTGGGTCTTCGCTCCCAGGGAGCTGCAATAGATTTTACCAGATCTAAAAATTGTGTTCTTCACTTGTATCTGGGCACTCACTGCAGTCAACAGTGTAACTGCTACTGAGTTTTCTGGTGCAAAATCAAGATGAAAGCTCTTCCTTTTTCTCTTTTTTTCTTTCTTACAATAGCACAAATCAGAAGTAATTTGGTTGAAATCAATGGAACTACATCTCTGGGAGGTGACTCAAATCTAAGCTATTGCCAATTCATGCTATACTCATTCTACCACAGTTCACGATGGGAATACTCCTGTTTCAATTAGACACGCTATGAGAGAAATCTTTTTCACTAGGGCTTTTAAAGTGGGGATAGTTACTGAGATTTTAAAACTGTTTCTGAAGTGTTTTACTTAAGTTTTAACTATGGGAGGTAGACAAACACCCTTTGCTTCTTCCTTTGTCATCTAGATAGTAAATGGACACCAGTATTTCACAACATTTGCATTTTTTTAGACATTCCTTTGCACTGACTGCAAGAGACAGCTTTAATACTCAGTGATAGGCAGACAAGAACAATGTCTGCAGACAGCTATACTGCGAAAGACACAAGTAGCCCTAATACTAAAAGGTCTGGTTTTCACCTAAAAATGCTGAATTCTTCTCTGCTGAACCTTGCTTATTTCTCCTGTGCATAGGCAGCTTTGTTTGTAAATGTTTGAGAAATTAAAGAGAAGCCTGTGGATCCATTTATTTTTTTAAAGAAAATGTTTCTATTTGAAGACCAGAATAAACAAACAAACTCATTCAGAATAGTTTCTTGCATGACACAACCAAGCATGTTGCAAAGCCAGGCCAGGTGGATTAGAGAGTGGGGGGGGGTTGATTTGTTTGTTTTTCTTTATTCCTGAATGAATTCTTCATTGCAGTTTCTGTTTCTTTATATTTTGGTTGGAGATTGAGACAATGGAAACAAGCTGTAATTTACTGAAAACCAGACAACAAACCAATCCCTCTATTTCAGTAAATGTTACTTTTGTTCTGATCTTTAAATGTATTAGTGGAACAGAACACAGGTTTTCGCCACACTAAAAGTGAGATAGTACAAAAGTAATTTTTTCCTGTAGCAGATTGCGTAGTATTCAATAGGATCCCACAGACACCTATGAATATGAATAGTTGATTGTAAAAATGCTAGAAGCCTTGAAACAAAGGCCAGTCTTCTCTTTGATCACAGTGTGGATGTCAAGTCTCATTAACAATCACGTAAAATTATATGCTGTGTCATTTTGTTTTGTTGTACAGCTTTCTCGTGTGTTGATATTTGCACATACTCTGTTGTGGCAGTCAATCCTCACAGTGTCCCTTTAAGATTATTCCTTGTGGCTTTTTAATGCAGCATACAGCAATTGCTGAGAGGTTTAACAAGTGTGTGCTGGAACAGTCTAGAATCACAGAAGTAAGCAGTAGCATTGTACTTCGGGTTCGTAATCCCTTTGTAAAAGCCTACAAGCTGTCATCCTGTACGTTTTAACAGGAATGCAAAGCTGAGCCAAATCAGGAGCTGCTTTGTGGTGCTGGTAAGGCAGAGGTGAAAAGCTCAGGGAAGGCTGCATGGGTCCTGAGTCAGATGCCTTGTTAGTGTGACCTGGAGTGAACTGGATAGTGTCTGTCTCCCAGTGCAGTGATACACAGTCCTGCTGCTTTATTTGCTGCAGGCATTGCAGCTATTGTAAAAGTCCACAGAAGCAACATGTGGCAAAACGAATTGTAGTAAAGCAAACCTCAGTCTCATGTCAGCGTGGAACTCCAGCGTCGCACGTGTTTTCTTGTAAAGTGTTGAGAAAAAAATGGGATTGTGTGGCAGCCAGATATATCTGCATTGCGAGTATCCTACATTCTGTTGCGCTGTTCCGGGGTGTGAGAGTGCCTGACAAATGTGCAAGCGCTGGCCAAAGCGCAGTGCTATGAAACAGCAGGTTTGAGCACAAGAAGCTTCCTTCTCTCTAGCCTAGAATAACACTGGGAGAGCCTGGATAGTGCTAAATTCAGAGGTCTCTGACAAGAAAATCTGTCACCTCTCTGCTTACTCTTTTCCTTCATCTTAACTGCTGTGCTACTTTAACCCTGCCAGGTGTGGTGGCTGTGGTGACTATGTGAAGCTGCGACACACTTTCACAAAAAGACAGCTGTTCTACACTCACACTTCAGTCTGGGTTACCCCACATACATTCTGTGTGTAACGTGGCTCAGAGAAGACATAGCTTCTGAACTGGAAGTGTTCAAGGCCAGGCTGGATGAGGCTTTGAGCAGCCTGGTCTAGTGGGAGGTGTCCCTGGCCCAGGGCAGGGGGGTTGGAACTAGATGACCTTTAAGGTCCCTTCCAACCTGAACCATTCTATGATTCTATGCAGACTTCTCTGTTTTGTCTGTGAGTCACAGAATCCAATCAAATGATTCAAAGGGAAGGTTGATGCAGCTGCTTTTGCATGTAACATGTACAGAAACTCCAGCTGTCTACGTACAGCATCCCATGTGACGTGGAGGCAAAATGCAGCAGAATCAGAGCAGTGCTGCAATCAGCTTTATAAAGGCACTGATACCATAGCTGCTCCCGTCTGTTCCCAGACAAATGAGTACCCCTATCACTGTTAGGGTGGTGAAGAAACATGTTCACAGGGAACACAGCAGAGACTGCAGTGACTGCCTTGTAAAGGGAAATAGAATTTTCTCATGCGCTACAGAGACAAGCTGTGGAAGACAGGCCTGGTCTGGTGCAGCTGTCTGTTAACCTGGTGGGGAAACACAAAGGTTATTCATAGCAAAATCCTTCCTTCTGGGTCCTGTGAGTTTTAACTGGACTTTTCAAACCCCTAGATTAGCTGCGTTTTAAATACAGTTAATTAGGGTATTGTATAACTGTAGTATAACTGCTAGCTCCAAAGCAACTTTGCGTTTTTCTGTCACTGGAGCTTTCTGTAGTAAAAGCTCTGGAGAATGTTATGCCACCGAAATCATAGAATCGTAGAATACCAGGTTGGAAAGGACCTCAAGGATCATCTGGTCCAACCTTTCTTGGCAAAAGCAGGGTCTAGACAAGATGGCCCAGCACCCTGCCCAGCTGAGTCTTGCAAGTGACCAATTTTGGGGAATGTACCGCTTCCCTGGGGAGATTATTCCGATGGCTGGTTGTTCGCATTGTGAAACATTTTTTTCTTGTGTCCAGTTGGAATTTCCCCGGGAATAACTTGGACCCATTACCCCTTGTCTTCTCCATGTGACTCCTTGTAAAAATGGAGTCTCTACCCTTTAAATACTGGAACATGGTAATAAGGTCTCCCATAAGCTTTCTTTTCTCAAGGCTGAACAAACCCAGTTCTCTCAGCCTTTCCTCATCCAGCAGGCTTCCCAGTCCTTTGATCATCTTGGTGGCCCTTCTCCGGACGCTCTCCACCCTGTCCACATCTTTTTTGCATAGTGGGGACCAAAACAGAACGCAGCATTCCAGGTGTGGCTTGGCAAGTGCTGAGTAGAGTGGGGTAATGACTTCTTTATCTCTGATGGTGATGCATTTGTTGATGCAACCCAGTATCCTGTTGGCTTTCTTTGCCACAGCAGCACACTGTTCACCCATATTGAGCTTATTGTCCACGAGGATCCCCAGGTCCCTTTCCACAGAGCTGCTCCCCAGCCAGGTAGATCCCAGCCTGTGCTGTACTCCGGGATTATGTTTTCCCAGGAGCAAGACCTTGCACTTGTCCTTGTTGAACTTCATAATGTTCTTGTTAGCCCAGTCTTCCAGCCTATCCAGGTCTTCCTGCAAGATGGCTCTCTTTTCCGAAGTGTTCACTTTCCCACTCAGTTTGGTATCGTCAGCAAACTTCCTCAGGGTACACTTGATCCCATCATCCAGAGCACTTATCACTTATTAAACAGCGTTGAGCCCAATATCGATCCCTGGGGGGACCCCACTTTGTGACAGATTGCTAGTTTGAAAAGGAGCTATTTACCATCACCCTCTGGGTGCGGCCTGTCAGCCAGTTCCCCACCCACCTCATAGACCACTTGTCTAGACTGTAACATATCAGTTTCTCTGGGAGGCGGCTGTGGGGAACCATATCGAAAGCCTTGGAGAAATCCAGGTAGACAATATCCACCGCTTGCCCCACATCAACTGAGAAGGTTACTTTGTTGTAGAAGGCGATCAGGTTTATCAAGAACAATTTGCCCTCATGGACTCTGTGCTGGCTTTTCCCAATCACATGCTTCGTTTGACTTGTGATAGCCCCCAGGAGGATTCAATCCATAACTTTGCCAGGGACTGAATTAAGGTTGATGGGCCTATAATTTCCTGGATAGTCCCTTAAGCCTTCTTGTAGATGGGGGTGACATTAGCCTTCTTACGGTCTTCTGCGATGTCCCCAGAACTCCACAAATTCTCAAAGATTATGGAGAGTGGCCTGGCAAAAATGTCAGCCAGCTCTCTCAACCCCACCCCAGGTGGGGATAATGTCAGGGCCCATCAATTTGTAGGGGTCAAGCTCCTGTAACAGTTCACATATCAACTCTTCCTTCACTGACAGTGGGTCTGTGTTTGCGTCAACCTGGATTGTTCCCAAGGCCTGGGGCCCGACAGTGCTGCTAAAGATAGATGTGCAGAAAGTGAGAACCTCTGCCTTTACAGCATCGTTGGTGGCAAATTCACCTCTCCTGCTTAACAGTGGGCCAATGCTTTTATTCCGTTTCTGCTTGTTGTTTACATACCTGTATACATATGGACTACCTTTCTTGTAGTTTTTGACATTTCTGGCTAGTTTCCATTTAAGCTGAGCTTTTGCTTTTCTAACTGCATCTCCGCATGTCTTGGCAATGCCTTTGTAGTTCTCAACAGGTATTCGTCCTCTTTTCCATCTCTGGTATGCTTCTTTTTTGGTTTTGAGCAGACTCAGAAGCTCGCAGNAGCTGAGCAGACTCAGAAGCTCGCAGTTAAGCCAAGGGGATCTCTTTCTCCACCTACTTCCCTTACCTTTAAAGGGGATGAACTGTTTTTGTGCTTCCAGGAGATCATTCTTGAAAAAATCCCAGCACTCACTGGCTCCTTTATTGTCCATGGAAGCTTCCCACTGAATCCCTCCCAGCTGAGGTCTGAGCAAGCTGAAGTTTGCTCTTCTAAAATCTAAGACCTTTGTCTTAGTACTAACCTTCAGCGTGCTCAGCAGGATCCCAAACTCACCAACATTGTGATGACTGCAGCCAAGGCTGTCACTAACCAAGGTATTACAAAGCAGGTTTTTTTGGTTTGTCAGTACTAAGTCCAGCAGTGCCTCATTCCTGGTTGGCACATGTAATGTCTGTATGAGGAGGCACACTTATCTTCATTTCCCTTCACCACCACAACTGTCATCTCTCAGCTCTCCTTGGAGCCAAATCAGAGATTCCTGCTCCTCCTGTAAAACACCGTGACATGCACCATTTTAGACTCTTCTCAGCTCAGTGGAAAAGCAATACAGGTGCTACGTGCCACTAAACTACTATTTTGCAGTTGTTGAACAGTGAGGCGAGAGAAGGAATTGGTACTTGGTTGTCAGAAACTTTGGTATGTGTGCAGCTCATTGCTGAGAATGAATAGGATATCAGTGAAATCTGTGATTTAAATACAGTTGAGATAATGTCTTCACTGCTGTGGTATCCACTCTGTTATGTGATGGTAAGACACATTTCATTTTGAAATTTGTAATTTTCTAGTGCTGTCGGTAATACAACTGCTTGCTGAGACATTCGCTATGTTGGGAAACAGAGACAAATGTGCTTCATTCCTCGTTCATTATCTTGCTATGAAATATAAAGGCGAATTTATCCAGCTACTCCAAACAAAATTGTTCTCTCTTGTTCAGTCTCACAGAATTCTTTTCCCACCGTTAAGTTTTACTGCAGCAGTTTCCACACCAGGAACTTAATGTAAGTTATTAAGCAGTTCTGTTTTTCCTCATTTAAAAAAAAGAAAAAAGATGGCTAATCCTTCCCTTGTTACTCACTGTAAGTGAAATGAATGTTAGATGACATTATTATGACTGGTGTGAGGGTCTAGGCTGCTAGAAATCTATGCTGCTATTTTAACACCTACTAAAGCTATAGAAACACCTATTAAACCTATAGAATAGAAATATTAGAACATGAACAGCATATCCACGCTAAGTGTAGCAGTTGTTCTTCATTTCAGCCCTCTAAATTTTCTGCACTGAAACAGAAATTTGCCAGAAAAACAGCTTTCAGGCCTTGTCTGTGATTACTGCTGATACTAAACTGCTGTAGAGATCTGGCAAGTACAACACTGGGATCAGACTGCATGGATTATATTCAGTAAAAGGACTACTCGGAATTTATTTTTTATTTCTATTGATGATGAGCCTTTTAAACTCTCTCCTCAGGATAAAGGGAAGAATAGAATTGAAATTTTTTTAATTACTTTTTGAATGAGGAATGGTAAAGGTATTTCCAAAAGCTTCATTAAGTTTAAAGCAAATGTTTGAAAGTTCTGTAGATGAATGTTACCGAAGTTGATATTATTGGAGGAGTTGGAAAATTAGGGTGCCATGTCAGGCCATACGTAAATTTAAAAATTAAGGCAAATTTTTTTCAGTTATTTTGCCCTTTGCCAGATGTGTCCTGTTGCTGTTACATCAATGACTACAGCAAAAACTTTTTTTGACTCAGGTAAAGATCAGCTTCCTGTCTAGGAATGTCAGGCTCCCAGACTTTAGGAAAAAAGCCATTTATACCAGTTGCTCATTTATGTTGTTACATCAAATATTAACGAACACTAATTTGGTATTTTTTTTAAAATTCATTTTATCCTTACAAGTGATTACGTTAGAAATCAGCAGTTTTCCTTTACTCTTCCATGGGGAATTGTACAAAGCCTACACATCTTTGAGTCATCTGGGGTATTTCAGAGTTAATAACCTGCTAGGAGCTCACTTGTCACCATTTGACTGCAGCTTCCCTAGCTGGAACCTGCATGACTTCAAAAGAAAAAAAGTAGATGCTGGAAATAAAATATGCCATTTGTGAGCATTTGTTTCAGACGGTTCTGTGCTCAGGAGAGGCTGCCGCTAGTGGCCAACTCACAGCAGATGGGGATGCAGTCTGGGGAGAGAAAGGGTGATGCCCAGAGTTCCCATGCTGGCTGCCTGGGTCTGATGGCATGTGCTGGGATTTGGATCATCTGATTATTGCAGATCACTGCAGAGTGTAACTCTCCGCTTTGCTGCCTGCAATAACACTTCAACCTTGCTGTCATCTGTGACTCTTTCCAGAATTTCAAACCTGGATTCTGAATGTTATTTTAAATATCAATTTTTGTGATTGGGAAATGCCTTGTCATCCCTCTTGACCCTTTTTTCCCCAGCAGTAAAATACGATATTGCTGAATGCATTTGCCTCCCTTGAGTTTTTAACAGTTGCATATTTATAAATGGTCTGTACGCTACAGTGAAGTTAAAGCTGAATTTGCTGTGTAGTCCATTGCCACAAACTCAAAGAAACAAGGTCAAGTCTGTGAAAATGCCATGGCAATCAACATGTTACTCAGGGAGGAATATCAGACAGATTTATGGCTGCATTGGAGGAAAAACTTGAGGGAATGCTATAGACAAGGCAAAATAGATTTTACCAGTGGCCTTGCATGAAAGGAACCCTGCCTTGGGCAGAAATGGCCTCAGTGGACTACTGCTGGAGAGCTGTGAGGGCAAAGACAGAGACGATTCCTTCTCGCTCCATGCATGAGACCATCACCTCGTGCACGACCTTCTGGGGCATTAAAAGTAGCTGATGTCATCTGTGCTGTTGCCTTTGTTCTGTCATAGCAGGGTGTTCGCTTCTTGGGCCTGCTGTGTGTACGTACTCCCCAGGCTGCTAAAGCATTTGAAGAAATAGTTGCCACGTGGGATGTTTGTGTAAGAGTTGATGGCGAGGGAAAGGATAGCTTTGCAAAGGCCTTGAAAGTGAAAACAAGTAGCATTCGTTTGTGCTAGAGAAGTGGGAACAAGCAGAGGAAAAGTGTGATGTGAGCCAACGACAGGTGAGGAAGAGAGTCTTTGGATGTATGGAACAAGGAAAAGGATGTCTCCAATACACAGATGAATATTGAATGAGAGCTTGGTTGAGGATTTTGACTATGTGATCTTACAAGTTGATGTCTTTTAGATGTTGCGCAGGAAGAACTTGCAATGTTTAGATGCAGTCAGAATGCAAAGATTAAGAGGGATGTTTAATTTTTTCTGCAAGTTCTCGATCAGAGCTCTACCTTTAAAGCCTCTTAAACAACACCCCACAGAGCTGCCTGGTGTGGCTTTTGCTGAAGGGTGAATTACCCTCTCCTGCTGCCATTCCTCGTTCCTTTGACACTGCCCCTGGGTGTTATGTGGTATCACCATAGTTTGCTCTCAGGGCTCCACCAGAAAGAGCTAAATCAACTCTGAATGAGTTTCCTGTATCCTTAAGGAGAATCGCAATTCATAGCAGGGAACTACAACTAGATGAGTCTTTTTTCTTTATAAACAGGCCAGCTATCTGATGATGTGTCTTTGGTCAGAGTATTCAGGACTCTGCAAATGCCCTGAGAGAAGAGGTCACAATGGAGTATTTTTGTTGCTGAAATCCATCCTCCTGTTTTCATCTTAAAAAGCAGCATATATTTTGCATATGTCCTTTGTCCATTTTTCCAGGAGAGAAGGGGAAGGAGTATGGGTTGATTGGTCACGTGCAGGCCGCAAGATCTTTCCCAAGCATGAAGTGCTCCCGAATGTCCCAACAGTCTGTCACATACCACACGTCCATTAAGTTCTTACCTCAAGCTAAATGTTTAGTCCATTATCACCCCTTCTAAACAGCATAAGGTAAAAAGAAGAAACTGAGGCACACACGCAAAGATCACAGAACTATTAAAGATTTTGTCAGGGGTGATGGCCAGCTTTTAAGTTTTGGTGACTGGCAACAGCATAATGATGGTATTCATTTACTGCAGTGAGGAACTCGGATACAGGACTTAGTTTTGCTTCCTACATGAGCGTAAGGGAGAATGTCTGTCTTGGTCCCACCGTTAAGAACAACCAGGATTTGTGCACCTCAGAGAGCAGAAATCCTCCTTTTAATAATAAACCATTGGCAAAGCCACAAGACTACAGTTTTTTTCTGTTCCCTGCTCATAAACCAGCAAACCATATGTGTTGGGGAAGGAGCATGTGGGAAAATGTGTATTGATGCTACTCTTGCAGCTATCAATGCAGCAGTTTAAATCAGCTGAGGATCTGATACAATAGGCTGGCCATATGGAACTTGAGGAAAATACTGCCCATTTAGACACTTTTTTTTTACTACACAAATTCTGCATTTGCAAATTTTGTGTTCTTGCATAAGAGCAACTGAAATGCCCTTTGGGTTTTTTGAATGCAAGAGGAGGTTGCACACATAACTGTTATTTTTATTAGCTACATTAAGGTTCTTTCCTGGATACCTGACTGTACCTGCAGTAGAGTCTGCTAAGCATGTTCTTCAGTAGTTATTCAGCACGTACTTCTGTCCAAACGAAATGTTCTCTATAGGAAGGGGAAGAATTTATTCCTCAGGCTGTTTTAATTCTGATTCAGTTCCTCTGCCAAATTTTGTTTTGGGATCTGCACAAACAAGTTCTTGATGGCAGAGAAGATAAATGGGAGATAGCTATCCTGATATAGGCAATCTTTGGTAATGCCATGCTTCAGTGTCAGCTGTTGATAGTATCCAGGGGTCAGAGATGGGCAACTCTCAGCTTTTCATTGAATGGGACAGTTACAGATGAGCTACATTTCTGCAGACAATATCAGCACCTGCTGTTCTTCCTACTTGAATGTTTTCCCTTTTGTCTTGCGAAGTGTGGGTGCCCGTAACTACTGATCTTTCCTTGAACTTTACTTTTCTCTTTTTTAGTTGAGGGTTTTCTTCTGTTTGCCTTGTTTTCAAGGCCATATGATTTCAAAAAGTTTTCCTCAATGAATTAGTTTTTGTGAGCTGGCATAAAAGTCTACAAATGTGTGAAATTTATTGTGATCTCTGATTGTGAACTTTGAATAGTGCTCATCAGGTCAGAAATCACTAAGTATATTGAATCTATCTTCAGGAAACAAAGACTCTTAAACCTTTCTTAATAATCAGGAGGTGCAACCGTGGCACATAGCCTTTTTTTATTGTGGCTGTGAATCTAAACTTCTAAACTGATCATCAGTTGAAATGGGATCCTTGTTCCCTTGTATTGAAAGCTTCAATTGATTCTATACACTGGCCCTTTTACTGCACAAACCAGCTTTGTAATTTCCCCGGTTACTTATCTCTCTTTTCAGGTGATTTTTTTTTTCTTTTCCCTTCTTTTTTTGATTCCTCTCCCCCACCCTGTGTCCACACCTCACAACGCCAGGGGCTACAAGCTAAAGGGAGACAGAGGCAAATATTGATGTGCATCTAGAAGTGCCGGATACAGTCCTGAAGCTTTTCACCCTCTTCTTGCTTGGATAACTCTTCAATTAATTTTCTGATGTTATTTAACTCAAGGTGTAGTCCTGGAGCATTACAGCATGAAGTCATTAGTCATGACCAGAATCCTGACGTCCTTCTCTCATGCCGTAGACGATAAAGCTGCTTCTTTCTTAGAGAGCTGGAAGCTGCACGGACACTGTCAAAAAACTGACTGGTGTTTGTGCAACAAGAGGCAATGTACCATTTCTTTATTCCTTGCAAGTGCCCAAGAAAACTAGTAAGACCCTTCTGTGGTGCTTATCTCTGCCTTCTTAGGAATGAAAAAGCAGAGATTTTATAGTTTTTATTTTTATGGAATGCTGCCAAAGCGTATTGCAGGCGCTCCTGTGGACAAAACATGTATGTGAGTGTCTTAATGTTGCCTCTGAAATGAGTGTTGCAGGGGTCACCCTGGCTCTGCGAACGTGGTGGTGCAATATGTCTTTCAGGAACACTGTCAACCCATGTCATGGAGGAGACAGGTCAAATGAGTGCAGGGATATGTGCTATTTAAACCCTGGACTGTAGTGCACAGGCCAAGTGCTGAGGAGTGCGCTCTTATTGCCTGTGGTGTGTCTTGGAGCTTTCCCGAGCCTTCCTGTCCCTTCCTGGCCACAGATCTTCTCTCTTTGCAATTTTTTTGCATTTTTATTCTCTTTCCTTCCCTGTGTGGATCTTGGAGCTGCTTATATCACGTAGGTCTATAAACCCACTTGTGGCTTGTAAGTGCTTTGACTTTCTGCTATTGCCCAGTTCCCAAGGCTGGCTTCTGCAGCCGCTGGCCATGCTGTGTCACAAGACAGGTTGGTGGTTTTTGAGAATCCATTTGCAGAACGGAAGCTCCTTCCCCTGTATAGATAAATCAGTATGTTTGCCTTTTTTTGGAAATGGGAGTTACAAGTGTATTACCCTTAGGTGTGCTACAGCTATTACCTTATGTCCTGCTGAAGTACTGTAATGAAGAACAGAGTTTTTATTGTGCTTATTTTGAGGAACTAGGAAAATGGTAGGTCTCAATTAATGATGTCTGGTACTGATTCTTTTTCTCCCCAGAGCCTTTATAATGACCTAATAGCATAGAGTAACTTTGAAGAGGGTGGAAGCCGCTTGAGGCTGCCAGAGCAGTGTAAAAGAGATGTGAAAAGACTTGAGAATTAGTTTGATCTATGCTTTTCTCATATAATCCCATCTTGACCCCTTTTTCCTTACATCAATTTAGTCCGTATCCAGACAAGTGCAGCGTTTCTGAAGTGCAAGCTTCAGTTGCTAAATAAACTAAGAATAACAGAGACTGTAGGTATCCAGGCTGAAAGCAAAGTATTGCTTTTACGATGTTGGGAATAAAAAACACGAGAGGGGAACTGAGAGATAGGAAGAGTTTATGTTGAACACTGACTTCTCACCTGGAGCTGGTGGTCCCTGGGGATACCAGGCTCAGGGGCTGCAGGTTTTTCGTCAGAAGTTGCTAATAATCCAACAGGGTTTCTGGTCTTCAATGTTTGTTTTAAAGGCAAAATAAGCAGTTAAAACTATAAACCGATGATGTTCTCTTAGAACATCATTGTGTACTTCCTTTTCCAGTAGCAGCAAAATTGATGCTTAGGAAGAGGCATGGGCCACATACAGGACCTTTCGGAGTGAGGAGGGGCTGAATGCCAGAAATCACACAGCTGAGGGCTTTGTCATTGCTTCAAGTCACGATCTGCATTTATGAAACAACCACTTTGAGCTCAATTATGGAGTCATGGGTAAATCCACAAAAGCTTATTTTTCTAATACCCTAAGGGTGGAAATTAAACACCTGAAGTTAATTCGCCATAGGATGGTGGTGTTTCTTTAATCACTGCTGTCCCTTGTCTTCTGTTAGTTCTGCCTAAAATTCCATGGCTGAGAAAAGAAATATACAAGCATTTTTCATACGATACCCTTGCAGATTGGCCCAGGGCTCACAGTTTACTGATTTAACTGATTAGTAAAAAATAAATCAATTCATGTATGTTTCACTGGAACTTAAACATGTGCTAAGTACATCACAGGTATCATATAAAATCTGGTCATGTGTCTTTTTAGAAATTCAAGAAGATAATGCTCCAGATAGATGCTAAGAGAGATTTTAAAAATCATGTTGGGTGTAACTCCTGTTTGAAAATAGTTCTGAAAAATCCCATTAGCACTTACCTGTCGCTTTCACACTTACTCACTGTTTAAAATGTGCCCTGTTGGCTATCTTTTATACTTGGAAATTACCTGACCACATGCAGGTTTAGCACTGCAGGATGAGAGAGGATGAATAAGGACTACAAATATTAAGTAATTTGTGATTGCAGGTGATACAGAGATTATCAGAGGCTTTTTGAAATCATGTTTTATTGGAGGACTTCATTTTCCATTATTTTGTTACTCCATTAGTTAAGAATCTCCAGAAGAAAAATTACTCCTGATGTAAGATTAATTGCTATAGTGCTTCATACTTTCAACCAGTTCTGGACTGCGCCTTTACAAGGGACAAACCCCTTTGCCATTGACTTCAATGGAGTCGGAGTTTAATCCTTGCTACAGGGAACGGCTCAGTAAGAATATCCTTGGTAACCAGTGTATGCTGTTGCAGTCTCTGACATTTATTCATCCAAAAACATCAGAGCTCTGATAATAGAAAACTAAGCTTTAATTTTCAATTCTGATCCTTTAAATTATGCTGATACATCATCTTCTGGGAGTGTTTATGGGGTGTAATTTAATCATGATATTTTTTTCCATCTATGGATTATACAACAGGTAAATTAAAATCGAAACATTGAGGTGAAGCTGTCTTTTGCTATAATTAACTGAAATGATTGTGGAGTATTTACAATTCCTTTTTTTTTCACATAACGCTGGTGGTATATAAAGCTTTGTTTATCAATTTTAGTTCCATATTATTCACACACTGAAAGAAATGCATAATTTAATAATATATTCTCTCATGCTCTGTTTTCCAACTTCCTGAGTTAATCCCTATGAAACCCTATTAGTTGTGTTCTCAATGAATATTTATCTCACATTCACTTTATTTTGGCTTTTGTTCTAGTGACAAAGGTTCCTGCAGTAGCATGTGTAAAACCAGGATATGACAAATGGGGTGTCATATCTTTCACTTAGGTACCTGGAGTTAAAATACCAACTCCATAGTTGGTGTAGCAAGATTAGATCCGTGTTCTGTAGCATGCAAAAGTACTCCTGAAGTCAAAAGTGATCAAATCTTCCTGCAAAAGGACTGTAGTAACCTCCAGTCAAGAGTCACAGGTGTCATTAGATTAATGAAAACCGAGTCTGGAATTAATGTTGATCATCAAATCCTGAATTTCACCACTTGTGAAAATCAAGCCATCTCTTGCTCCTGCTTTCTGTATGTATGGGACCACAGGATTATGGCTTTAAGATGTAAAGAGATATGAAGTCACAAAAGTTGTACCTGGGAAGGTTCAGATTGGATATTAGGAAAAATTTCTTCATGGAAAAGGGTTATCAAACACTGGAACAGGCTGCCCAAGGAAGTGGTTGATTTGCCATCCCTGGAGGTATTTAAAAGACATGTAGACGTGGTCCTGAGGGACATGGTTTAGTGGTAGACTTGGCAGTGCCAGGTTAACGGTTGGACTTGATAGTCTTTTCCAACCTAAATGATTCTATGGTTTCATGAAAAGAAGTCTGAAATAATGTAACTCGTAGGTTTTTCTTGGCTGTGTTTCTTGGTGTCTTATGCCCTTGGAGTCATCTGTACTCTTCCCATGTGTGCTCTTTTGGGAGACTCTGAGTGTGACAGAGAAGCTATTTTGAAGGCGTATGGCATTCTGAGGATCTTTGGCTACTTTTGAACAGAAGCTGGATCTGGAATTACTGTTGTCTAAAACAAGTGCTGGTTTCTCCAGGATCTCACCTAAGCCTTCCACCATGCACCAGCAGAGGTTACGGGGAGTGACATCTGTCGCTCCTGTTGCTGTTAACACACCCATTCATTATTTTGTGAAGCAAAGTGTAAATGGAAAATGTCAAGGCTGAAGTCTAAAATATCTTTGGCTTTGGTTTCTGCAGTTTGCACTTATGGCATCTCTCTAATACTGTTATTGCACAGAATCATGTTTAAAAATGCTTCAGTGCTCTCTTTTGAATCAGTAATATGAAAGAAATAAAATAAAAACCTGTCATTTTCTGACCGTTCAGAGACAGTTGGAAGCTGTGAGCTCGCTCGCTTGTCTCGTAGGGATGGATATGACAAAGTGGCATGCTTCCATTTCAATCATCTCAGGCCTTAATGTAATGGAGCAGTCATCATTACAGTTTGTTTTCCTCTTTTTAGACTTTGATTTTTTTCTATAATGGCCATACCATTTACATCAGGGCAAGGGTTACTTTATGGCCTTTGCATTTTTAGTTTGTTTTCATTGTTTGATTTTCTGCGGTGCACAGATGTAAAACATCAATGTACAAATTATGCATAATAGTTTGATGAAAACTAGGTCCCAGAACTCACACTCTTTGTCCTCTGGTCTCTCTCCCTACCCCACTAACATGCACCTGGGCCAGAGTGCTAACCCTGCTCTTTGAAAAGGAGAGTAGGAAAAAGCTGAGCTGCTGTTTAGAGCAATTATGGAGTCAGCCGCACGCAGGTTCACTTGCAGAAACCCCTCCTGGCAGTGAGTTGAATAGGAAGGTGCTAGCAGCTCTGGGATTGAAGTGTGACAGTTCTCTTCTTTTGCCCAGGCAGGAGCTCTGCGACCTTTCTCTCCCCTGACATGGAGGGAATATGTTTTTAAACAAGATTCTGGGAGTCCGTTGACTTTCAGTTGAGAATGAAGGTGATAAATGCCTTCCTTACTTATTTCAATTTTATTGCACAGAAAAGCATTTTATGCTTGAGTTTTCTGGCACCAGTTCCCGTGGCTTTTGAGAAAAGGTAATAACTCATTCTAGAGCTTATTTAATGCTGATGAAACTGCTGGATTTTAAAGAAACTTCCCATTGTCAGGTTGTTCCACTGTTGTCTATTGTATGGTTGTGCATTGATCTGAAGGACAGTGGCTGCTCTTGGCTAAAGGTATTTGAATTAAATTCTGCATTGTCCTGGAGTAATAGTAGGTGAAAATTTGATTATCCATTTTAGAGTAATAAACTGGGGCTGAGATCTTGGATCTCTTGAAATGAATGTATGGCTTGTCATTAACTTCACGGGGGACGTGATATCTTCATTTTACCCGGGGTTATTTGGCATAGTCACATTGTTAAAATGAAAAACAAAGTGTCATGTAATTAAAGTAACTTTGAGTGCTGAGATCTGTAGAGAGACGGCTCCTCCTGTCATAGAGTGATACAAAGTGGATTTCTATTGTTTCGAGATAAGAAAGTTCCTTTTTGACTAAATCTCGTAAGTACTCTTATGGGGCTTGTTCCGACTTTGCTGTGACTAGTGATTTTTCTCATCTTCAGTGCTAACTGGTGTAAAAATCGGTATTATTTTATTGTGCCTATTTGCATCATCTAAGGAGGTGGCTGACAGCATTTGACAGAGATATGTGGGGATTTTTCTCTTTATGAATAATTTAAATTCCTTAATCGAAGCACTGGGTTTTTTTCTTGAGGCAGGTAAATCAGTTCCTTGAGGAAGAACGGTACCACTTGTGTACCGTGCCATCATTAAAGTGTTCTTCAGTCCTGCCATTTAAATTTGGAAGGAAATGCATTCCCTAAAGGAATAAAAAAGGCAGGATTGATGGCCAAAAAGTCAGGGTGAATTAGTCACCAGAAAAATCTTTTATTCATGGAATTAATAAATACGGAAGAACTACAGAAGACGTGCTGCTGGGTTTTGTCACAAAAATGAAATAAAAGGAATTGCAAACCTGGCTTCCTGACAAAACGTCACTTCCAGTTTAAACAATGCATATTTTAACATTGAATGCAAAAACTTCTAATCAGTTTTGTTCTCTTTTGAGTTTGTTTGTGTCTTCTGTGGATATTTTTAGATTTGAAGGCTTCCTTTATCCGAATACCCATGGAGAGCTGTGCTCCATGCAGAAAGTTTGGCCTACAGAATCCTTTTCATTTGAAGCTGGTCTTGTGCCACCTTGCCTAGCTCGCTGGAGCAGCCACTGTACCGGTAGGGTCCCAAACAAATAGGAATTTGGGCAAAAGAGATCTTTAGAGGCTCAGGCAGCCCTACTTCTCCCTCTCCTTTATTAAATACGACTTGTAGTGATGGAATTTGTGTGTTTTGGCTTTAGAAGCTGGACTGTCAGAAGAGAAGCCTGCAGTTTTTAACAAACCTCAGCCTTGAATGTTTACTTTTTGCTTGTTCATTTTTTGTCTTTGCCTACAAAGCATCTCTCTAGATATTGCACATTTTTAATCCCTGTGACCTGATCAACCTTGTTCTGAGAAACAGTTGAAGGGAAAAAGAAGAAAAGTATCTTTCTCTTTCTCTATAGAAATGTACAGAAAAAGCAATTATTTTTTATTTCCGTTTTCCTGTTAAAATACACCCAAAACTTTAACCATTAAAATCAGTAAAGGTTTTGTTATGAGTGCTTTAAAAGCAGTTCACTAAGATTGGAGACTTCTAGGAGCCTGTGAAGTGTCACTTTTAGGCTGGGATACACAGGGGTTCAAGCAGTAATAGTGAACACTTGCGCTCACAGATAGTATGGAAATGGGGCCAATTTGTTCCCCTGCCACTTCAGGAGAACTCTGAGAGGATCAGAGGATCTGGTAGCATTTGCTCAATTGTCCAAACTCTTACTTCCCTTTCATGTGAGACAGGAGTAACTCTGTTACCTAATTCCTGTCATGTAAAGTCATTTTCAGCAAGAGAAGAATCAGACCTAGAGTCTATAAAACATGAAAGATCTCTAGGTTCAAAGGCTTGTACTGGAAGGAAGCTCTAACACTTCTCAGTAACATCCCCGACCCTCTTTATTTTTCATTATGCCATAGAACAGTTCTTGGATTTTTTTTTTTTCCCCTTCAATACACGTATCGTAAGTTTGTTAGCATAAAAGCAGTTTAGAAATGTCATACATGGTATGCATAATGATAAATTAATGTTCATTCTGCGCTTCCAATCTTACTTCAAAGATTTGAAATGAGAAAAATTAAATTTTACAATTACAGTTTTAACCACTAGGCAATGGCACCAGCATAGCATATGAGCTCCTAACTATATTACTGTGAATCAACTTCAGTTGAATTTAGCAATATAATCTGTGCTGTTGTTTTGTAAATACAGCAGGTGGTGAATCTGCTCTGGTCTGTGCTTGCTGAGCATCTACCCAGGCTCCAGCCTGTACTCATAATGGCTTGATTTTCTTCTTGTATCAGTTTGACCTGATGCAATTACAGTGCCTTCAAAAGACTGTCTCCTCATTTTACATGAACAGGACATGAATTAGACCTAAAAATATAATTTAGGATAGATAGAATCCGAATATAGTACCACTGTGTAATTAACATTGAATCAGTTTTGCTGTCTGAAAAGGTACAGATCTGTTGTAATGAGGTTCTGTCAGTGGTATCACGCAGTGGTAAGTACCACTGACCTGGGCAGGGGCTGAGCACGTGTCCAGTGTCTCCAAGCTTAGATTATGATTCCGACTGGCTTTCAGCTGTGAAACCTGGGACTATGGATTCTTTGACTATAGGACCAGCAACTCAGATTTATTCACCACCGAGCTGCAGGAGCTCTAATTATTTTTGCTTCATACAACATGTGATGTCAAACACTGAAATGGGAGCTTAGCGGAGAGGGGGTTTTTTGTTTGTTTTTTTTGTTTTCTTACTTCCCACTCACTTTTTCTCTCACAGAGCCCAGGAATGTTTCAGGTTTGTCCTTCATCTGATCTTCCTCATTTTACACCTCTTGTGCAATGGCTTTTGACCTTTTTTGACCTTGCTTCTGTCAAGTCCACCCCTTACAAGGATGGAACGACTGACTTTGGTTTGGAAGAGCACTGCTTGCTTGGCTGAGGCCCTGGAGTTCTTCTCAAGGCGACAAGGCTGGAATAGGCCTATCTAGCTCTGTCTTCCTCATGCTCCCCATGTAAGTTTCTCTGGAAAAAATAGTTCATTCAAAGTCTTCCTGGCAGAAATCTCCTTGTTCAAGCAGTTGGGAGTCATTTTGGGTCGCTGGCCCTGAATTCATTTCTTGCAAAAAGGCACAGCTTTTTCCATGTTTGTAATAGCTCCTGCCACATAACGGGTGATCCAGTCCTTTCAGCTTAAGCTATAGAGTTGGTAACTGGACTCTTATGTACTCCCTGAACGTCCAGAAGTTATGCGGAATAGGAATGAGACAAAAGGTTGGTAGACAGGACCTGGATTTTCTTCCTTTCTCATGGCTTTTCTGGAGGCAGCTCACTTCCACTACTATTAAATTGATGACTAATTATGTGCTGCTCTTGTTATACCTCATGAAAGTGATAAATGGCAAAGATTACAAGAGCAACAAGTGCCTGCACTGTTTATCCTACCCAAGGGATACATCCCAAATTTTTTCTTTTTCCACTGCAGCTGGGAGACATGAAGAGATAGAGAAGTATGGGGTAGGTGCAAGTAGTGGCAATGTTGTAGCGTGTGCTGATAATAATAAAGTATTTCCTTCTACTTACTCCAGCTGCGTCACATGAAAAGCCAAGAGGATTTGTACACCACTGGAGGAGCCTGTGGCCCTTCCTTTGTGCTGTCTTCTGCTTTCCTTTTACCAGTTTCAGAGAGCTGGTGATTTGAGAGAGTCTCTTGGGGATGAGCTCTGAGTTGGAGGGGTTGTTGACCTGTTTTGCCAGCTTTCCTTCTGCCTTCCCTGGCTTGGTGACAGAAAAGGCTGGTGTATGTGTGTGCATTCAAAATTTAAGGCTTCTTAAGATGCCAGTGAACAGGTGGTAGCATTTGGCTTTTTTGTTGTGTTCTGAGATTTGGCTTTTGAGCAAAAAATTCATTATGAAGTGCCTCAAATGTCTTAATTTTCAGTATTCTCAAGCTTAAATTACTCCAAAATATGGCCAAATGTATTTTCTTAATGCTGTCAAATGTTTCCCAACAACTATCCAAGGCAATTTCTTCTTAGGACTTAAACCTGTGTTTATACTGAAAAGGTGTGAAATAGAGGCAGAACATAGCTTGCAAGTCTATATACTGTGACTCAGTCAGAGAAAGTGTTTGTTTGAATTACAAATATTACAAAAAATACGGATTTTTGATAGAAAGGCATCTGCAACTTCAACAACAGAGGAAGAAAAGTTATAGCTGACCATAAATGCAGAATGACATTCATTGTGAAAGATACCCTTCCAGTCAACCTCCACTGCTATTGGTTTTCTACAGATCTGTGCTTCCAAAGTAGCAAAACAGAGCTCATGATTCCACCACTGTAAATCACCTTATCCGTGTATAACTAAGGTGAAAAATCAGTTTAATAAAGTGAATGTAATGACTGAGTTTGAGCTCTATGTTAGCTGGGAAAGTTACTGAGATTCTTTTCTCTAGATTTGCATATAAGAGTCATTGTCTGAAGAACGTATGTCTGTTTTCAGACTTAGAAGTCCTAATTTGATTAAGCTGGGCTTCATGCCATATTCTTCCTATTATTATTTCATACGGGAGATCAAACTTGAGAAATATTCCTGCCAAAATTTTTTAGCTACTCACTTTAAATTCTGGAAAGAATACTTTATTGAAAATAATTTTTCAAAATTTGAAGTTAGCATATTCTTTCCTTGAAGAAGCGGTTGTACTTAACCAGTTAGCTTTTTGGTTGGTATATATCCCACTTGGCATGTTCCTTTGAGTGTTTGCCCTGCTGATATGGACTCAGCTGAGTAAAGAAGAACCATTTTAATTAATTTTCCTTGAGGGTGTGGCTTTGTGTTTGCTTATCACTAATTTATTAGTAATATGAATGATTTGATGGCAGCAACTGCAAGGAAGGGTGCATGGAAGGTGATTGTGCCTGCTTCACCCCTCCAGGTTCTGGAGCAAAATAGCTATTTTTCGCAGTATGGGACAAGTAGTGGCAGAGAAGGAGTGTTGAAGAGGACAGAGAGTTCTCTGCCCATTGAAGACCTGCTGGACGCGGTCTCTTAATAAGTTTGTATGTGTGAGAGATATTAACAGCTGCTCCAGAAAGTAATTTTCTGTGTGTAAACTAAAATAACATAAAACAATTCATACTGTATTCCATAGAAAATATTCAATAGAAACAATTTTGTGTTAGAAATGCAGTTTCGGTAGCTGATTGCTGAAATTTCTTTTTAATGCAAATACCAGGTCACTTAAAATGTTCAGGAAAAATTCAGCCATCACATTTTGCTTATCAGTTTCATCTAGATCTAGTAGTTATTTAATCCTTTAAGTAGCACAACAGCATTTAAAATGTTCAGCAACTAAAGTAGAAATAATAGTTTATCTGAAATTATCCAGCAAGAATGTTCACAAGTTTAATCACTCTGCTATTTTAGCAGTTCATATTGTGAGCATTTCTGGAAATGCCACAGAATTATTGGCCTGGTACAGAAGTGTTCATAGATGTTCAAGTTAGTCAAGAAGGGAAAAAAAAAAAAAACCCAAATATTAGGGAAGACCAGGCCAAACACACATTTACTTCTGCAAAACTGCCTTCCTCTGCCCCATTAAATGCCCCATTTTCAAATCCAAGTACGATGGGAAGTGCAAGGATTACATGAACACAACATGTCTTTGTTTTCATGTCACTGCATCTTGTGGTTCAGATCTTCAAAGTCCAGCATCATTGTTGCTTACAAGGTGGCCTTTTCAGCAGCAAGGGAAATGTCATCAAATGACATCAACTAAGCTCACAGGAAGTGCCAAAGAACTTTAACGAAAGCAAATACTTTGTATGTGCCATTCCCTTTTTGCCCAAACTCAGACTGGTGTGCATTTCAGATTGTTGGTACTTTATGCATCTCACATTATTATGTAGAAGTGGAAGCTAAGTTAGTCCATTACAATGATTCATATTCTGTCTGAGGAACACAAACATTTTCTGATGAGACTGGGGACTGAAACATATTAATGCAGCTGAAATTTTCCAGCTCCCAAAATAGACAGAAAAAAAAATGTTACAAGGAGTAAAACTGGAATAGCTAATATTACTGTCTGTACAAATACAGTAAAAAGGCAAGCGGTCTGCATCCATATTGCCCGGCACTGGGTTCTGTCTGGGTTTTAACAACTGAGCTGCACAAGATACACCTGAGCAGAAGGTGCTGGCTCTTGGTGATGTGCTCCTTTGGCTGATCTGGTTCCTGGTGACAGGAAGGGCAGTTATTATGTCAATGGTTCTGTCCACTGAATGCCAAGTAAAAGTGAGATTTTTTAATTCCCTTGGTCATTAGAAGATCCTCTTGCACCTTTGTGAGAATTAACAGAAAGTGATGATGACATCTGGGGCAAGTTTCAGGACTGTATACACCAGGTAAGAGAAGTGGGTAGGGGAAATTCAGCACTATCTAACAGCTTGTCTGCAAACGCATACTTTCCCATACCACACTCTGCTGCCGTGGCTACACAGCCCTCCTCCCATCACATCAGGGCCCTGTCCACCCCAAGTGGTTTAATTACATTTCCTCTTTAAATAACAGTAATTAGTTAAGTTTTCCTAGGAGGCTCAGAGGAACACAATCGAGCATTTTTTTCTGTGCGTTGTTGCTTATTTTTTCTCTGAGTCTGCTGCACTGTGTAGATGTGCCTAGTGAAAAGCCTCTTGCAATGCATCAGGGAGACAGATGTATTTCATTTGTGATTTCAGTGATTTCCATATATGAGAGGATCCTTAGAGATGTCTGTGCATGAAATGAATGCAGCTGCTCAGGTTGTTGCCTAAAAGAACAAGCATACGGAAATTAAATATGCCACTAAGATGTTCTCATTTTCTGCCTATTCTCACTGATGTAAGCTTCCATCTGTCTGCCCAGCCCTGAACCTTCACTGTCATTTACCACAAATACTTCTCCTCCACCTTCTGCCAAATACTTGCTCTTTCCACATTCTGATCGATCATTACAAACTGCAGGCTATCTGTAAGGAAACCCCAAACCGTCGTTCCCTCCCACACCAGCCTGTAGCTTATTTCCTGGCTCTGCAAACCAGCTAGGTGAGGGTGAAGAACTGAATCCAAGCAGAGAAAGAAGGTAAGTTGCCTTGGGCAACACTCTGGTTTCTGCTCCTCCCCACTGTATGGGCTGTCCCAGATCAAAGCTTAAGATTTCAGGCTGTTATGTAAAGATGCCCCAAGATTTTTCCATACCCATCATGGTGGAATGGTGAAATTCTAAGACTGGCTAATATGAATCCCTTGGAAGAACCCACCTCTTATTTTGCCACATGCCTGATGTATTTTACAGTGCCATTGCCTGAGAGGTCTTGAAAAGCACAGAATTGGAGCAGTGCAGGAAATATGATCATCCAGGTGGCTTGAACCATGGCCAGGAGATTTCTGTTGGCAAATTTAATATATGTTTCTGAAGTGACGTGAGAATCTGGCCTGTCGTTTTTCTTGTGAAGTACTTCAGGGTTAAAAAGTACCCTGCACTTTTTTGTAAAGTACTGTGCCTTGAATCCTCAAAGGGTGTCTGAAAGCACCGCAAAGACAGCATGAACTCAGACAACGACTTCCATCTGTGTGCTTCTATTTCCTATGATCTGTTCTTGGGTCAGACTGTTGCCTTATCCAAGCAGGTACAATATGCATCATTACATACATGATGAAAGGGTTGAAAGTTTCTCTTTGTGCTGCTGTGCCCCATGTGTTTCTGCTAACATGTGGACATAACTGAATTTGCTACTCTGACAAAGGAGGGTGCAGTGGTGGAAGGACATAGCAAGGATCCCTTTATTCCTCTGTCTGTCTGTCCTTCCCTTCCCGCATGGGCAACAACCCAAGGTTGCTCTGTCAAAGAGCCAGGCAAATGCTTCTCCAGTGCAGCCAGCAGCTCCAGGTGGGACTGAGTGCCGTTGTTATTCGCAGTCAATGTAATAACCAGAGTCATAATACAGGTGTGCGTTGCAGCAAGTGCTGTCACTGAGACTTTGTGCCAGCGGTGTTCAGCTGGAAACATCTAAATTTTTGTATCTGTGGGAATTTTATGCTTTCTTTTCATACATCTGGCTGCTGGAGAGCGGATGGCAGCTCGGCACAGGCTTTGGTGTGTCTCAGAGAGGCAGTTTCTTTTGTTCTTTTGCAGAGGCGGCTCCAGTGGTACTAAAGCATCACCTCTGGATTCCTGTGCTAGATTTTGCCCATGTCCCTTCTCATGCAGGTAGGAATTCATTATGATTTAACCTTGAACCTGAAAACTTTTTTCTAGCTCAAAGGCTCAAATACTGCTAACTGAAAAATCTGTCACTTTCAATTCATCTGAGAAAGAACTAAAGCAATCCCACAATTTCACTTTTCTTTGCTAAATACTGGGTATAAGTCAGTTAACGCAGACGGGTTTCTCTCAACAAGGGACAGGAATGCTCTAGAGGGCAGGCTTTGCCTGTATTAGAAAGAAGCATTTCCAGCTAAAGCCCAAATTCAGTCAGCCCAAATAACATTTCAACTACTTAGCTTTCTTTTTATTCATAAATCAGACAAATCAATAATTGTTTAAAATGTGAAGGCTTTAATTTGCTGGCATTACATGAGAAGTAAAGGCAGCATTAAATTAAAGATGCTACTGTGATGAGGTCATGATGGCTCTGTGAATATGCAAGTCGCCTTTTCAGTGGTGTTGGCCTTTCTTTCCCATTGGTTTTAAGTAGGTTTTGTGTTGAAAATTAGAAAAGGTCAGCATCTAGAAATCCAGTTATTTTAAGGTTTCTTGTTGAGCTGGTTGCAGTTTCAGAGAATTCAACATTTTAAAAGGAGGTCTCTGATGGTCCGCTTAGCAGTGGTGTTTGTCACCTGGTCTTGTCTTAATTGGTGGTGAAAAATTCTGAGGTGAAATGCGTTGTCTTAGCCCACAAGGTCTGGTCTAGTGTTTGTATGGCTGTGCACTTACAGACTGACAGATGGCCAGGAGGGTTAAAAAAAAGTCTTTAATTATTGATGTTTGTAATGAAAATACCCATGTGGTTTGAAACGGTATATAACTACGCTGTGATCCGTGGAGTTGGTACAATCTACCTTTCCTGAGGATCTACTCAGATCTGCTGTGGGCATCAGCCTGGTGTCGCAGCCTGTGTGTAATATGCAGACGGACTCGCCAATGACTGGGATTAGCAGCACTTTGGCATGGTGCAGAACAGCATTTCTCTTCCTGGCTTGTGAAGCTGCCAATCCACTTTTGGTCAGCTCAGCGCTCAGCTGAGATGTGCCAACAGGCACTCGGTTGCCAAAATGAGTATCTTGAGTGAGTGATCCTGGAGAAGAGAGTCTGCAAGAGGGCGAAAGGAACCTGGCTTTTATTCAGTGTTTTATGATTCTCTTTATTTTTATTTCCTACATATAAAAGCTAAGGGAAAAAAAACTAAGATAAAAAGGGTAAGGAAGAGCTCTAGATTGTTTAATAAAATCCTGTCTTCCTTTTCTTTTCTCCTGGGCTGGTCAGTAAGGGTAGAGAAATAATCATGCTCGTGTGTGGCTGTGTGTTTCAACTGAGTGAGGAGGTTGAGATCTATAAAAAGGTGAGAGAGAGTGTATAATTTAAACATCATTTTGAAATGTCTGTCTCCTAATTATGGTGTGTTTATATAGCAGTTTTGCTTTTCTCTCTCTCCCTCTCTCTCTGTTTTTTTATTTTTTTTCTCAGACCTTTACAGCTCACCTTTTAAGGCATTCACAGTCTTTGGACATGGGGTGAAATGATTAATAGCCTGTATTGATTTTTTAAAATGAGGAGATACAGTAGCATGAAGTAGGGAACAGCAGACTTAAATTTTCCATTATGTTTTCACTCCTGGAGAGAGTGCTTGGAAATGACTATTTCTACTCGAATGTCAGTGAGTTTCTGAATATTAACAATCTTTTCTTGTGTTTCTTTTAAGACTGATAAATGATTCCATTTACATTTTTTTTTCTCCTGATAAATTTTTTATTCTGTTAGGAAGTTATAATATTAAATTAAAATAAAGTTTCAGAAGAAATGGATTAGTTGTCTGTCTGTCTGTACATGATTACCAAATGAACGCAACATTAAAATGGTGGAGCAATGGGGCATGCAGACAGAAAAGATAATTTTTAAGGGATCTGTGAAATTTAGAAAGCCAATTACTATTCTGCCAGTGGAGAATTTTTTACTAAACATGTCCTAGTAAAAGTTTAAATGTCTATTAATTAATGTTTAACTGATTCTTAATGGCAGTGAAGTCTAGTGACAGTATGACTTCCACATGAAAATTAGTCTGGCGTTGGCTCTGTGGAACAGGGAGATACATCACTGTTAATATGGTAGCCCATTTATTACCCTGGTGTCTTAATTCAGGTGCATTCAAGGGCAATGAAGTGAGAATATCATAATCAGTTTGGGTAGGAATTTAAATTAGAGGTATGTCAACATGGTGGCTGTGCACCAGTCTGAAGGTCGGGGAGAAAGGCGAGAGGAGCTTCAGGGAATGGGAGCTGCGCGAAACTGCTGGTCCCGGCTGCTCTCAGCCACAAGCTGCCGTGAGCAAACCCTGTCCCCATGCCAGGGAGACTCCTCTTGCTTCATCAGGTGCCTTTGTTGCCAAGGGCCTACGTGAGGCACTTAAAAGACCTTCCACTGAAATCCCTTTTACAGTTCTACATGGAGCAAAACTCTGTTCTAGATTTTTCTCCACCTGACTTGTCTTTGTTGCAATCAAGGTTGCCAGTGAACCACTAAGGATATTTAATGCTTCAGATCTTACCACAGACCTAAATTCCTGTCCTTATCCCAGTCCACCTCGTCCACAGCTTTCCAACCAAAATCTCGGTTGCTGATGGGGGGGAGCTTTGTCTCAGAGGGGCTTGAGCATCAGCGACAGGGTTGGGGGAACAGAGCAGCAATGTTCTCATCTGCCACCTGTCTTCAAATAGACCATCTTGCCCTGAGACTCCAGGAGCAACCATAAGCCAAAGCTGATCTCCAGCAGCCACATGTCTTTTTAAGGCATAGGATGCAAACTTAGTGGGCCAAGCAATGCACTCAGATGTATGTAAAGATGGTATGTCCTGTCAATATGAACTGATGTCTTCAGTGCTGCAGTAATTTATAGGACAGTTTCTGCCGTCTGTGTGATTCAGGAAGCAATTTGGTCAGTACAGTGTTTTAAAAATACACTGTGAGATAAGCAGGGCTGTTAGATGGGGTTTTTTCTTGCCTTAGGTATTTTAACTTATAAACTCTCGCATGTTATTTCAGAGGTGCTGATGGCCTGGCATTCTGGCCTAGTCAGAATGATTTTCCCCTCCTGACCCGACATCTGTAATTTCCACTTATTTTTATTTCTAAGCTGCTGAGATAAGAGAAGGACCAGAAAGAACCAAGCTTTTCCTCTTCTCAGGTGTGGGTGGAGGGAGAGTACTAAAACATCCAAATAATGATCTCCTTGCAAAGTCCTGTCATGTTCTGCCTTAGCCTTGAAATTCCCACAAAGTTGAGGATCTTAAAGGGAATTCAGTTTTTCTCCCATGAACCACTACCCTTCTAGCTGTCAGTGAGCCTGTTCCCTCTTGGCAATGGGGGACAAGACACCACCTTCCTTTTGCAGCAGGCCACCTGCCATGGACATGTGCGTAGGCACAGGAATGGAACAGAAGCCACAGCAGGACAGGAGACTTGCAAATGCCCATGCCCATTTCTGCCAGGAAGACTCTGAAGATTTCAAGATAATGCAGGAATATAAATACAGCTTTCCCTTTCTTGACTTAAAACTTGAGCCAGTGCGAAGGCTAGTCTTATAGACATTGCCCTGCTCCTTTATCCACAGCGAGTTTGGAGCCAAAGGCTCTGAAACTCTGGAAGGGGTGTGCAAGTTTCCAGGGCATCTCAGTGCTGTGCCTGCACATTCTACCAGGTGTTTCTCTTTTGCTGTCCCATTGGTTTCTGAGTGCCGCAGTTACAGTTGCTTAATATGATATTAAAGACTTGCAGTTTGAGAGTTAAAGCCTGGGTTTTGTGTGTAATTTTGTCCCTTAGCAGAAACTAGGACCACTCATGTTTCGCATTTCCAGTCTTGATGCTGGTCTCTTCTCCATTTCTCTTAATCACCCTCTAATCCTGTGGTTTGAAGAGGAAACCCCACACCAAGAGCATTGGTGAGTCATCTTACTACAGTTTTCCCCCCTGTTTAGAAATGCGCATGGTAACTGCATCTGTAGATCAGCTGTCAAAAATAGTGAAAAATAAGACTTGTTTCAGGTTTCCTCTACTTTTTTCCTGTGGGCTCTGACTGTTAAATAACAGCGTAAGAATGAGTACCTCTGTATAAAATTGAATTTGACTGCAAAAGATGAATTCTTCATGTAAATGATTGTAAAACTGTATTAAGCACCTTTGATTCAAAGTACTATGCATGGATGCTTGAAATATGACCAGTAATTAATTCAGTGAAAGAGAAAGTTGAGGATTTCAGTATTACTAGTGTAGTGTTCTGGAAAAGATGTTCAAAAGATGAAGCTTAACAGTCTGTGAAATCTTTTGCTTTTAACTTTTAGAAAGGTTGCCCTTAAACCTTTACTTCTGAGATAGGCAAAGTGGTTTAGATTGAATTAAGATGGACCTGATTTTTCCTTCCAAACATGAAATAAACATAATCTAGCTTTTTCCTTGCTGTTACATTCCCCCCCCCCCTCACTGTAGTATGCACGTTAGTTTTGGTCTCATGTGAGACATTTCTTCAGTTTGATTAATTTACCTTTATTCAGTACTGCCAAACAGAAAGTGTTCAGCACTCAAAAGCCAGTCCAGAATAATTCTAACAGGACCTACAAATTGAAATGTTAAGTACAATGAATAGTAAGTTTGTGTTCCCTGCCATTTTATTTGTGATATTTTAGAGTGTGTTTCTTCTGGCGTGTACAGGTTCTACACATGTAAGTTTTAGTAAAAGCTCAAATCCTTATGCAGTCTCTTAACTCTAGTACTGGGGCTTCACCATGGACTTCATTATACCTAATATTCTCTTTAAGTTGCAAAAATTTACAGTGCTGTCAATAGTCTACAAAACGTCCTGGCTATCTGGGACTACATACACGTGAGAAGTGTGTTCTCATTAGAGAACTGCAGTTTGTCTTGTTCTGGAAAGTGAGAAGAAGAAATTACAGGAAGCAATGGAGAGAAAGTATTCAGTTTTCAGGTGAAGGAAATGGAGAGAGACAGTGGTAAGTGTTGGGAAAGAAACAATGTGTTTAAACATTTCTTGGCACAGATCTCTTGCACCTCAGTAGCTGGGAAAGAGAAGCAATGGGCAGAATCTGATCCAGAGGCTTTGGGCTTTTCTGTAAGGCAAAATAAGGAGAATAGTCCTGTAAATGTTTGGCTAAAATGGTAAGGTGTCTCCTTTGCTCTGCTTGAACTATCCTGTGCATGGATGTCTTCAGAGAAGGGAATAGTAAACATTAAAGGGTGGTTTAATCTTATGAGGAAGGTGTAATAGCGATCAGTGAGTGGATGCTGAAGTTCAATTCAGAGAAGAAATTTGACAAACATGTTACAATATCTTTACAGCAGTGGAGCTGGATGAAGCACTGGGAGCAGCCAGCGGTTGGAGCGGTAGGTTGGTCTGTCCGGTGAAACCCAGCTGCCCTGCTGCGAGCTGAAGCACAAGCAGTCAGCTCAGCACAAGGCGGCGACTTGACTTCTGCACAAGTGCTATCCTCTGCGCTGAGAAGGCGGTGGGGTATAGGTGTGCCTGTACACCCACTGCGTGTAGGGGGTGACCGCGGTTCAGCCAAAACCAACAGGGCTGCCCTCGTCAGTTGTCAGACGTAGGCTCTCGTCTTGGTCAACTGAAGAGTGGGCTGTAATTAACTGCAATAAAGATGTTTGGACCAGTTTAGAAAGAAGGGCAAAATCATTGGAAATCTCGTCTAATTGAATTATATCTTGCCATTTAAGACTCTAAAAAATATTATTCTATATGGCTAAAATTAATCTCTCTTTTAATCCTGTCACGGACTGCATTAATATAATGTCAGAAGTGTGCTGGAGCTGAGCACTAGGGTATTCAATCTAGCTGTACTGTAAAGCCATCACTGCAGTGCTTATAGAAATGGTAAGTCTCTGATATTTTGTAAGTTATTATTAACAAATACCAGAATGGAAATGGACGATCAGTCTTAATAAAAGAAATGATTGTGCAATTTACATCAAGGCAGTTTTAATAAAATACCTAATCCTTAAATGTGCATAATTAGATTTACATCTTCACATCACTGCAATTAGATGTTGGTATTTAAAGGGCACGCTTCCTGTTTCCCATGCTTTTAATCGCTCTTCTCAAGTTTGCTTTTTCAAATTGCAGAGTTAAGGTAAACACGCTCGTTTGTTTTTTCCCCCCAGGCATGTAAATGTTTTTCCTCCGGAATGAAATTTATATATTTAGCTTGCCTTGTCCTAATCTGTAAAATAGATAAATAAATAAAGAGGTAATCCCCTTCAGCACTGAAGACTTTCAAACCTTTAAAACAGTGAGGAGGTAAACAATTTTCTTCAAGTGTTGAAATGTTCTGGCAACAGCAACGCTCTGACTACAGCTTAAGCTTCCTCTCTGCCCAGCCATGTGTCTTTGCTCCCTAAAGCAAAGACCTAACTGCAGTCTCTACCGGATAAAGATCACGGACTGCTGTGCTGGTTTCGGTGGGGGTAGAGTTAATTTTCTTCAGAGCAGCTAGTACGGGGCTATGTTTTAGACTTGGGTTGAAAACTGTGTTGACAATGCAGGGATGTTTTCGTTATTGCTGAGCCGTGCTTACACAGGCTCATGGCCTTTTCTACTTCTCACACCGCCCCGCCGGCGCGTAGGCTCGGAGGGCACAAGAAGTTGGGAGGAGACACAGCCTGGACAGCTGACCCCAACTGACCAAAGGGCTATTCCATACCATATGACATTGGGCTCAGTATACAAAGCTGGAGCAAGAAGGAAGTGGGGGACATTTGGAGTGAGGGCATTTGTCTTCCCAAGTAACCGTTATGTGTGGTGGAGCCCTGCTTTCCTGGAGGTGGCTGAACACCTGCTTGCCGATGGGAAGCTGTGAATGAATTTCTTGTTTTGCTTTGCTTGTGCACGCGGCTTTTGCTCTACCTATTAAACTGTCTTTATCTCAACCCACGAGTTTTCTCACTTTTACACTTCCAATTCTCTCCCCCATCCCACTGGAGGTGGGGAGTGAGCGAGTGGCTGTGCGGTGCTTAGTTGCCAGCTGGGGTTAAACCACGACAACTGCAAACTCCCTCGTCAGCTTCTGACCCTGCACAGACTTCCCCAGCCCCTTTGGTCAAATTTACGAGTGGTTCCGTGAAAGGCATTTGCAAAGTCAGTGGGGATTACTTCCAAAATCAGAGAGAAGCATGCCTGTGATTGTTATAAACCTGTGGTGCTTCATGTCTGCAGGTGGTGTGGCTATCACAGCAGCCTTGGCCTGGCTTTGGTGCACAAACCTGTAGTTTGAAGGAAGATTCCTTTGAGCGGGCAGCTGCCTCCATCTGCCTCTCAGTCTTCTGCAAGGAGACTGAATCCACCCACTGCCCTTGATGTTTTACGCTTCCCTCTGCCTCCCCAGAACACTCTTTTTTCCTGAAGTCACCATAGAACCTAGACCGTATGTCTTCGTGCAGGAATGTATCTGCAGTTCTGCTGGTGCTGAATGGTAAGAGTTCATTATTTTGCACTTCAAGTAGCCCATATTCATAGATATGGTTAGGAGGGTTGCAGCTTCAGAGCCCTGAACTTTTTTAGATTACATAAAGACCTAAAAAAAAAAAAATTAAAAATAGAAGGAAAAAAGTTAAACTAGTGACTAGGAGATTAATAATTCAGAACATTGAAATGAAAGATGAAAATCAGACAGGCAATAAGTTAATGCTTATGTTCTGCTGACCATACACGTTTTAGTATGAAATGCTTTCTCATCACCTGGCAAAAATGCTAATGACTACAGTACCCCTGTGGTACAGCTGCCCTTCTCTCACTCAGGCAACCACTGAGGATAGTTTTATCTGTCTTTTTAGGAGCATATAGGAGATGGTATTTGTTTTGCGTATGCCAGTAGAAATAAACTGCCTTTTTTTTTTCTTTTTTCTCTCATTCTCGTCCTCCTTTCTGATCTCCTGAGATAACCTCTCGTTCCCTGTGTTTAAAATGATGTTGGCCTTTCTTTTTTGCTGTTTCCCTCCCTTCCTTTTTTTCTCCTCTTTTTCTATCCATTTCTCCTTTTTTCTTTTCCCTTTAGTTTGTTTTTCCTTTTTCCCTGTTTTCCCTGTTTTGTTTTTCTCTTTTTGCCTTTTTCCATTTTTATTTTTTTATTTTTCCCTTTTTTCCTTTTTCATTTTTCTTCTTGTAAGTGGTGCACAGTCTTTGGCCAGGTGGAGACCAGGTAGTCTGTTGTGGAGACACTGAAAGGTCCTTCTGCATCCAGGCATGCATCTGTACTGGGGTTGAAGCCCAGGTACCACAGCCCATGGCCGATGGATGGAGAACAGAAGGCTGAAGCAGCTGCAAGGATTTTGCTGGTGAGCCGGGTCCTGCAGAGGGCTGTAGAATGGGCAGCCTGGTTAAAGTCACTCTGCAGACCCTACCTTAGAGCTGTGCTCTCAAACGTTGGTAGGGGTAATGATTTTTCTGTTCTGATCCTGAGGGCAGGCTGGAGCAATGCAGGTCCAACTTCCTCCACCTGAGATCTGCAGCAACATTCACAAATTCTCTGGTTAAAATTATACATAACTGTTGGTTTCAGATCACAGTGTGCATCGGTGTGTGTGTAAAGCTAAGCAGAGAGAGAGGGAGAGCAATTCAGAAGATTTTTTTTCTGTTGTCACCTACTTAGCTGGGGAGTCACCTTTTTTCTCTTTTGAAATCTTGTTTTGCTGCGATGTGCTGAGTGAGATGCTCTTCTCACGAAAGAACAGGCAACTACAGGAAAGTGAGAAGACAAGTTTAGAAAGAACTAGTACTGCTGTCGGAAATCTATGACGTACCTTAATTGATTTCATTTGTGGCCACAGATAAACGGCTGGCCTATAGCATCTCTTACAGTTATCAGTGCTCTTGCAACCACTGTCCCAAACCAGGGTAAGAATTGGGGTAATGGACACTTTCCTGCCAGACGGGAAGGGAGTACTGCGAACGTGAGTGAGTGAATGTAGAGGCAACAACTCTGATTTATTCATTCCCACATATGCTGCCTAAATGCTGCATCCCATGGGCAACGCAGAGACCAGATTCTGTGATGTTGTTTGAACATTGACTTGGCAAAGGGGAAAGGCCAGGACTTGCGGCTTTTGGATGCTTGGTTACAAAGCTGTCAGGGTGGGAGTGGTAGGAGAGGAGAGGGCAAAGTGGTCTAAACTGCAGTTTACAGCAACGTGAATGAATGAAATTGTAATCTTTGGGGGACAGCTTGGCTGTCACTTCTTGAAGAACATGAGGATGAGTTACTTCCTACCAAACCTAAGCATCTCTAGTGCTTCCATGGCTTTGTCCCTTTTCCTTAAAAGCAGTGAAAACAGATTTCATAGTTGACTGAGCACCAGTTTTTGCTTTAGTTTGAGTATAATTTCACAGCACGCACTGACACAGTGTGCTTAGTTTTTTATACATGCGGAGTTCTGAATACAATATTCTGAAGAACTGACTAACATCAAAGATGTATCCAAAATCAATATTAGTATAACATACCAATGGAAGTCTGCTGAAATGGTTCTGGATATATAGGTGCTTTGGATATGAACAGTTTAGAATCACCAAACAGCATGTAAGGTAGGTAATTGCAATTGAAAATTAAAGATGCTGTGGGAGGTGTTATATTTAATAGAAATGTGGCTGTTTCAATACCTCTATTATACTTCATAAGTCTGAAGTAAAATGAAAGAGAGAGATCAATAACATGTTACTGGTGTCTCCAGTATCACATTTCATAAATTGCCTTTCTTGACCTGGGCAACATATGATGAGTCTGACCAGATTAAGTGCAATGAATTTGATGCACCTAATTAAAATCATAATGAACTTCATTCTACATTACAGTGGTATGAAAAGTTTGATACATTTGGCAGCCTATTTACAAAAGGTTTTCACAGTGGAACAAGCATAGCAGAGTGTCAGAAGCACAAACACCTTAACTAGCATCTGGCTCTTCCGCTAATGAGAAATAACTTCACACTTTTGGACCAGTAAACTAGCACGAAGTTAACATGGGTGCCTTAGCTTACTTGTAACCATTCCTCCTGGGTTTTGTTACTGCAAAGCATCTTTTAAGTGTAGCTTTATCTGACTGCTTTTGCTGCTGATGGGTGGAAATCCGTATTCCTCATTTCTCACCATTGGCTTGGTGTCAGACTGATCAGGACCTTGTAAGTGGCTATCACCACTGTAGGGAATGCCAAAATGCAAGGACAGGAGATATCAGTCATCATCACAAGTCAAATTCATTAAAGAGGAGGAACTGTTTTAAGTAAAGACTTCCATGCCAGAAGGGCAATAACAGGTAAAAGTGCTCATGTAATTTATTCAAAGAATTTTGTGATAACTGTCAAGTTGTTCAACAGTTTTCTCTCATTATCATTTATTTCATGTACCTTGACTTGGCAAAGCCTTTAGGAAGACATTTAATCAGAAGTATGCAAATAGTCCTGCTAGCTTCAACAGGAAATCGGCACTTAGGAATAGCAAATCTTAAATATTTTCTTAAATGTTGAGACATATTGGTACTAGTTATATATGATGAGTTATGCAGTCTTCTTTCTTCAGTGCAGCTGGAGAAATTTTCTGCAAGTTCTCAAATATTCCCTAAGCAGGGCTGTGCAAATCATTCTAGAGAAGCTGCTACTGGGTGACCTGAACCAAAAATGTTTCTGGTACCATGCCAAAACATAAATCGTAGGAAGTGAGGAAAGAAAGATTTTTTGATTGAATAAAACTTTTTGTTCATCACTGAATATTTTTTTTTTTTTAAATTGAATGTGCTAAACCTGGTCCCAAAATAACACTTTAAATTAAAAATCGAAATGCTTCACTTAGAAAATGTCATAATATATAATTTTTTCTGACATGCCTATTGCATGATGCAAGTTTGCAAAGGTTTTGATTTCTCCAAACTGCCTTCCACAGAGAATGAACTATTTATAAGAAAAAATAATTTGGCTTTCCTTCTATCATGATTTCTTCAACAGAGTTGGTCAAACGTTGCAAATACTTAGCAAGTGCTGTGTATGGTCTTTGTTTCCTATCCATCATGATGGAAACGTGGCTTTTCTTTCAGCAGGCGATTACAAGGTTGACACTAACTCTGGTCATATGTACTTATAGTAATATGTGACTCATACTGCATTTTTCCTTTCCATAAATTGAAGACTTTGCAAAAGAGGCTAAAGGCTTAAATTCAGATAGCCTAATTTCTACCTTAGTTTTTGTTTATCATGTTTCCTACTGGCTGGCAGCGTATCTTCAGGAAGGTTTACCAGGAAAAATATTTTACGAAGGAATTTAGGGGAAAATTAGACAATCTGAATCTGCGCTTAGAGTGTCTTGATCTCCATGTTACAAACAGGTTAACTAAAACACACGCAATGAAACACCTTGCCCAAAGTCACATTATAAGTAGGTGAAGTGAAGAGCAGAAGCTGGTTGTCCAGGCTCCTCCCTGTTTCCCCCATGCAGGGCTATACCTGTATTTGATGCAGCACGCTGGTGACATACAATCAGTTCTCTATGTTTGTCTGTGCCTAGTTCTTTATCTTTAGCAGAGGCCTTCAGAGCTATAAATGCTTCAGGGCGCTCCCTTTTGGCTATTACACTGATCATATTTTTGATTGTGGAACTGTGGCAATGTTTTGAAATCATATATGTGCCTTATCTTTCTTTGTAACCATCTAGGTTGAGAACGCCTAGAGACAAATGATACGGGAAAAAGGCCTCCATGACATAGATCCCTACTGGCACTGACTGTACAAGTAGAAAGACACCTAGACAGAAGGTAAGAAAAGCCTTTTTTAAATTTTTAACTTCACTGATGTAAGGCCTAATGAGGTGGCTTTAATTTATTTGGCTACCAGCAATGGTATTTAAATGAAGCACATAATTTGTTAAATACTAACAAATATGCTTCAGGCTGTAAAGCTAATGTAATTTTTTGCTTCACTGGTAGCCTTGGAGGCATTTGATTTCCCCTTGCCCAAACTTCAGCTTCATCTGTAAGCAGGCCATACCAGCATATTTATCAAGCTTTTTTGTTTGTCGCATTTTAAAATATGGCATTTTAATTTCTTCTTTAGCCTATTGGACCCTTCCTTGACCCCCTTCCAAAGCCCTTGCTGCCTGTCCATCTGCCATTTCAAACGTGTGTCTGTGCAGGAATGCCGAGTGAGCTGTGCTGGCTGCTCAGCTCTTGTTTCATTGAACGTGTTGTCACTTGTATATAATTCTGCTGCTCGGTTTGTTTCTCACGTTGTGTTCAGCTTAGGCAGTGGAGGAGTTTCTGACAACTGGACACCGAAACCTCCTCTAATCATTTTGTCAGACAGAAGGCTATAGATTTTAGGACCTTATCACAGCTTTCATTGCGAGTACTTACATGCATCTTGCATGTAAATTTTCCTCATCTTTTCTTGGCCTTGACCCTGTAATTTGGGAGACAGAGTGGGCAGCATGGAGTCCTCTGGAAGCATCACAGAACTAAATGCTCGTGCTATGTCACGCTTACTACCTTGCTCACAGAAGAACATGGGATATTTGAATACATAATGGGTTCTACGTATAATTTATTATTTCAGAGTATTTTATGAAGGCTGTGTGGTTATTTTGGGGGAAGGAGGAAAGGGAGTATTGTTTGGTTATTTTCCAGACAGAATGATGTATGAAGCTGCAGAGTGCTATTTTAACCATCTGATACACATAAAACTGGACTAAGAGGTAGTTTGAATGATAGATTTTCTCTTTTTTTGGTGAGAATTCTTTTGATATGAAGCCACATAAATATTGGGGTCTTTTATAATGACTGTAGTTGCAGAGATTTTGATGGACATTTTTAATACATCAAAGTAAATTGCTATTAGAGGGAAAAATGGAATGCTTTTCAGCTATAGAGAACTGAAATGAATGTGCATCTGTGGAGATATTGGGAACGGTTGGTAGGGAGCAAGACCGGTCTTAAAAGACCAAAGAAATGTCGACTGTAATAACTGTGTTCAGTAAAAAATATAGAGACACTACAAAATTTCAAGTAATATACAGAGTTAATACAATGTTCTTGCAGGAACATTTTGCCAGGAAAATGGGAAAATATTCTTTTATTCCAGATAGGGGGAGGAAAAGCATTATTTGACTCACAAATCTTCTGGAAGAACATTTGTGTTCTCTGTCAAATATATGCAAATTAAACAGTATTTTAAATCTTTTCACTGGGTTCTGCTGGATGGAACGTGTCTCAAGGGCAATCCAAGGAAGGGGAACACTTGATAAACACACATGGCTCTGGGCAGAGCTCTGTGCATCCCCACAGAGACATGATGCCAGTGAGCTTTCTGCCATGCCACACTTTTTTTCCTCCTCCTTCAGGCTCTGAATCAAATCCATTTTAAATCAGTGAGGCTCTTTCTGTAGACTTTAAAGAGCTGTGGGTCAAGCACTGTGGAGGAAGTGCAGGTCAGGAAGTACTCATCTAAGCTTCATTTCCTTTTGCTTTTCTTTTCCCTTACTTGCCTTTATTTCAGAAAGGAATGTGCTATATTCCATCTGTTCTTAAGCAGTCCTGGGCCATGAGCCACCGGAGCTTGGCACCGTGTCATTGGGCTGTCAAAAAAGGAAGGAGCACAGTTGTTCTTCTGTTCTCCTGGCTCCCTTAATGGCTGGCTCCTTCCACTAGATCTTCTTTTCCTTTCTCATTATATGGTGCAGTGGAAGAAAGTATCTGGCATCTTAATAATATTAGTCTTATGGTAATCTGGTCTTCAGCTGTGAGATGAACATCAGATGCTTACATGGTCTCTCTACCCACACGCAATGTGTGTTCATATAAATTTATACTATACCATTACTGTTAATTTTTTTTTTTTCCCAGAATTTAAAAATGGCTATGAGTGGGTATTTGTGTGAGAGAGGCAGAAAGAGATGACGTCCCCATCCTGCTACAGGGATTATTGCTAGTGCTTAGCTCTTTTTGCATCTAATGGAAGGACAAAAGACTGCCTGGAATCACTTTGCTGAAAATGGCATAAATTTCAGAGGCAAAATAAAATTCTTCCTTCTGCATGCAAATGGGTGTTTTTCCAGGCAGGCCCAGACAGGGATATGGCCATTTGAAAACCAGGGACCAAATATTCTACCCCCTTCCCTCCCTGCTGCTGTCCTTCCTGATGTCCAGCTTCATGCCCTTTCCCCTCCCTTCCCTTCCCTTAACTTTCTGATAACTGAGCATGGAAGACCCTTACCAGTGCTTGCAAAGTGTCAGGGCAGGCTGGAGCAGCTGTGACTTTGGGGTTAGACACTCTGATGAGGGGGAACTTGAGGCATAGCCAACCTCTTCCACAGGACAATGCAGCAAGGTTGGATTTCACTTGTCAAAATAAGCAACAGCACTGTTCTGGAAACAGCATCTTCCTCTCTTCCAGCAAAACCTCTCTTTTGCTGATTTTCAGTGTCTAGATTTGTGTTGACCTTCCTGTAGCACAGAAATTTTGCTTCAGGCAGACTTTTGCAGAACAAAATTCTTGTAATCCTCTCCTCTGGTAGAGGAAAATACGTTTTGTAGTTAAATGTTTTCTGGGGATGGAGTCTCAGACACCGCTCCCACCTCTTCTCCTTTCCTTCACACCAAAAGGATGATTCCTAAGTGACACAAGAAGATGCATTTTGCAAACGAGTTTACAGTTAGTAGTTAAATAACTTTCCCTCCCATTCCTTACCACAAAGAAAAAGGAACAAAAGCCCACCTTATACCAAGTACGTAAAGCCTTCAATATAGCATACAGCAGGCGTAGTCCAAAGTTTGAAAGAAGATAAACCAGAGAAATTTCATGTTAATCATATATAAAAATATTGTCTGTGGGTGATCTTCCCTGGTGGCTGCTACTCTTAGTGCTGTTTCCTAATATTTGAGCCCTTGCCACTGGTCAGAGGGGAGCTGTGGGTTCCTGTGGAGACCAGCACTAGCACTGGTAGTCCGTGAGGGTGCCCAGGCAGACACTGCATGTTGTGGGCTGCTGAGGTCCCTAGGAAACAGCTGGATAAACCTGATGAATCTAAAATTTATACGAATATAAGTATGCAAGAAGACCAGGAGATGCACTTACGTCTGGTATATGACCACTGATGGTTTTTTGTTAACCGTAAACTCTCTGGATGGTTTTATACATTCTGCCAAAGGGGAAAAGAGAAAAAATGTGAGTCTACTGTTTAGCTGAACAGCGAAAGAAGCTGAACTGAGAAAAAAACCCAATTACTCATTTTTTGCTATTATATGTGCTGGAAGTTTACCCAACAGGTAGCTGATAACTTACGTGGTAACTCTAGGATGTTACAGGTTTCCATGGTGGCAGACTATCAAGAAAGAATGTGAACTGGCATTTTCCACCCCTGCAGTTCTATAACTCCTTGAACTAGAGGAGTTTGCTCACAAATTGCATCTTTGAACTAAAGGCTGGGAAAGTTGGAAAATAGACTGTCTAGCCACGCAACTTGCTGTTCTTGCCCAGAGATCTGGAAGGGACAGAGGATGAAGTAGGGCTGCCGTACTAGCTTTGTGCCAAAGGAGTTTCATGCTGAGGACAGATCTACCAGGAACATGTCATTTTTGTGCACCAAGTTCTTGGCGCTTTACCTATATTCATCGTGGTTCCTCCCTTACCTGTTTACAGAGCGAGACTCTGGAAACACTAGCAAAAGAATATTTTTACAGCACAGCCATCTTAACATGAAAACTGTTCATGAGGAAAGAGGACACTGGACAAAAATCATAAAGACCCAGATGCATTTATTTTTTGTCTAGTGTGAGCGGAGCAAAAATAATATTTTCAGATATGATGTATTGAAATCTCATGGGGGAAAGCAATAGAAAGAGTCATTGATTAGTCATGCAATAGCAGGGAAGAAAGTATACATCATTTCTCGGTATATTTAATTTCATAAGAAGGGTTATATTCTTCCATGGAACTCTAATGCGAAGTTTTTGAAGCATCCATATTAGAAGACACTGTCCTGGAGTAATAATGTGATTGATAAGATGAAAGAAGACTCTGAAAGAACTGGTATTACCTCTTTTCAAGAGTTACATTAGTGTTCTCAATAGGCTTACAAACTAGAAACAGGTACAAAAAGCGTATAGGCCTGGTTCTGCTGCCTGCATCTGAAGGTCATACTTGCACCTGCGTAGAGCAGGTTCGATCGAGAAACTCCCTTGCCATCACATTTTACTCCCATGATGACAGTCTGTCTAAATTTAAATGTGGGTAAAGCTTATAAAGCGATGGGCTGTGAGGAGAAGCAAACACAGTGGGTTTATGACTCAGTGCAAATTAAATATCCTAATTCAGAGTCTTAGTTTATAGCCACAGTGGGATTGAAGTCTACTTGGCTAGAGAGGTAGGGTCCTCAGCTCTTACTTGTATAAGCTTGTTTGTTAAAGGCTGTGCTTTGCCGTGCTTCCTTAGTGATGTCAGCGCAGCCGCATCTGTTGTCAGTCCCAGAAAAGCGGGGTGATGTAGATGTATCATTCAGGTCCCTGCAGTGCTCAGAGTCAGACCCTTCAGAAGAAGAAAATCTCTGTAGAATTATGAAAAACCATTCCTAGCCCCCATTAGGTAGTGACTGAAATAGGTATTGCAGCCAGAAGCACATCTGTCCCTTAGAATCCCTCCTCTTGCCGCGGTTTAATGTAACTGCAGATGGCCTCATGTGCAGAGCCAACCCTCTTTGAATGCCAGCTCACACCGAACATCTAACATCTTACTGGGGTTAAAACACTTAAAGAATGACATTGTTATTAGTTTGGAGGCGGAGTTTTGGTTTTGGACTATATGCATAACTACATAGATATTCAACTGGGATTACCTTTTATCACATCCTTTTAAGGTATCTGCCAATAGGTAGTTTAGGACATGGATATGATAAAATGACCAAAGTAAAGTGTAGCATGCTGAATTTAAATAAATTTGCCTTACGAGTTACACGTAGAACTGCCTGTCATTTAGTAAATAAAATGATATGTTTTTCATGTGAATTTTCACAGTTGGTCCATTAACAGCAAGAGGAACAGCAGTGTAAGAGACTTTAATAACAATAAGGGCTTACTTTTGCCCCTGGCCAATAGAGTCCATTATCCTTTAAGTGCATTACTTTATTCTGGCCTTCCCTATTCCCCCTTACATTTGTGTTACTGCTGGAACAAGACCCAAAATACTACGGAGATTAATTGACCAAACCTTTTTTTTTTTTTTAATCTATTTTAGAAGAACCATCATGTAAAAATGTTTTTACCTCTGTCAGCTCTCTTCACAGACAATATAATACAATTTATTTTCATTCTCTTAGCTGATTTGGGCTGTCATGTATGTTAAGCCTTTCAGTAAATCAGCTTTAATACTTTACCTTACTCTCTGCAAGAAAAAAGGTCTTTCTTTTATTTTAATGTCAATATGTGGCTTACACAGGCCTTTTAAATGATTCACAGTATATCTTAATAAGCCTGTTGAACAGAAAATAATAATAATACTAACAATAAAACAAACCCAGTTTTCACTGATAGAGATTACCAGCTGTTTTTGTTGAAAATGATGAAACAATGAAGGGCTATGAAAGATTTAAAACAAAAGGATTACCTAATTATCTGTATGCATATGAAATTGTACTATCAGGTTTGCAGACGAAGCAAGCAAAACTGCCATTTTCTGCTCATGTGGAATTATGTGGGTATTGCAATTTACTTTCTATTATTTTAGAAGGGACTGAATTAAAGCCATCTGCAGTTCTACTATATAAGCATGAGTGAGATTGCAAGAGCTCTATTTTCACATCCCTTTGATACAATAATGGAATTCTGTGATAGAAAAAATAGCAAAAGGAATGATTCTGAGAGAAAAGAGAAGACTGATTGGGGAATTTGGATAACACTTGGATAAGCAATTTTAAATTTTGCATTTTCAGCAGTAGGTAGAACTGCTCAGAATTTAAGAAAACCCGTCTGAGCCGAGGCTTTCTTTCAAAAGGTTTGAGGAAAAAAAATATGTAAGTAGGTATCTGCAATAGAAGGAGAGGAAATGGAAGGGCCAGTCACCTTAACTGGAAAAAAAAAAAAAAAAAGATTATGCATCAGCACTGATTAGTTCCCTAAAGAAGCCCTGCCATTTTTTAATTTGCACCGTGCATTTAAATGTGTGAAGGAGTACGAATGAAGTTAGATTTTATATCTCTGTGTGTGTGTGCACTTTAAATGCAGTTGTACCGTTCAGTTAAACCTGACGGTTTAATTTTAATTCCCAGATTATGTTTGGGAAAGAGGATACAATTCTGAGCATAAGAATGAGATGGCTCTGATGCAAATAGCTTTCTTAAGCAGTTTGCTTTGCTTTTCTTCTTTTTTTTAAATTTTATTTTTAAAGATAAGAAGAAGGAATTTTATGTAAGACATAAAGAGGAATTCCATCACAGCGGAGGTGTTAGGCATTACAAAACATCCACGTTACAGAGCCACTGCCTTATTCCTCCTCTAGAGAGGATGGAGACAGACGTCTTGCTTTGAGACAGTGTATCCAATCCTGCATCTCCCTAGCCCTGTAAACGTATTTATAGGTGTAAAAGTCCGTATTCCTTGGGGCTGGGAAAGGGACGCATTACACCCATTTTAATCTAACATGATTTTATTTGTATATCTAAAGCCCAGCTATTACTTGGCATGTGTTAAACAGCCCCAGACATGTAGCCTGAGAGGAAGGATGGAGACGGCATGGTTCAGGCAGCTACAAGCCATTTCCATATCCTCCTGGGTCTTTGGCACCTGGTGAAACCAAATGGCCAAAGAGGTCTCCTTAAGCTATGGCAGGTCAGCCAACGGGCCAGCACGGCTTCCTGCTCAGGGCCTCAAATGGCAGCCTGGGGGTGGTCTTCCTCACCAGCCCTGCTGGGGTGGAGAGGGGTGATGAGGGGGACTCAGGGACTCCAGGCTGAATTGAAGCTTTCATGAAGTACTGATGCTGTTACGTGGTAAAGTGCCTTTATGAAACAACGATTCCACTCAGGATTTCAATCTAGAGGTATCTTCTTTACATAGATGCTTTCCGTCACTTGCCTGGAATAAATGACAGGCAGAAGGGATTAATGTTCTATTTACCATAGATGGTTCTCACAGCAACGGGCAGCATAGCTACAGCATGGTGACAACGTTTCTCAAGACCAAGTTGAGGGATAGATTGAAAGGCAAAATAAGAAACCTGCGTAATCAGAAGTATTGATAGAAACTAGCAGGATTTACTGGTAGGCTTCCTTCTGTGTAGGATGTGATAAAACTGCATTTTTAAATTGGCAAGATATTCTCATGTAATGAATATCCACGTTTTTTTCTTCTCCTGTAGTTTAGCTCTGTTATTCAGGATGATGTCAGACAACACACCTGCCAAAATTTATTCTAGAATATAGGGGGTTGTCACGACACACACCTAGTTTAACTGGGAATAATTCAGAGGAGATGTCCCAGCGTATTCCTGTGTGTCATGAGCTGTTTGTCATTTTCTCTTTCAATGCAGATGCTAGCACAGTACAGACCTGGAGATAAGTGTTTTAAATAGGGCATCCAATAGGTCTGAACCAAAGAGTTTCATAAATATTCAAGCAAACGCTGCTTCCCTTGAAACCTGTGGTTAAATTTGCTAAACCCTGTAGCTTCAACAAAACTGTACATTTGGGCTCAGTACGAACCGTGTGATTTTAAGTCTTCAGATCATCTATCGACATTTTGTAAAATCTGCAAATTGTTTAAAGGACTATTTTAATAACAAAACATAATAATCTGTGAAGAAAATATGATTGACTTGGCCATATTAGTCCATATTTAGTTAAGCCAAAGGGAAAAAACGGGGTTTAAGAAAGAGAAGGAAAAACAGACAAAGAAGAAGGAACAAGAGGGGCACACTAGAACTGCAGATATTTAAATGGCTACAGAAAAATGTAAATTAATTACTTGTACATTTCTGAGGTGAATATAGGAAGATATTTTATCCTTAGGTTCAAGCAAAGATGATTTACATTAGCTGTTAGGAAGAATTTTGATACTGCAACTTTCTAAAGCATCTAAAATCCACAACTGTTTCATTCCCATCCCAGAGAGAGCAGAGTGGGGAGAAAAGCCTGCCAAAAACAATCTCTGTGTTTGCATGATCTCCTTGTCTATTATTCCCCTGCCACAGGATTTTCCTTGGAAGGATATGATATGACTCATCAAGTGAATATTCAATTAGAACGAAGGGGTTCACCTCATCCCTGATTCATCTGCAATCTATATTTATATCCTTGCTATTATCTAGTTTACTCAGTGGAAGAGCTACACCGTTATTTTCTGTTGCTCTATAAATATAGATGAGAAACACTTTTGTTGATCCGTTTAAATAAGGTAAGCAGCAGCAGAAATTCAACTCAGAGCACATCTAAAGCTAAATCAGACTTTTTAAATGAAATATGACTGAACTGATGTGGCATCTTGCTGTTTTTCTGGAAATGTGCAAAAATAGAAGTGGGGGGGGGGGAAGGGGAGAATAGAAACAAATTAGACGGAGTTTTCAGACTGGAGAACTGTTTCCAGTATTTGAGCTCAAATTCTCTTAAAGTACAGAGTACTGAGCCTACATCTGTGGATTTTTTAACTTTAGTAATAAGTTATCTCTGGATGTGCCAGTCAAGACAAGGACTTGTAGGAGTTGTAATGTTAACATAAGCTCTCATCTTGCAAAAAATGGTGTGTGGCGAACTTCACTTATATGGAAGCATCACCCAGGCATTCGCAGATGGTAGATCTCAGGCCAGATCTGAACAGCATTTGTTATGGAGCATAGTATTTATTGCTAGGGATAGTCAAATGGAGAGATGATATTCAGTCTCGATTCACAGATGTCTGAAGATTCTCAGACATGGAAATGTTCACCCAGCTGAGTAAAAACCTGACTGTATTCCAAACAAACTAGCCAATCAGCAAGACTACTGGTTTCTATCATGAGCATTTTATTCTTAGTATACTGATGTATAGGATTCCTTAGATTAGTTTGACTTAGGTAGTTTTAAAAAATAATTAAAACAAAAACTTCTTTTTTCTTTTTGACAATGAAAATGTGAGAGCAAGTCTATACACTGAGAATGCTTAAGAGTTAGTGGAAAGGAAATGTGACACAGATTTGAAAATCATTATGTTCTCTTTTGGGGAGGAATTCTTCCCTGGCTTTCTCTGTTAGCGATACCTAGGTCCTTCCTGGCAGAGTATCCGTCAGCAGGGGCTCCAAAGAAAACCTGGACTGGTGCCAGAAGTGCAGTGCATTCTCTGTGCTTCTCTAGTGCTGCCATCACAAGTAATATGTGTCATCACGACTGAAAATCAGACCTGTCCATGTGCAAACCCCAGTTTTCTTAACTGACTTAAGAAAATGGGACAGCTCTGTTTTCAGGCTTTCTGAAGTAGGTTGAATTCTAGGCATTTACAAGATGTCTGATTCTTTTTATTTTTTCCTTTCTATTTTTTACCTCTACCTTTTAAAGTTATGCTGCAGGAATGGTTTGCAATTGAACTTGCTTCCTGTATTTGAGGAGTATTATCTTTGCTAATTCATAACATTCCCAAAAATTTCTGAGAAATATTTTCATATTTGCATGTGATAACATTGTACAAATACTAATTGTTTTCACGAGACTATAATGTCCGACAGGCATTGCTGTTAAATATTCAGTGATGACAGATCTGTAAAATGTTAATGGTTTGCAGTTACAACATCTACCTACATTGGAATTTTTTTTTCTGTACATTATCGTAAACCTCAACTCTTGAAGGTTGAAGGCTTGCTGTAGCAGGAAGACAGCAAGGAAGTGGAGATATTCACATCTATGATAACAGATTGACTAGAGTAAATGAATTTTGAAAACAGACTCCTAAAGTAACTCATGAAAAATATCAACCAAGAAAAGCCCAATCTAGTAAAATAACCCTTCCAGCAGTCATACCCTAAGCGTTGCTTTTATGTCCTTCTGCTGTAGTATTTCTTTTGTGCAATTTACATTGCTCATTGCTCTCAACCGTTCGGAGGGTAAAATCTCTGAGACTGGAAGACTAATTATGAATTATCAAATTGTTCAAATCAAACAACAAACACAACAGGAAATAAGCACAAGGCACCACAAAATATTCTCGGTTCATTTTTTACTATAGTAATGTGGCTAAAATTATTTATGATGGTACTTCGTTCATGATGTACACTAATAGTCAACTCCAGTGCTTTCTTAGCCACTAAACTCCAGGGCCTGGACCTCTTCCTTACTCTAAGACTTTCAATGCAAGATTTTCTCACATACACGCTTGCCTTACAGAGCTTAGGGTGACTAAGGGATTGGTTCAGATGGTTCTGTAAAGAGCTTTACGTGCTAGGGCAAAGAAGGGACTCTGTGCTTTCATAGAAAGGCAGATCCTCCCCTTGGTGATGAGCAATGCTGAAACCTGATGTAAGGAAATTAGGGTAATTAGTACAACACGAAAAGCTGAAGAGTATCTCTTTACCCTACAGCTCATCCCACATTTGTGTTGTGGCAGTGCAGCTTCTCCAGCCTCCATCTGGGCCCCAGCTCACCCCTCCCTGAGGACCAGCAGCTCCAGTTGCCCCCGTGCAGCTCCCGATGGCGCCCTATGGGTCATCCCAGCAGATGGATTTTGCTCAGCTGCTCAGGTCAGTCAGCACTGGGCTTTCTCAAGATCAGCCCCAGCAGCGGGACAACGTGAGTGAATGGCAAAGTCCTGCCTGACTAGTAGCTGCGTGTCTCTCTTACAAAATCATGTGAACCAGCAGGCCTTTCCCCTCTCGGCCATGCTGGCTGGTTGTGCTGCCCTTCCCCTGTGCTGACATGCAGTTCACGCTCGCTCCTGAGCAGGGCTGGAAAATCTGAGGAATGGGGTGTCACAGGCCTGGCTGAACGGTGCTTCAGCAGGACCAGTTAGTCCCTTGGGCTAACTAAGCACCACCCGTGGGGCTGAACTCAGGTTTCCTGCGGTGATTCTGCATCGCTTCTGATGCAAAAAAGGTATTTTTGCTGTCAGATAATAATTCATATGTGGACAGAATACATTAATCATACCAGTTTTAGGATTGTGTGGGTGGGAAGATTATTCCTGAGAATTTTAGAAGGAAGTGATAGTTATAACATCAATGCCTATTTATTTTTGTCCTAGTTACATCTCTTCTAAGTGTTTCTGTGAGAGAGCCAGATTGTTTGAGGGCACACGAGCCTTTTCTGGGGGTGCGTGTTTGTTTTTTGGTGTGATGTCTAGACTCTGGATCCTGCAAAAAGGTTCATACTGAGCCTTCTACCATAGAATTAATCCATTTAAGTGCTGTTAGGACAGTTAGAAGGTAAACTGAAGCATTTTTAAAGGTCTTTTTTAAATTCTTTGACCTGAGAAATCATTGTGGTGTATATTGAGAGTAAATCACCATATAGATATCTTCATGTGATATACTTTACAACAGGCAAAGTAGCCTCAATAAATACAGTCAATTAAATCTGAAATTGATCTTGGGTTTGTTGTGCTGAAGACTTTGAGGCTGGCTTTCAGTAGCAGTTCAGACCCATGGTAGTGCTCTCTTAAATTATATGTCCATAACTCATGTTTATTAAATTAAATGTGAAATGCACTTAGAAACGACACCAAACTTAATTGCCTCTTTTATAATAGCAACACTTCTACAGTAGTAAAACAATTGATTCTCCTGTCTGGGTTAATATTGTCCTAGTTTATAGAAAAATAGAATAAATTATCTATTAAAAAAAACAAAGCAGACTTTGAAGAAAATTAACCTTCAGATAAATAAATATGTAATCTGTGAATACTATTTAAAGTGCTTAAGTAGAAGAGAAATACCTAATCCACAAGGAAACAAAAACTGTGGAAAACATTGGAAGGTAGAGAGAACATTAAAGATGCAAATGGAAATGTTAATTTTGTACGATACAAATTTAACCATAAATGCAAAGGTGGATCAACCTAGGCTAATAATAACAGCCATTTCCACATAGTTACTTATGGATCTCAACTGAAGAGCGGGCACTGCTTCATGCAAAGGCTGCTGGGACTATTATTAAATAATTTTTCTCCAGTTAAAGAACATGATTATTTTCTTGTGGGTATGAGAAAAAAAAGTGGATTTTCCATTTCTGAATGACAATATATATGCTCTTAGACATATTCCGGCCCGCACTTTTAAACACTTTAAAGAGAAATTGGGCTGTTTGGAAGGTGTTATAAAAGTGAATGCATACATTTATATCTAGCTGAATTCGAGCTGCTTATAAAAAGAGTAAAGAATGTGTTCTGAAAATATGATTTATTTTACAGTGACATCAAGACATTTCTGGCAGATAAAATGGCTATTTCAGATAATAAGACAGAGCTAGATAAAATGTGTTGAAAATCATGTTGATAGCATAAGCTTTCAATCGGCAATACTTTTTGAGAACTTTTAGAAGTCCTTGTGAATGGGTAAAAGAAATATGAAAATATACAGGAGGAGTAAAAAAATCTACCTTAAATCTACAACTGCATAAATAGGACAAATATTAGCAATACAAAGGAGTCTTAAAGAGTTAAGTACCTAAATGAAACAGTCAAGTGTAAGAATCATTGTGTGCCTTTGCAAACCCCTGCAAGGAGGATCACTAGTACAATACAGCATAAAAAGACTAAGGCAGAATAGAGCAATGAATGTGGAGAATCTGTAAACACTGCCTGATTATTTAAGTAGTAAAGATATTTTAGAAGTCCCTTACAGAAAATAAAACTGCTTGTTTCCTTTAAGCATTTTTTATTAAATGCTTTCAAATCCATGAGACCTTCCAAAATATGAAAGAAGTAGGAAAAAACACAGATACTTTGGAAAGTTGGGGGAGTTAGGAATCGAAGTCACAAAACTTGCAAAGTGCTGTTATTTATTAGTCATGGATGATAACTCAGCTACTTGTAGATGATTGTGATCAACTCCTGATAAATATCAGGGTGATCCAGATATGTAAATGAAAATTATTTGAGGAGGATGATTGACCTTTCTGTTGAGTAGGTCAGTGAGCAACTGAGTTTAGATTGGCAGTTTGCTTGGTTTTATGTATAGTGAAATGCCAAAGTACTAATGTGATGGACAGAGTCCTAGTACTTTGTCCATAAGGTCATGTAGCGTTATGGTATATATAAAGTATGTAAATAGTGTGTGTATATATATACACACACACACACCCACACACCCACACACCATGTATAGAGAGTATTTATATAGTATACATAGTCTATATATAATATAGATTATATATAGAATAACTTCCCCATTTAAGATATTGCTTTGTTTCTATTGTTTCTGAAGATGAACTGTGAAAGCCAATCAAATATACTTATATTTGTTAGATAGATAACTCTCCCTTGCTATCTAGACCAGATTTCAGCCACATTGAAATGAAAACTTCTTTGTATTTTAATGGTGTCATAGCAGCAGATTTAACTACACCATCTCTTTTCAGCCTTTCCCAAGAGCATCTTTCAAGGATGGCCTCTGCTCCCACAGACTTCAGAATATCCTTTGCAATTCTGTGATTCTCAGGGAGTTTACTGATGTATTTTTCTCAAGAAGGACCATTGTGTTCCTGTGAGAGATTTTGCTCTAGAAGCTGTGTCCAGGCAAATGACAGAAGTGTTACCGAAAGGTATCCTCATAATAGTGTATTATTTAATTATTTGTATGAAGGTAGCATGCAGAGAAGAGAGCTAAAAGGAACCAAGGGTGTACCTTCGTCTAAGCCTTGGGCTTTCTATTTCCCTTGCAGCTCTGTCACGCTTAACTTACTACAAATACTCCCACCTCTGGCTAAGCTAGGATTCACTTTGTTTCCCCACAGAGCCAAACTCTTCCTCCTTCTCAAAAGGTCAGGTTTTCATCTAGCCTAATGTCCTGTGTATTACAAAGATACACACGGCTTCCTACCAGGAGATCCTCTTCTCCACAACCAAGGGCTTTGAATACCTTGGGCAGAGGAACAACTTCAAAGGTGCTGTTAGTTCGATGGTGTTTTTAGTTTGAAAGGCATTGCCTGCCTCAAAATACAAAGAATAATTTCTTTTTTTATATTACTGTCTTCTCCTCTTTCCTTGCTGGCACAGTGTACATCTTTTGATAAACCTGTATAGCCTAGCACAGATGCTAGCAGATTTTCATGTGCTTTCTCTTCCATCTTGATGGCAAAGTCCTGTATTGATTTAAAGATCTGTCAGTGGAGGGAAAGAGAGTCCTATCTCAAGAAAGAACCAGCTAGGACATATATCATTGCCCTGCATCCTGTGCTCAACCATGCCAAAACACTGAGCAACAGTGGGACTTAAAAACACATTGAATAAAGTTCAAGGCATTCTAAAATAAAATCAGAAAAAGATCCACCATCAGTGGTGTCATATTCAGACACTCACTTTGGGTCTTTCTGAAACCTTATTTTAAAACTAGTTGGTTTAGCAGCAGCTTCTTAAAAATAATGTATGTATTTGGAAAACCAATTAGCTAAGTTGAGGCTTTAAGCTTTTAAAAATCCTGTTATCCCTTGAGTCTGACAAGCCTTGAAATCTTGTCTAAGTCACCAATTAACCTCATCTGGTTTTTTTTTTTTTAATGGGTAAAAGATCAGATATATTTGAATCTCATTCAAGCCCAAACAAATGAACTGAAGCTATTAATGGATCTAATTCTGCCCTAGGCTTTTAGCTACCAAATCCACCTTCCTTTGGTTGTTTCTCTACAACGTGCCAAATATATAGTGTTTCCTTATTGATGTTATCACATTTTCATGTGCTTTGTGCCACGCAGAAAAGATTACATAGTTCTGTATCAATTTATATAATCTTAATGAGAGGGTTGTAATAATTAGGAAATCTTCTGGGGAGTCTTTTGAGTTTTTAGTGTAAACATTACAGACAGAGATACTCAATCGCATAAAATTGAAAAAAGGTGCCTTTTTCAGGCTATATTTGTTTTCAGAACTGCTGGATCTTGTTCCATGACTGTTAAGTTGAATGGATGAAGGAATTTAGGAACTGTATAGGAAGAGGTTAACATCTATGCTGCTGGGGCTTTTTAGTGAATCGAAGTTGTTACTATTGCCTGAATTGACACAAGGCCAAGTGTATGTGAGGAAGGTACTAAATGCAAAACTTCCTTCTCCCCCGACAAAGTCTGGAATTGGCTCAGTATGATGTGACATTTCAGTTGAATTTGGCAGCGGTTTGTTTCCCATTCTTCATTTAGACATGTTTCAAGCTGTTAGATCTTGATTTTCAGTTCTTTGTGGCTGATTGAAAGCTCTCAAACACGCAGTAATGCTGCCTTAACTCCAGGAGAATGCAGAACTTCACAGTCATCTCTCGATAGGAAGAAGAGCGGTTCTCAAATGTGTTTTGCATATTCTGAAAAAATTCTTCTTTGGGGGCAGATTTGCAAATGAATCTGTCATAAATGCCATCTTCTTTATAAATTGTATAACTGAAAACATGATAAGCCCAATATGGTATTTAATATACTATTATTGAAAGATGGAGCAGTAACTCCTGTTCTGTACTTGAAGCAGCACTCTAAATCGAGGTTATTCCTCTATGATCGAGTATTTCAAGTTAATTAATCTGGTGAACTATCAACAAATTAACTTCTCCTGTGTCTCTGTCTTTTTACAGAAGACAAAGACACACATCTTCCTGAAATAAAAACTCTACTTACCAAGAGTATGGGTTGAAGCCAAGTTGATGGAAACAATGCATAAACAATTTGTTGATGGTAAATTTGTGTATTCAACTGAATCTTGAAAAAAAAATTCAAGTACTATCGAATCTTGGAATATGAAAATATTTTAAGTGGCACACATTTCACCTTTGGCCAAACAATCCAATATTCAACGCAGGGTCAAATTCTGTCCTTGGATTTTCCCATAAGCAAATTTTGATAGTTTCTAATAGGTAAAGTGGCTTGGAGACAAAATAAAGAAATGCAGCTGGACAAACCCAGAAGCAACTATTCCCTGACTTACCTGACAAGGCAGGAAAAGAACCAATAATTAGAAGCTAGTCTTTTTGAAAAGGCAGCTGGTCTCCGCCTCAGTGTTTTAGTGTACTGGATTATTTGCTTTGGACAGTCTAACACAAGCAGTATCTTCTGCTTTCTGATGTCAAAAAACAATTCATTTCTTTCAGTGAGAGCTTGAGCCACTGTATTCTATGTGTTTGCTGTCCCCACGATTCACTTTTGTAATTCATTCACCCTGCCCAGGCTTACTTAAGCTCAGAATGAAGCCATAATTCACAAATAGTGTGGTAAACCACATCCTTGGGCAGCGGCAGCGTAGAAAGCCTATTATACAGGTGCTTTATCACATCTGCTATACTGAGTTCTGAGAGGAAAAAACAATTCCTGTGATAGATTAAGTCTATCCCAATAAGGGCTTCATAAATCAGTGCTACCAAAAGCAGGAGTGGCTCTGAATGCCTGCTGTGATCCAGGAGAGGCTGTAGTCTGGCAGATAATTTAAGAAGAAAGAGAAATGCCCTTAATGGAACTGAGAGAAAAGACCAATCAAGTGTAGGGAAATGGCTCTAGTAACCTCTCATTGCTGTAGGATTCACTCACTCATTACTTCATCATTCCATTCTTCCAACAGCAAAAGGAAGCCCACAGCACACTCAGAGAAGGAGTCTGAGATTCAGCTGGAACTCAATGACTTAAGGGAGAAGTCTCAAATCACTGTGAACCAGTTAAAGGCACTTAGGAGGAGGGACAATTATCAGAGTATTTTTGAACTGAGGGTTGAGATTTTGATGAAGGTTTGGCAGTATTATTTCTTTATTGGAATTGTTTTGCCCAGTTTTATGAGTAAGTGTATCACTCAACTCATGCCTGCAGCAGGAAGGATGTACCTCCTTACTCTTTATTATTTTAGGGCAAAAATTGTAGCTGAGTGTGTGAATGACACGTTAACTTTTCCGACAAGGTTAGTGGCACATTATCTGCCAAGATCCTGACAAGTAAGCAATTTCCAGTAGGAGAGGTAAATCAATCTTCCAAAAGGTTATGATGATATAAGGCCTATGCATGAGTGAGAACAGGAACATTAGAGAGCAGTAAGGGTGTGCTGAATTCTTGTGTGGGGGATGCCCCACACGAGTGGGGTTCTGAGTATCCCCTTCTCCTAGACCTGGCCCACTTTTTTGGGTGCCCCAGATGTGTTCAGAATTCAAAGGTATAACAGAGGATTCTGAGGAATACTCCGTCCTCTGGGGCAGGTTATGCAACTGGATGCTATTTTAACTCTACTGACCAATTTCTTTTCAGTAGGAAAGAAATATATATGCTGCACTGTCAACACATATTTTCATCTAAACCATGTACATGTTAGATAATACCGTAGGAATAACCTTTTGGATTTTCCCTGCGTTAATCAATCATGGATAGATGAACTTCTCTTGGCTTTATTTAGAAGAGTAAATATAAAGCTAACAAGTAACTTACAGATAAGAAAATCAGACAATGCTGGATTATGTGAGCTCAAACCTATTGCAAAGAAGTTTCTATGCCCCGTCGGCAGTCACAGTTCTAATCCCAGTTGGCTGCTGCTTTGAAGTGGTAATTTATTTCCTCTATTTCTTTCTGGCCTGAGATGCCAGTGACTTCTGACATGCCATCCCCATCACAAGTGCTACATTGGTGTTTTGCTCCTCAGTTACCTGTCCATGTAGAAGGGAGTGCAGTTTTAGCTGACACACCTCATGCAGTTATAACACAATCTGTGGAGAAGTAACGTGTAAATGTGACCATTCACAATCAGTGGCACAAAGTCCACGCGGAGGCTGGTCATGAGTGGTGTACCCCAAGGGTTGATGTTGGTGCCAATATTTTTCAACATCTTTATTAATAACATAGATGGTGGGACGGAATACACCCAAGTTTGCAGATGATAACTGGGAGGAGTGTCTGACGCACCAGCCGGGCAAGCTGCTGTTCAGAGGGATGTGGGTAGGTTGAAGAAACGGGCTGACACAAACCTCCTGAAGTTCAACAAAGGGAAAAGGCAAACCCTGCACTTGGGGAGGAATAGTCCCAGTACAAGCTGTGGTTCAAATGGCTGGGAAATGACTTTGCAGAAAAGGACCTGGGGGTCGTGGTGGACACCAAGCTGACCATGAGACAGCAATGGGCCCTTGCAGCAAAGAAGCCCAACAGCCTCCTGGGCTGCATTAGGAAGAGTGTAGCCAGCAGGTTGAGGGAGGTGATTTCCTCCCCCCTGTTCAGCCTCGGTGAGATCAAATCTGGAGAGCTGCATCCTATGCTAGGCTCCCCAGTACAAAAGACACATTGGTATACTGGAGGGAGTCCAACAAAGGGGCACAAATATGATTAAGAGATTGGAGCTTTGATCATATGAGGAGAGGCTGTGAGGGCTGGGATTAGGAGAAGGCTCAGGTGGATCTTATCAACGTGTACAAATACCTGAGGGGAGGTGAAAAGAAGATGGAGCCAGACTGATCTCAGTGGCACCCAGTGACAGGGCAAGAGGCAATGGGCACAAACTGAAATGCAGGAAAATCCATTTAAACATAACAAAAATTGTCTTATGGCGGTCAAACATTGTAATAGGTTGCCCAGAGAAGTTGTGGGGTCTCCTGCCTTGGAGATATTAGAAATCCAAGTGGACACATCCCTGAACAACCTGCTCTAGGTCATCTTGCTTTCGGTGGGGTTGTGGTTTCAAACTCGATGACTTCCAGAAGTCTCTTCCAGCCACAATGATTCTGTGATTCTGTGACCTGGATATAATCAGAAAAATCCTCACTGTAAGCACCACCCCACAGAACTTCTGCTTTTATAATAAGAATAATGCCACAGCAGATATTGTAGAGTCCTACTTTTCTGGAATAACTACCTCGTTGGTTGCTTCCTCTCAGAAAGCATCCTGCTGAAATTCATGGTGATCACAGGGACCAGACCATGACAGGAGCGGCTGTTTTATCTGTGCATAGTCCTGTTGCTCTCATAATTATGCTACTAGCCAAGCTAGCTCTAACCTAGTTTCTTGAGGTGTATTGCTTCCACTGCTTGATAACCATGGACAGGTTATTTATAATTCATGGTATGTCTGTTTTTAAAGAACTTGACAATCAGTCAGATTTGCCCCTTGAGATGGTAGATATCTAACATTCTCTCTCTCTCCCCCCAAAATAAATTATTTGTAAATTGTCTTTAGGAAAGGAGTGATAATGCACCTTCACACAGTTCTGAGATTTATGGATTTACCAAAATCACTGGGGATGACCAATGAACTTTAATTTATATTTAGCATTTGTTGTTGGCTGCACAGTTGAAAAATTAACACCATAGTTATTACAGAACACACACCCCTCCCCCAATTCTTTATCGGTGCTGTTTATTGATGTTTATCCAAAAGTCTTTTGTAAAAAATGAAAATCTATTCAAGGGCCATCTCTCTGCTCCTTGGGGGTGTCTCTGTATCCTGTGTTAATATAGCTAATATAGTCAAACATGCACAAATGTTCATTCTTTTCTGCAAGCTTCCTGTCTATTAGATGATCTGGTGAATTCACTGGTGAATAGCTTACAAGTTTGGTTTGATGCTGAGGTCTCCTTTCGTTTATCCTGAATATGATATAAAATTGCAGGATTTTCAATAAAATGGTTGAATTTTCAAAAGCAGGACTTTGAATCGTGAGGTGCAGAAAGCCTTAGAGGACTCTGTCCAAAATCACTGGCTCGTAGTTGCGCAGGACGTGTGGGAACACTCCAAGCTCTAGCACGTTCTGCCTGTTTGTTGAACTACCCTTCCATTTATTTCCAAGGCCAATTTTTGAGGAAGTTGCAATATAAAATACTGTTGGCACAAACTGTAATCTGTGCGATCATTTGGCTTCTATTTCCAGTAAAGCGAGCAGACTATCATTAGTAACAAGCCTGTCTTTTAAAAAAAATAATTTACTTTGTAACTATGGTGGAAGGGTGGCATGGATATTATTCATATATTAAAACTCTTCAGATTCTGCCTTCAAGTATGAAAACATCTTTGATATGACAAGTTATAGAGATTCCCCTTTTAAGAATGAGCTTTAGCTGGTGAGAAATTCTGGCTGAAGCAAACGAAAGAATCTGGTAGCACAGACTGGGCGAGGACCTGCATCATCTAATCTCCCAGCCTCTGGTCTGGACCGGGAAAAGTGGGAATCTTTTAACCAGCTCCAATGGTGTTTTTGCTGTGCAGGCATTTGACTGCATTTACAGTGAATTCAGAGCATGCTTCCACTGCCGGTCCAAACAAACTGCTCCCCTGAGTGCTGACTCTAGGCAGAAGTACTAGCCCTGCAACCTGCCTCTTCTCCCAGCCTTACAGCAATACAGGGAAGGGAAGAAACAACCCTACAGTTTTCAGGGCCACTGTGCTGGGCCTGGTGGCCTTCCTGGCTCCTGTATTCTTGTGCCTTCTGCCCACGCTCCAGGTGCGTTGCAGACATGCCAGCGGGCAGCCTGCTCACTGCAGTCAGGTCATGCAGCGGTACCGCGTGGGGAGGAGTGCTCATCTCCCTGGCATGGCCTGGGCCCGGTGGGACTTCACGGTTCCTGTTTGGTACCTCTTTGACAAAAGCAAACTGTAAATGACCCTGGAGCAAGTACCCTTGCGGTGCCTGTGCACGTGTCTAATTTATGGCTGTCGCGTGCAGTTAGAGTCACGGCATCTTCATGCTCTTTGCCAATTGGGAAGAAAGACAGTAAAAGAAAATCTCTTTCTTTATTACACACAAATATCCATTTCTGAAATAATGTTTTTTGGTAGTAGTTTATAATAGTTTGTCAAAAGCATTTCTATTCCCTCTACTTTATGTTGAAATTGCTGGTAATTCATGTGTGTAGTTGCTTTCTCCATACCCAAAATGCTTAAAAAGTTGAAGAAGAATCCAGGAAGATTTTCAAATTGGTTTATGTCTTTTGCTTTAAAGTTACCACTGAAAAATATTTCTGTTCATGATTTCAGAGAGCAGTCCTATGGACTGTCACTGTGTGCCCACTCTTCTAGATAATTACTTGCCTTAAGATATTGTTTTCAGTGCAAGGGAGAAATTTCCAATATCTTATTTTTAAAGACCTGCAAAATTAACCCTTAGATTTCTGCTGAGCCTCACACATTTCAAATGTCCAACTGTGAGATAATGCTACAAATTTTATCTGAGTTACTCCCACTCTCTGAACTGCAGTTACTGTTGTCTGCCTGGAAGAAGAGAACTAGCTCTGTTGGAGCAAGATGCAGATCGGCATTGCTAGTGTTTCTATAATAGCCCTCTTGTATGCTGGTGGCATGCTAGAATAAATTGATCTGGTTCATGCACAGATTTACTTCTTAATGAAAAAAGTTTAATTAAGAAGATCAGCGTTAATTTAAAGTCATTAAAAAACCCTTAACATATTGTTGTGGATTTATTACCACTAAAAAGCTTGTTATGTGTTCAAGCCTGCTAACATGAATAGTGATGTATGAACCTATGTTATGTTTGCTTATAGTGTTCTTTGCTGACACCAAAAATGTGTAATAGGTATGAAACCTGACCAACTTTTATTTTGATGGAGTTGGCCTCTGTTTTTGTCATTTCTTTGCTGTTTTATTGACTGCAAGTTTTAGCCAAAATGGAGATCGAGAGGATGAAAGGCTGAGAAAGTCAGCATTTATATAGAGCCCAGTGGGACTGTATTCACTTTGAATGCAAAAACAGGGAAAGCCATGCCTGGCTTGTATGGCCTAGTTTCTCCTCCATATACAGGTACAACACAATTTCAGTCTTAATTCTTCATATTATTTCTGGTGGCTGCCTTCCAATTTTTTTCCTCTGAAACAGGACACTGCCACTTTTATCAGTTGGGGATTTTCTTTGTTACGTTTAGTACTTTCAGGCTGTGACACATCATGTAATGAAATAATGTTTATAAAGTAGACATTAGGAGGAATCTGTTAGTGACGGATAGCTTAAGGGAATTGTAAAGTCTCCAAGAAGGGACATCTGTGGGAAGGTTAGACAAGCATCTGTCTGGGTGCATTTCCACACCATCGCTCCTGGGCAGGGTGGTGTCAGGTACCAGATGACCTAATGCCTCCCTCCCAGCCCTTCTTTCCTCTCATTCTACATCTTTTGCATTTTACATACTAACGAGCTCCAGGTTTAATCCAACAGTTGATCTTTCTGGCAATGGGGATTTGTGTATTTTTTTTTTAACAGTGCAGCTGTTACTTCACTCGAGTTTAAAATGTTATTCATGTTTTCAGTGGAGGTGGATAACTAAACAAAAAATTAACCAGATCCATAATTGCTGCAAATTTGCCTTGTTCCACTGAAGTCTAGGCAGTAATCCCAATTTCACTCCATCTAAGGATGTGAACCAGTATTTCATGTACACCAAAGCATTCGTTAAAGACAGGAATAAAGGCAACAGGCTTTTCAAGGGAGTAGCTAGTGGAGGTGGGCATTTCTGGAGACTAACAATGCTGTAGACACAAAACCATTTGCCTATCAGTGCATAGATATTTGAACTTTTTGAAGTGACAAATTATAACATCCTCAGAAATTAAATGTGATGTTTAAGAAAGTTACTGAGTGTTAATGGATTTCCTCATTTGTTTTTTTATATACTGGGTTTCATTCTAAAGCAATTCAGGAAAACAACAGAGGAAGCGATAAACATTTTGCGAATATTAAGATGAAGTTCCAGAAGAACTAATGAGTATGTAATTGGAAACACAAATTTGCATACAAATTTGAGCATGATATTTCAAAGCTTGCAAACATCAAAGTGTATTAAAATGACAAGCTACCCATGCCAATGTACAGTTTTTATTTTAAATGGGGGAAAGGATAAAATATAAAGCTTTTACTTGTAAGATGGCTAATTATATCAAATTGCTTTAGGCAAAAGGCAACACCAAGTCATCATGGCACGCATTTGCTTTGCTTTTTTTCCTGTTATTTTATGCAATTTCTGTGTACCTTGGGGTCAGAGAAGTGAAACATGTGTCAGGCATATTAAGATAATAGAGAGTCACAGCTTTCCATCTAGCAGATAATAGAGGCATCTCTTGCTCCTACTTCGAACTCTAGGCAAATGCTCACACAGGAATCGTCTGCATTTCATTCATGGGGCATAGTAGAAATTAGCTCGTCTTTGCTTTACTAACCTGAAACTCCAGCAGCTGCCCTGGCTATGAGTGACAAAGTCTGCAAGTCCCTCAGTGATGCGCTCTGCTGAAGGGAAGCTGGGGTAGGTGTCACCTCTCTAACCACAAGACAGCGTGCACCAATGCTGCAGCACCACTTGGCTTCACTCTGACCAAGGCTCACCCCCTGAACTCCCTGACTCTTCTATTTGCCTACTGCAAGTGGAGAAATGGGGAGCCAGAATGGATTCAGGCTTGTACGGTTGTGTTCGTGTGCTCTCCTGCCGAGCTGATGCTGCGGCACTCGGCTGTGTGAGCTTTGTGGCTCATGTCACACTAACTCAGGGTTTTCTGCACCATATTTCATTACTGCCTGCCACTTCCTTGGTATGTTCTGCTTTGCGTCAGGACTGTACTAAATCCTTCATTACTAGAGGCCTCTCCTACTACCTTCACTTGGGAGCTAGAAAGGCTGTTACATCTGGTTAAGTAAAACATGCAAGCGGTATACGAAATGAGCAAGTAGTAGTATCTGCTTTTTGACTGTCACTTGGATGTGCAAAGTAATCGCCTGCGTAGTTGGCGAGAGGTTAAAAAAAAAGGGGTTGTGCGGAAAAGTAAAGAATAAATAGTGATAGGCTTTTAAAGGCAGTGAAGAATGTCAGACAGATTCCTCACATCTGCGGAGAACACCGGGTCACAGCAAGCATTCTTATTAATGTGTGCATTTTCTGCAGTCTTTAAATGCAGCTGCACCTGAGAGTTCAGCAGGTTTAGTGGTGTAATGCATGGCAGCAATTTAGCAGAACTGTAGGAAAAGCGTGGATTGGTGCTTCTCACTTGACTTGAATTCCAAACAGAAATATATCAGAGAAATTCAATGCTAATACAGCAGGATTCTTACATATTGACTTTGTCTACTTACTGACCTTTGGCACTGAGGCGTTGTGAGAGAGGCTGTATATGTATATATGAGGTGGCACCGAGTGTTGAGAAACGGCCTGACTGTGAAGGCTATGCAAGGCCACCTCTTTTCTGCACCTGTCTAGTAAGAGACAATATGATGAAAGTGAAGCTGGTAGCATAAACAGCTGCCACAAAAACCCCCGTTTTAGCAAAATGCACTAAGTGGATGCAGGATAAATTGAGTGCTGGCTCGAACTATATGGATTAATAACACTTTGGCTGCATGGGAAGGTTGTTGATTTTGAAGTGCCTCCATTCCCCTCAGTGACATGTGGGGTTTAGCTAGAGTAGAAGGTAGTTTCCTATTGTTTTGCTCTGTCAGTTCTTGTCTAGGGCTTCTAAACCCTGTAGGACTTCAGGAAGCAAAAGTACAGGGTTAAGCTAATATGCCTAATTCCATCGCAGAACTAGAGTGAATCTAAGTATGTGTTTAGAGTTCAGGCCAGGTGAGGATGGCCACTCAGGTCAAATCATGCTGCTTGTCCTTGAATTAGATGAAACCAGTAGCAGGAATCATGTAAGGTAGTGTTTGCAGCATAGGACTTAATATCCTTCAAAACTCTTCACAAGGCTATGCATAAACTAGCAAATTTGTACACTTTTTATTTATGCTAATTTTTCAAACAACAACAAGCTTACAAAAAAATCAAAATTAATATATGTTTTGTTGTGTTAAAAAGAGCTGGCGTTAGGTATAAGAAAGCAGCTGCTGCTGTTCTCAGATCATGCGTTTTGTGTTTCTCTCTATTCTGGTTCTATGCTAAGTGTAGGAACTGCTGTCTTGTAGTCTTCATGGGACAACTAGAGAGCTTGGGGCTCTCTAGTGCAGTGCAGAGTAATACTGTGAGGAATTCATAGAGAGAAGCTAAAGCCTGTGTTACTTTTTAAAAACATGTTTCCTTTGCACGTTGATCTCAGTAACACTGAGACACTGGATGGCTATAGAGGGGTGAGAGGTTCCCTCAGGATGCTGCATCCTCTGTGGAAGAGCAGTTCCCCGTAAAAATGGTGAGTACTTGCCCCACGACTACAAAGGTCTTCAAGGGGCCATAATCCATCCCCTGCACCAACACAAACATCCCCGATGTCAGTGGCACAGAGGGGCTGAAATAAATGTTTTTCTGCCATGAGCTGTAGCACAAAATGCCTGAGATGGAGAAAAGTGTATATTTAAGCTGAACATCACCAAGCAATCTCTGCCAATGAAATATGCCAAGGAAACCGTTTGAAAGGCACGGAAGTACCAATCTTCAGGAATTTTAAAAGGACTAGATAAAATACTGCAAAATATATGGGGGAGAGAAATGTTGTCCTGTCAAGGTGACAGAGATAACCAAATGTGTTTCTTTCATCTCCAAACTTCTGGGACATACTCTGTTATTTTCTGTATTTAGTATATCGTAGGCCATCAAGCCAAACAGAATCATTGTTTGTTTTTCTCTAGTGAGGGACAAGCTGAGTCCTTCTCAGAGCTTCCCCTGAACCTAATATAGATGTGGTAAGGGGGTATTTTTTAGTAGCTGCTGCTGAATATTTTGACTGAAATGTTCCATAGAAAAAGTTGAACGTCTTCTTTTGCTTGAATTGTGCATATGAATTGGCCACTGTTTTACCTAGTCTTTTACCAAAGGTTTCATGGAACTTCTAAGCAGAAGGAGAATGGAAGTTTGAGGGTGGCTTTGTGGGTTCTGTTGTTTTCTGTGTTTGTTCTTCTTTTTTTCCTCCAAAGTAGGAAAACCATGGTCCTTGTAACCCTGTGGGATGTTGATCAGGATTTGCAGGATCTGGCTTGTAACTTCCAAGTGGCATTGCAATTACCGAATACAATCCCATCTAGAATAACACTTCCTGATGTCTAACAAGCATGTCATTTTGAAACTTTGGAAAAAATGGAATACCTAAAAATTCTGATTGATTGGAAAGGGTTTGCTAGGTTTTTTCCTCTTGCTTCTCACCTGCGCCCCCTTTCTTTCTCTACCTTCTGTCCATACAGAATATATGAGAAAAGCTCTAGAGTCAAAGAAATTCTCCCCTGCGTTGTTTAGACGTTATAGAGCTATGTTGGTAACACAACATATACCCAGCAGTGTGGGGAACCCAGTCAGCATCTCGATGCCTCAGATCCATGCATTTTCTGTTGCACCTCATGAGATCCCTCATATCACTACTCCATCTTGTACATCTTCCATCTAAGCCTGCAGTACATCCTTAACAAATTATCAATGACTATTTGTGACACCTCAGAGCCTTAGCAAGCTCTTTGGAGTGGAAAATCTATCATTTAATTCTGTATTTGGACAGCTGCTCAGACAGCGAAGGCCTTGCAGTATTACTTTTCACACATTTAGATGAATATTTTCCTCCTGTCTTTGTAGCTGTGTGTTTTGTTGCCTCATCCACTTTTCAAGCAACAGTAAATAATGTGCAGGGAAAGCTGCTAGTCCTGCTAGGTGTGATTTGGGGATGGCCAGTTGACTGGAGCACATCTGAGCTTCTGCTTTTCCCTTGGGGACTCTTTCCCAGCACTGAATCCACGCGCCAAGGGGAAAGGCCTGGCAGATGAATGCTGTACCCAGATGTGCCCAGACTCAGGAGCTGCTGACTCGCCTTTTTATGACTGGGGCGGGCATCCTGGCATTCTGTGCCCACCTTAAAAACTACTGGACTGTGCTGGTCTGCCCCTGATTGAAAGCAGAAGAGAAAAAAAAGATTCTTTATTGAAATGTTGTTTCCTAGTATAAAGTAAATCAGAGCAATATTATCATAATATAATATTTAGTATCAGTATTTAATATCATAAATAGATTCTTCCACAAAAGAAATACCTAAAATGGGTTTGATGATGAATATTTTGTTAACAGCCTGAGCTGAAAGACTCTGAAGGTTGGATTGGTGTATGACTTCTCATTGCTTTCTACAGCAGTCATCACCAACTGCATTAGTCACCTGCAGTCATTACAATGCCTCTCACCCTGCATCTCTTAATCCCAGGGAAGGGAAGCTAACAGGTTTTGTATCACAAGAGATTGTAACCCTCTTCACTGACACACAGCAGATTTTGCTAACAAGAAATTTGCATATTTAGCCAGGTGATGTAGCCAAACTAGAGATTCTTTCCTTCCAATTTTTAAAAGTTTCTTTTCCCATAATCTCCCATCTTTAGAAAGACTCAGGTGTTAGCGCCCCACGTGCACACTGAGTCGAAGATACTCCCTGCCCTTGTTAATGAGCGCTCAAGAACTCAACTCTTCTCACAGGAGTCACAAAATATGTTTGTTCATTGAATTGCATCTCCCCATCGCTTTGTGGGCTTATTTAGCAGGTTGTTGTAAACAAAAAAGCTACGCGAGCCCTGCCAGTTTGTACACCAAAATGTCAGTGCAGCACAAATTAAAGTTTCATTTGCATCAAGGTTAACATTAATTCTAAACATTACCTATAGCCTATTTTTACTTTTTGTTACAAGATTGTTGCTACGATGGCTGATGAAGATTATCAGCCTCCTTTTCTGTGGATAACTACTATCACCTACTTAAAAAAAAAAGTAATTAAGGTAACACCTTTTAAAGTATAATACTTGTTACAAAATGCAAGAGGTGTCTATCAGTAAGCCAGCCACCTGTGAGGATCATTTTAAAACAGATGGTGAAGAAACAATTTAGCCAGAAAGTCAAAATCACGGCATAATCCTGGAAAATATTGCCTGATGTTTCTTATTACAGTAGTTATGATCCTCAAGCGTTTGTGCATTCATAGTTATTTGTGCTCACTTTTTGAATGAAATATTCATTATGGAAAGGTACTTTCTGGCATATGTGAGTGTAAAAGAAAGTTCCTGCAGCATGAATTAGTCCATTTTGGTCCCAAACAAACCACTGACTTTCACTGTTACTGGGTTTGCCGTCTTGCATATTCTGCATATAGAGTGATCTGCTGTAGGGGAACAGATGTTGTGCGTTGGAAATGGATATGCAGAGAGGCATAACTTCTTCCTGGTACAACTTCAGGGGTTGAATTAGAGATACTTGCGTATACAAATCAATCCATTTGCAGTGTTTGCTTTAAAATCTGCTCAGTATGTTTTACCTAGGTCAATTGGGAGGACTAATGTGAAAAGTCTCAGTATTTGTCCTAGGAAATCTCCTAGTGAAGGGTAAGTAGTGGCATTATTTGCCAGTCTAAAGCTAATGGTTACCATCTTGATTTGGGTTTTGATATTTCTTGTACCTGGTACTTAGAGCACATCTTAGGGAGCACAACTCTTGCTCACCAGACTGAGCCACTATCAAGGCAGAAGGACGAGCAACCTGTTCACCATGAACAAGGTGCCTGTTGGATCTAGTCTTTATCTCCACGCAGAGCTTGATTTTTAACAGGTTTCCCCTACTGCCACCTCACCTCCAGGGAAAAGAGGTTTTTTTCTTTTAATAAGTAATTTTCCAAAGTAGCAACAAAATGATTCAGGAAGTCAGTTCTCAATCATGTTGCCAATGATTTTAAGGCTGAATATGATGTGAAGGGATTTGGCACCTCAATGAAATAATTTTTTTAAGCATTTTCCTGTTCATAGATTACATCATTAGCATAATTTTGACATTTCAGAGGAAAAAATGGACATTCCATGCTTTTTTCCTTAATGTTGGATCAACTGAGGACTGATCAAAAAGAATTGATTGCAAGAGGTGCTGCTCTTCAGGCTATGTTGGGGGTATCTGATTAAATATTGTGAGATTCAGAACATTTAATTTATGTTTTTTACCCATGTTCTGAAGATTTTGTCCAGGGCATGAGAACTACTGCTCCCACGAATCTGAAATTCATGAGCTAACTGAATTTTGAAAAATCTATTAGACGATTTTTTTCTATCTTTTATTTGCTCTGTCTACCTCATCTATGAATCTGGAAACAGTGATAAGCATGAATATACATTAGTAGTACGAAAGTATATGTTGGATTTAAAATTTCCTTTTGAATTCTGCAAAATAGGGTTTTTTTGCAATATCTTGCTTTCTAACAATTTATTCTATATGAGAGAAAGTTTTTCTAGTAATTTTTATACTTCAAAGGATTTTCTGGGCTGTAATTTAGAAGGCTCTTCAGGATTCATTTTTAGCTGTGTATGTGAGTTTTTACAGGCCTATAAAGGTTAGTTTATTTTGTGATATGTGAAATATACATAATGAAAACAGCCCTTAAGGGCTAAGTGAAAACCCACTGGCTTTCAAAGCAGAGCTCCTAATTACTGTCAACCCCTGACTACAGCTAAATTTGAACTTGATTTCCATTGGACTGTTAATCATTGATTAAGGAAATAACTACGAAAATAAAAGCAAACATGAAGATATAACTCTGGATGACAAAATAATAGTGTTTAATGTGTAGTAAATTACATACGCGCAGTTAAGTCCTTTGCTATACTGAGGACAGAATGTTTAAGCTTAAAGAATAAACTTATAGGGATAAAATGATTGAGGGGGGTGGAAAAAGCAAGAAACAATGGTAAAATAGCCCTTGAGATAACAACCATGCTTGTTTTCCCCTTTCAAGTTTTACAACTAGTGCCTAGAATCAGCAGACAACTTGTTGGGCAACGTCTTGCCTGTAACGAAGCTCAAAACAGCTCTGTGTGAGGTGGTATCAATCAAACACTTGCCAGATCATAGTGCTGAGCTAGGAACGTTAGAATATCCTTTGACAAATTAATGGACAATGAATGCTACCTATTAGCTAAGCAAGTAGTGTCATTCACATAAAAATAGCACTAACTCATTTCATTACCACCATCCCTTCAGTCCAAGCATTGCAACCAAAAGAGAGGATGCAGCTGAGACCTGCAATCTAGAGATGATAATGTGTAGCTGATTTGGCTGTTAAAAATGAAGATAAATGTTCCATTTGGATATTGAGAATACAGAACTGGGGAAGAATAAATATGCCAAAAGGTTATTTATAGATAGTGGAACAAAAGTTGCAATATTAAAACTTAATGCGGGAGTTATTCTTCCTGGCCATCTTTTCAGCTCCTGCTCAGCGGTTTGAACAGTACTTAGCCGCTTGTATTACATAGAATAAGCTATTTCTTTTTACAGGGAGAGCTCTCACCCACTTTCTTTCTTTTACCTGTCTGTCAAGTGGCTAAAAATAGGTGTTTCTAGACTATTGATCCACATGGACCACTGGTCTCTTCCAGTATGGGAGCTCACAGTGACGAACACATGTATGTGCCCATGGCTCCCTACATCAGGCACTGAAACATGTGATTACAGATCAGAAAATATCCACAGTATCTTTCAGCCGTTGTTTTCACATCCTGCTTTTTAATGCATTTTTTTTTTTAAAGTCAGCGTAAGAACAACTTTGAGGCCTGTGAATCCACTGGAGAAAAGCTACTTCCTCATTTGGATCTCAATTATTCGTCTCTTGGACTCGACGCCATTGGAGACAAAGAGGTCTGAGTTCACGCCTGACTTGTCTCATGGCCAAATCCTTAGAGGAACAACCTAGATCTTTATTGCTTTATCATTTTTAAATACATGCTGTGACAAGTCTCCATTCATTTTCCAGGAAGGTACTTGTACTTGTCTATGGAGAATGAAACTGGGAATTTAAGTTTCAATTGCAACTCCAGAAGGTGAAAATGAATTAAGTGTTTTAAAAATGACATCTTCCAAGCAACAGCCCTTTCTGAGCCCCTGGCTCTGTGGTGCCAACATTAATATTTGTTACTAGGAAAGTGAAAACTATACCTTGGCTTTTTGTTTTGAAAGTGCTATGAAATTATCACTCTCATTTCAGGAGGAAATAGAAATCTCTTCTGTGGGTGAGGGAAATAGGCCTATTAAAATACTCCTTTACCTCAGTTGCCATTTATTCCCAAGAACATTATTTTGATAAGCAGCTTGAAATAATTTCTTTTATTCCTGGGGTCCTCCTGGTTATTTAAGTCTTTTTCACATGCTGTTTACAGTATGTAGTTTAAAAACCCGTTTCAGCCCAAGTCAGTATGCTTCTTTCCACAGGGAGACATTGCTGCTTGGGTGTAAAAGCTAAATGTTTTGCCTCAGTGAGGACTGCAGATTTTAGCCCCAGCTCTGATTATTAAACACAATCCTGTTTTAGTGTACCGTAGTTTTTACTTGCAGTGAAAACTTAGTGCTGTAAAAGTAATATTTTTTGAATTAATTAAAAAAGTAAAACATCACCTAGTTTAAATGGCTCACAGTAGCTTACTTAGGGTGGATTATCATCTTACATTTCACCTTTATATCATCTTAATGTTACTTCCGTCCTAAGCAGTGTAATAAGCTACTCCATTTAAATAAGCTCATTGCTTGAATATTGGAAAGAAAATTGAGTAAAAAGTCATTTAAAAAGTCAAGTTTAGAGCAGCTCACACTTCCTCATATATGCATCTGGCCTGATATAATGAAACTGGATTCTCAGAAATTACATGCTAGTGAGAAAAGGGAGAGCCACTTGTTTCCAAGAGATTTTAACAAATGATCCGAGTGTGGCACTGGTACTCCATGAGCTCCGGACTAACAATTCCAAGCAGTTAAGAAGCCCTGAATGGAAATTTTCCATCCAGACTGGAAAATGGTGATTTGACTCAATTGAACTGTGTGAATCCTATTGACACTTTTGATTCAGCACAGATAAAAAGCAGGTTTGCCTAACTGGATTCTTGCCAGATGGCAGCCTGGAAGCTAAACAGGCTTTCTGGGACCTCCATTAGCAGCTCTCGGCTTTCCAGTGTCCTGGGGGGTGTTTTAAGCTACCTGCGGTCTGAAGGTAAGTAGGCAAATCCCAGTCTGGCTGATTTGCTTTCTGGTTCCTTCCTTGCCTGGCCTCTTACTATTCCCCTTGTCTTCCTATATAGTGGTGAAGATTGTTAACATATTTCCATTCTGCACAAAATTTTATGTTTAGATTGCTGGTATGAAAAATATTTTCATATTGAGAACTCTCGTGTAAAATAGAAATTCTAGTTCCTACCAGCAAGAGAGAGGAAAAGTGATCCAGGGACCTTGTGGCTTTTTCGGTGCTGTGCAATATATTTACACA
>VYZM01007476.1:178693-214185 GCA_013398915.1 Dromas ardeola
TTGAATTAGGAAAGCTGTTAAGTAAGCGCTTAAGCAAACCTCTCTTTAGGAAAGTATTCAATCAATAGAGAACAAATAGTTGAATGCCAAGAGCAAATCAACTGAAAATAAAAGCCTGTCTTTTCCTCTAGATTATTTTTTGGGGTTGCTTCTGACAAAAGGAGGCACAACATTTGCAGATGGAAATGCTCCTCCTGAGCTGGATGTGTTTTGCAGTATGTGATTGGAATTTCATATAAACCCGGAGGGGTTTCTGTCAATGCAGGGGGGTGTGGGCGAGCTGTGGAAATGTCATCCTGGGACAGTCTCTCAGGAGGTTTTTCCCTTCCAAGTCTGAGCCCTTCAGCCAGCAATACCCAGTTAATGTCTTGCATTGCAAGTATGAAGGAGCAAGAAATGTGTCATATTTCTTATTGTTGTGCTTGTAAAGGACAAAAGTTAAATCTAAATGAAGGAGAAAAAAACGCCAGATCATGGTGAAGCAAACTCCCCTGGAATCTCCTCAGGCACTGTCCCCCCACCCGCTCCATGGGAAGTGTGGCTTGCCTCCACTCTCCGCTTGCATGAGTATCACTTCCAAATGCTGAACCAGCTCACCAGCTCTCCCACAGGAGAGAGTCAGTGGTCATGCCATAAGAGCTTCTGCTAGCCACCCTCAAACATGCTATAATAGATGAATTTCCATCTGTTAAAGAAATTCTACACCTTATGCCCGCAGTTTACTTATAATTATGCTTAATTCTCAGCCTATGAGTAGGCTTCTCATGGGCATCAGGTTGGTTTTGTGTATACATGACTGTGGAGTTGTTCATGTTCCAGGACACAGCAGTGATGAAGTGCAGGTCAGTCCTTTCCAAACAGGGCTCAGCCATGCCGACCTCAGACAAACGCCTTCATGCCTTTTCTCTTCATGCAAACACAGGTGATGCAGATGCAACACATGCAGCCTGGAAGGCTCCCTCTCTTCCTGCACGTCTCAGTACTGATCCAGTGAACCTGCGTCATGCATACCTTGGGTATTGGCTTGTGTTACGTATAAACTGGTATGTCTCAGTGTTAGACAAGTAGTTCACCTCGCAATTCATGTTGTGAAATCTGGTGTGATTTGGTGACCAACAAGTTTAAAAATGTTTTCCTTCCTAATGAGCCGTTGGAACGATTGCTGGTTTTCTTCATTGCTGAAACAAGCATAAGAAAATGCATTAGTTCTGGAAATTGTGAGAGGGTGTAGGGTTGCCAACTGATATTTTGATAACATGTTCTAGAATAATTGTTTTTGGAAGATGATAACACAACAAGGTAGCACAAGTTTTGTAATTACAGTTGCAGATTCCAGTGAAATCACCTCTGTAAGGGCCACTCTCTCCTATATGCAATCATGCTAAATTTGATTGTGCTTCACTGATTATAAACTAGACCAAACTCCATGGTTATTAACATTCCAGTCAGGATACATACTGAATAATGGTGTTGCTGAGAGGTATAATTTTGAAACAGAGTGAAATTGCTGGCTGTGTAACAAGTCTGCCTCTGTGTGCCCTTCACAACTATATGTGTAGGTGAGTGTACATGCACACTCCCAAAAGTGTGTGCATGTACAAAGGCCCCAGGTGCACACGAATGAAAATGTCTACTTCTGTTCACAACTGGACTTCAGTGTGGATTTTGCTATTTGGCAGCCAGACTGGTGCCTCAGCTTTTGAGGTTGAACTTTGCTCTGCAGTACAGTCGGATGAAGTGGAGACTCTAATCTGGAGCTCCTGCCTCTCAGAGCACTTCTCTCCTGATAACAGTCACTATCTTGTACACGGGGTACAACAAATTGTTGTAGGAATTCGTGCATCTGTGCAAAAAATTGTCTTTGAAAAAACGTTCCAACTCTCTCTAAAAATTACCACTAACTTTCACAAAAAGCTGTCTAAAATTAAGTGCTTTGTCCCATTTAAACTGTTCCTTGTAAAAAGGGTTTAGAAGAAATACGACTCGGATTGACTGTTTTACATTCCACCAGGAAGAAGAATGGGAGCAAGGAAGTGCTTGTGACTCAGAGAACGTTTTGTTTGTCGGCATGATCTCAGCCCTTTGGTCCAAAATCTTCCCTGTCTGACATAAACATAAGTGTGACCTGCTAGAGCTTGTCCTGCCAGACAAGGGTATAACAGTGGCTGGAAGGTCAATGAGAAAAGCAGGAAGAGAAAGAAGAGGAGCCAGTGAGATGTGGCTATAGCTACTGCTCTTTTTATAGGAAAATGAAGAATGGGAGACATTAAGCCACCCAGGAGAATACAGCTGCTAAAGTCATAGAATAATTTGTGTTGGAAGTGACATCATCTGGTCCAACCATCTGATCAAAGCAGGGCCAACTTCAAAGCAAGGTCCATCTGTCTTGTACTTGGGTGGCCAAACTGGATGGAGTACTGCAGCTGTGATCTCACAGGCCTCAAACGGGGGGAATAACCACTTCCCTTCATCCTCTGGATACACTCCAAATAACGCAGCCCAGGATCTTAAGTTAGTTCCTGCAGCTCTCACTGTCTCCAAAGACCCAGGAGGACCTGGAGCAGTGGTACGGCCTCTGTAACTCAGGTTCTGCTCGCGATGAGAGCTTGCCTGGAATGGCAGGTGGCCTAAGCAAGTCTACAGGCCAGAAGATCATTAGGATCTACAAGTTACCTTCTTTCTTTAACTTATGCCCCAAGCTTCTACTGACATGATTTCTCTCACCTTTCTTTCCTTTCCTCCTTAAAAATGCTGGGGGGACTGTTGTGTTACGCTGCTTTGGTCTTTGCACCTTTTCATGTTGCGCGTAGGGACACATTGACCACTACACACTGTGGTTCCTTTCTAAAGCTCTGGCAATGCAAAGCAACCATAAGCCATCCTAACTCATAAGTTAGCATAGGTTCACGACTGCTTTAGTCAATGCTGTGCTGCAGGACATAGAGGACTGCAGAGACTCCCGTTCTTAATCTTTCAGCGGCTGAGAGTTCACCCTGAGGCAGATGCTCAGAGATTCATTCTGATCTTGTTTGCACCTCGGTAAGTCAGGAGTAACTTGGAGGCAGTAAATTGAATTATGTTGTGGGTGGGAGCAGAAGGCCAGAACGGACTACATTTCACTTTTTTTTTTTCTTTTCCCCAAGGCATTTACCTTTTTAAAATTATTTATTTTAGAAGGGGATTACAATTCTTCTTTGAGCTGCTTTTCTACCCATCTTTATTATTTGCTTTTCATTTGTTTGCTGCCAATACATGATGTTTTCTTTCTTAATCACTTGCTAGCATGGTAATTTTTCTTAAAATGTATTCAGATCACAGCAATTCTCTGGCAAGGAAAAGCATGAAATTCACTGCCCTTGATATCTGCATCCGTATGGAGGAAAATATACCCTTTCATATTTCACTGTCAGAGAAGAATAGTAGCCATGGAGTTGTACTTAGGTATTGAACCTTGCAATATTCCAAAGAGGAGCAAAATAATATATAAAGGATGCTGATTTTTCTCTCACTTATGCAGCATGTATATTATTCAACTGACAATGTTGAGGTAATAATTTGTTATAAAAACCTGCATGCGTTTCAGAATAATGTAGGAGGATGACACTGAACAGACTGTCATTACTGTCCATATGGCTGTGGTCTCAAACTCCCTAACAGAGTCTTCTCGCCAGTTAGAAAGCTGGAGAAAAAGCTGGTCAGATTTCCAAGTCCCTCTCACTTTCTTTGCCCTGAATGCTAATCCTGGTCTAAGGTGGAAAAAAACTTCTTGAAATATTGCATCAGTATAAATGCTTAGCACGTACTTTGTACTTCTGTTCTTCAAGCTGCTGTTCTATAATTTTCATACATTACACAGAGAGTGGCAGAAATTCAGAAATTATGTGGGCATCAGACTTGTGAAGAGAATCTGTAGATCCTGTGGATAATACAATTATTATTTAATTTTCCTACCTGGGAAGAGCAAGATAGAGCTCAGAACTTCTTGATTTGTGTGAACAAGACCTACAAGTTTTCTCTGCTGTCTCTTGACTTTGGGAATGTAAACTTCATATCAGCTGCGGAACAACTGTTCCTGAACAGAAGACTGGCAGGGAACTAAATCTGTTGATTTCTATAAATGAGCTTCTGAATGTTGAATCTTTCTCACCTTATTTAGTTGTTATGAAATTGGGAACGTTAGTATATTATTTATTAGCAGAGTTATAATGTCAAGAAGAAATATCGCAGCCAAATTCCTCATTCATAAATGACAGAATTTGGGAAATTATCTTGTACATTTTATAACCAGTGGAATTTTTCAGTGCTTTCCCCCCCCAAAAAAATTATCAATCACTGTTTTTGTTTCTCTTTACCTAGCAAGGCTACTTACGTACAGTGACATCCTTATTTCTTTTTTAACTCAGTTTTAGCCTGTCATCCACATTCTTTATGGTAAGATTGAACTGAGAAGTTTTTCTTTCATAGAAATGTGTCCTCATTCAGAAGAGGTTCCCTGGGAGACGTACCAGGATATACCGAGGCTAATTGGGTCCAGTGAATGCTTTTATGGAGGACAGAGGAAAGACAAGGCTGTATCAGGATATTTACTATTTCCCTTTTACCATAGTTGCTCACAAATTCCTTCTGTGTCCTTTTTTTTTGGAATTCAGCATTACCTGAGCAGCCTTTTAGCTACCTCTGAAAATCAGCAGATGCCAAGTTCTTCTCCTTCCCCCAAATGTGAGGGATCTAGAGGAAAATCCCTTCAGCCTAAGTAGTTCCTGCAATACGAGAGTTCATTGCTCTGCAGAAGGACTCCAGCAGCGCCATGTAGCTCCTTGAGCTGAAAGGGGTGCAAACTTCCCCTTGTATAAAATTAAAAATACACATTATCCAGTTAAGCAAGATATGGGAACCTTATCATCCGCTGTAGGACAACTACTATTAAGTATATATTTTCCTCACTTTTCTCCCTTTAAATATTTAACTAGTTGATTGATTAGTATTAACCTGTTGTAGGGCAGCTGTTCTCAGTGTATGATCTCATTGCCAATATCTCTGAGGAAAGTGGGTGTTCTTAGAGAGCATGTACACGATGTCTATGTCTTCTCTGCTAACTCCGTTATTTTGTTCCATCGCAGCTGAATCTCTGTTCATTTTCCAAATATACACCCTTTCTTTCCTCCGTGAGAACCCAGACCTGGTTTGTACCAGTGACAGAGGGGATGGTGGTGGCAGCCTTCTTTTGCCCTTCATTTCACAGGGATCATGCAGAACCCAGGGTGACCGTACTGCTGTATTACATGTCTCTAAAGCCAAAAAAATGTTGTGTTTCTATTGACGCTGCCAGTCCTCTGACTGTTTTCCCGTCACCCATCACTGGTTGGTATCGATACTTCTGTAGTATCCCGCTGTCGCTGTGAAGATTTGGGCCTGCCCCTTGGTGTGGAGAGTGAGTCAGTCCTGGATAGCTTCTGTCTTGGCTACTTTTTACTTTGTGTCTGCATTTTAGCACATACCATTAGTAAGAGCCCTCAGGCATGCCTGTTTGGCTCTCCCCCTTCTTTACCATTACATCCGAGCGCCTGATTGATGTAAGTAGCATGTTAGCAGATGGCAGATATTCTTTTGCTGTCAAATAGATAACCTGAAAAAATTGCTAGCTTTTATGAAAAAAGTGTTGGAAGGCCATTCCTTGGCCGTAATTTATCAAACTATATCTCATTTCTGTTTACACCAGGTACTCACGTGGACCCCAAACTTTAATGGTTGTGCCCTGTGCATTCACTGTGTTATTTCAGAGTAAATGACAAGACGACAGTTTCTTGGGCTGCCTTATTTTTCTTTGAAGAAAAGGATAATCACCATTTATCTAAAGAAAGCATGAGCCAGTGGCGTGTCCACTGAATGTGTAAACAGCTGCCCAGATATAGCCTGTTTTTCCTCCACTCTCTGATGTAAAGCAGTCTGAGTACAACAGGGGAAAAGAACTGAGGGGCATAAGGAAAGGTCAATACAGATTTTGCTTTGAATGTGGTATTAGTTCTATTGTACTTGGGTATTGCACACTGAAAAAATGCTCAGAAGATAAGTGGAAAAGTACTTGGTTTGTTACGATGTTTCAGACAGACAAGTCAATCCCGCGCTAGATAAGCAGCAAATCTAATTGGCTGCATTCACTGAAACTGGAGCTGTATCACAGAAATATAATAGGTACATTTCACTCTTTTTTTCTTTTCTTTTCTTTTTTTTTAAGGTGTTTCAATATTTCACTGACAACTGCATAGATTTCAATAGCGTTCTTTTGATTTTTGTCAATTTAGATAAATGTGCCTGGAAAGTACTGTAAATACAGCATTTTGCTTGAGGTATTTGTACAGGGAGTTCCATTAAATGTGTACAGCCAGAGGGTAAAATTAATCTGAAATTAATGATGTAGAGCACTGCAAGAGAACTAGCAAGCGTGCTACAAAAATGGGATCTAAAAATCTCACCCAACTAAATTTTTAACATTGTACTCAGAAGGAGTGAGCAAACATTATATATTCAAGAAATGTTTGCCGAGTCTGCTGCAAGAAGTGTAGACAGCTAAAAGATGTCAACAGGGAATATTGTCATAACACTAAGAATAATGTGTTATCTAGTGCTTAACACTGAACACCATGTAAACAATTAATCACAAAATAGAAACCACTGAAAACAAGCAGTAGCATGTGAGTTGCATTCATAGCCTTGCACTAATCAAGGAAGTTGTGTTTATTGCTTCCGATGGATAAATCTTTTTAACCTTTTTTGACATGATATGCCAGCATCTTAAACACCTGTGATGTTTGTGAGATCTTATTTCTGGAGGGAGAGTGAATACAAATGTTTATTTTTCTGCAGTGGGATGAACCTTGCAAAGAGACAAGAGTAATGAGAAATATGATTGCAAAACCTTAGGGTGCAATGCTGTTGTTCATAAAATATAGTCTCATATACACGCATGTATAAAATAGTCATAATGCAAAGGCAGCCATTTCGCTTGACAAACCTTGTGTATTTTACACCACACCTATACTCTGCCAGTTAGGGAAGGATATTCCTCCTTGATAGGAAAGAACAGGATTTTGGTACAGGAGGCTGGGCTTGAATTAAGTGGAGAGAGAATCTGGCCCGAGATCTCACAGGAGGTGGCCAGCTGGTATCTCTGGGGCCAAGGGGCTGTGAGCAGGACAGGCAGAGCCCCTCGCCTGGGCTGGGCTAGGCACCGTCAGCAGGGCTGTGCCCCACAGGGGCTGACAGTCACTGGCACCTGAGCTGGTCAGCAGCAAGCAGTTATTGGAGGCCAGAGCTTACCAGACCTGGGACCACTCCTGGTTTTCACCCTATGCACAAACTGTCATCCTTCTAAGTGGCCTCTTTCTCCACCCATGGAAACAAAGTGTTTTGTTACTTAGTTTAATGAGAGCACGACTCTCTCATTGCCATAAACGAACCAAAAGTGGCCTGTTTTGCTTGCAAAGGATTTTCCTCTAAGTTTCTGAGACCAAAGCAGGTCTCAGACTGAGAGACAGGTCGGACTCTGAAAGTCCCACCTGAAGAGACAATTATTATAAGCTTTGTTACTGAAACTTTATCTCGCTACTGGTGTTAAATAGCTTAACAATAAGGTATTATCTTTTTGCTCTGGGCAACAGTTGTTTGCATTTTGATAAATGTCTCGCTTATCACAAAAGTTAGTATGTAAACTAGTTGATCTCGTTTACATTTGGAACTCAAGGGGAAGTTGAACCTATCTTCATTTTGTCTAAGAAGTTCACAAAGGCATGAAAGATTAATCTCTTATTAACATTTGCCTGCAGCCATTTCTAAAATGCATTAGTTGGTTTCTGGGAAATTAATTAATCCTAAAGGAATGATCAAGTGTTCTTAGCTTTGTGGGTTTTATATAGGGCTAGGTTCTTACGGAAAGACACAGTATTTCAATAGCAAAGAATTAAAGGGGTAAGTTCAGAGCAACGCAACTTGACCTTTTCAGCTTTCCAGCTCTGTAGAACTCCTATAAGACTCATTTTCATAAGTCACAAAGTGACTATTACACCATAAAGAGCAGCAGTAACTGTGCTAATATTTCTGGTATTTAAACTGGTTTCTCATATTAAAAAGATGCACTTAGAAAGACATTGAAGTCCAGATAATAATTGAATATCAAGGGAGTCAGACCAGTCTGCAGGACGCTTTTGTGGCTATTCTACTTCTATATTCTCTAGTCAGGCATGTCTATCGCTGACTTTCCTGCCAAAGACAAGGTGCCGAGTTTTTAACGCGTTTCTGTTGAGACCTCACCCTTCAGATCTCTTTGGAATTACAAACTCCTGCTTTAGAGACACTGAAGTCTCTACCCCAATTTCTATTGTAAATTCCTTCTCACGGTGCTAAAGTCGTTATAAATCACTGTCTGTAGCATCCCTATTATGTTTGATCGGACAACATCACTAACGCTGCTGCTCCTAAATAGGTATCATTAGTAAAGCCTGCGGGGAAAGCAGGGATGGAGCATTCCTGGCTGTGCTGTAATGCCCTTCGTAGTCACTAGACTCTCTCTGATAAGTGTGAATTAAAGACCTGTAATAATGGATTTGAGTGCTAACACTAAAGGGATGAATGTCATCACTCCCTACACAGGGATGTGACATGAGGTATAAAACATAAGGGAGGAATGGAGGATGCGTGTGAAGAAAAACTGAGAACTTGCAAAATAGGTGAAAAATAGGATGCGCTATAATGGGATAAAGCAAACAAGTTTCAGTACTTAAATAGGAATAATTAATTGCACAGCTCATCATTACTGCAAAAATCTGAAGATGTTAATTGCTCACAAACTGAATGTGAGTCAACAATGTCATGTTGTCAAGAAAAAGGCAAGCATCCCAGTGAGGATGTTGTAAGCAAGACGAGAGTCTGCAAAACAAGATAAGGCAGCCTTCTGCTTTGCTTCACACTGCCAAGGCCTCAACCAGAGCACAGTGGCCAGCTGCAGGCACGCGTGTTAAGAAAGATGTGGGCTAGTTTTCAGAGATCCAAGAAGACAGCGGCAAGAACTATTAAGCGTGTCAAAAGCATGACCTATGAGGACAGAGCTGAGGAGCGGGGCTTTAGCTAGAGAAAGAGAAAATGGAGGGGAGATATGAAATCATTTCACAGCTATCTATGAGACAGCTGCAAAGAGGAAGTGAATCTTCTCCATCTCTACTGCTGTTGGGATAAAATATAATAGGCTTGGCAGGTGAGATACAGGATTAGAAGCCAGGAAAACTTGCTAATGACTGGAGTGATTACATGCTGGAACAGATCAGGGGATTTTGGGGATGTTACAGAGTTGCTGCTGGTTGTCGTCTTCAAGCCAGTAGGACAGATCATCAGAAATTGCTTCAGGAGTAGTTGATCCTACCTTTTGGCAGGAGGATATCTGAGATGACCTCCTGAGGTCAATTCCAGTAGTCCTGTCTGTAGTATTATAAACTACACAGGGCTGAGAAGGATTGAATCTATCCTATCAGCTCTGTGTTCGCAGAAAAAGATGGACACGTGCATGCATTTGGGGTTTCTCAGTCATTAGAGCTGCACAAGGGTGGATTAATTCAGCTTTCCCATTGATTGTTGCCTGCCTTGCCGCCTGGATGAGATCCCTTGATCACCCACGGAAGGCTGGAGCAGGATTTCTGTACAGTCAGCCTCTGACCTGGGTTTTACATTAAAAAACATGGGCTTTGCCTGACATGCAGCTAATGCTGAGTAGCAAGGCAGGCTTTTCAACTTTCTCCCACACCCGCTAATTTGTTTCCTGTGCTCTTCCAGGATCTGTGATGTGAAGCTAATTTCATGGTTTACACCATATAGGCTCTGTAGCAGGAACAAACTTTTCTTCTGAGTTTTCACCGCACTTAGTACAATGGAGCTTTACAGTAACACAACAAAAAAACAACAGTAATAATGGCATGGAGGGAGTTGTTCCATCACTAAGGAGTTTTTTTCTTGTGGCTCTGTGCATCTCCCGTACAATGACAGCACAGAGAAAGAGCAATCTCTAAGCAAGCCTATCAAACTGACAGCTTCTTACTCCTATTCACTGCAGGGCAGTCACATGCCAGATATTAAAAAGAGTGCTTTAAAAATACCAAAATGAACAATATCATCTGTAAGACACCAACAGCGAAGGCAGTAAACAAAACAAAATGAAGCAGAACACACCAAGGGTGGCAGTTTTTTAGTGTTTGTTCCCCTTAAGGTATAAATCATTTCTTAGATGATTGACACATAGGATTGAATTAATCTGAAAAGCTTACTTATTTGCATCCTTTGAAAACTGTTGGCCATACATAAGCCTGGGGAAGTTGCGTAACTGTCATCCAGAGTTGTGCATTCAAGTATTTGTCAAATAAGTTTAGTAAAATGATGTTTCTTAACGCTTCTGTAAGAAGTATTTCATAATTCTAGAAAAAGAGAACAAGCCTTTTATTCATCTGTATATTTTGAGAACGTGGATGTTTACCTCTGAAGTCTAAATACAGCAACCTGAATACCCCAAAGAACAACAGTCACAATTAATTTTCTTACAGTTCATTTGTGCTCCATTTTTAAACATTTTGATCTTCAAATTGATTCTTTGATCTTGAAGGCCGAGTTTTCTTGTCCAAGAAAGTGCAGTCTAGTGGTGCAAGTATAAAAGGCTCAAGCTTAAAAGCATCACTGTCGGTTTTCTTTATTTTGAGCTTTTGCCCCAGGCTCCCAGTTTCAGGTGTAAGTTGTGCAAAAAGGGGAATTAAGTACTTGTGACTTTGCTCTTTTGAACATCTATTTGTGTGTGACTCTCACTGTATGATCTGTTACAAACCACAACTTCTTGCCACTAGCTTGGAATCCAGAAGCAGGAATCCTGCCCTAAATGCACGTTAAAAGGTTCAGTGTTCACACTAGGCCTCTAATAAATGTCCAACAACGAAGGCAACGCAACTGGCGTCTCCTGAGAACTGACTCACAGGAGGTGGAGCCCCTTTTACGGTGCTTTGAGAAATTAAAATTAAGACTTGCCATTCCGTCAACTGTTAGCAAATGTGGCATCTGTCCTCCTCCTATTGTCTGCCTTGAATCTGTGTCTGAGGCAGGGAGCAGAGAGTAGCAATTTTGTTAGGTGATTTGGGAGGTTCTGACCCAGCTTCTGCTCCCATTGCTCTCCATACGCTCAGGCATCTGATGTGGATAGTATTTACATAATAAAAAGAACACATAAAAATGAGGACAGTAAATGTGGGTCCTCTGGCACCGTAGCATCACTTAAACACTACTGCTTTTACTCCTTGGATGAAGCTCAATACACAACCAACAGCAGCAAAAGATGTGGGGGTTGTTCGTGCGTCTGTGCGTGAAGTAGTCATCCGGTTGTTCAGAAACAAAGGCTTATTGGTTTGTTTTGCTCCTCTTCCAGTAACTGTGATGGATAGGCCTGCAATTTCCACATTCACTACGGTTTCTTTAAATTGTTTTTTTCATATGCTCAGCAGGGGTGTGGGGAGAACAGGTGTGTAGTTGATAGACTACTGGTATTTAAGTGGTGATCTGGGAAGTGTTAGGTTTATGTTTTCTCCTTTTTCTTATGAGCAGTCTTGCCTTTTTTTTTCTCTCCTCTACTGCCTTTTATTTTATTTTTAATACCAGCTTGTTTCAATCTCTTCATGCATCTGTTTCTCAATTTCAGTTCGTTTTAACTTCTTCCCCTGATGGAGGTTACTCATCTATGCATATATTGGCATTTAAGATTGAATTCTTTTAATGAGTGTTTGGCTTCTCTTTGATAGAACCTCAGGACATCTGTGTCCGTGTAACCCATGTCTCCTCAGTCTCCACCTTAGTGATGTGGAGAGTGTAGGCCCTAAGAGAACAAGACCATGTCCAGCAAGTCTAGGTTTCAGAAATCTGTCACCCCTTCCCCCTGCTCCCTCTGGAATCTCATGATTTTTTGGGCTCTTTTGGGATGTTAAATTACTGAACTCAGCAAAAATCCTTTAAGTGAAAAAAACAACAAATTTGACAGATCATACTTGCTTTACACATGTATTCTTCTTCACAAGGTATGCTATGTTCTTCCAAGAAGATGGGGTGAGGTGGGACATGCTGGGGCAGTGGAGAGCCACTGAGCGTGGCTGGGGGAAGGGGCTTGCGGAACAGCAAGGTTTGGCAAGCAAGGGGGTTACAACGGGGAGTCAAGAGGCTGCATAAAGACTGCAGGATCGCCAGGAGAGGCCCTGAGTGGCTAGGCAGACCTTGTGCATGACTGAAGAGGTCTGGTGACAGAGCGCGCTGCTACTCAGAAAGGTATTGAGCTGACTAGAAGCAAAGATGTGCAAAGGAGCTCTGTGTAAATCCTGCATTTCATGTCCTTTCTAGTTGCTTTGAACTTTCTCCATTTTAAAGAAAACATTCCAGGTTTTATTCAGACAAAATCAGTTATTTTTACATTTAAAAGTCTTTCAGTCTTTGTGAGAGAGTATCCTCTGGAGGACGTCTAGATGGATCTACCTCAGGACTTTGACAGCTTTTTCTCTCTCTCTTTCTGTCAACTCTCATGCTAATTATGGTACTCTACTTCCACACAAGCAGGTGCGTGTTCAGATGTACCACATTGGTCTGTGTGGTTTTCCACCCCACTCCCGATAAAGTCCTTTGTCATTTTATTGCCTCTGGGAATTTCCCCTGCGTTGCTCTACGCTAGCAGTCTGTAGGCCATCCTCTGTCTCCTCCTGTCTGGAAACTCTATAGGCGATGAGTTGTTGGATTTTCATTTGGGTGTCTGTAGTCCTTAACCACATCTCTTGATCAAGCCCTCGTAAGTGATATACATTCTAATCGTCTCCAGACATACCATAGGTTTGTTAAAAATCCCATGCTGTTCGCTTATGTTGTGTCTTATACGTAAAAATGTATAGCAGAACTCCTTTCTCACTGCAAACACTCTGGGCAGTTTAGAGCATAACGAGGTGTTGCAGATGCTTCCCCTCAGCCAACAGATGGGTTATGTGTTTTGCATCAATAGAAAGTCCTAAATCCAGGATTACACTAAGTAACAAGCTGATAACATTTATCAGGGTGGCTTTCACTGGTTTAGGTGGTTTGCTGAATCCAGGCTCAAAGGAAATTAAATACTCATAACACTGAAGTGTGGCTGAAGATTGAGAATTTACACGTGTAAGTCTGCATGTTGTTTCGGGCATTGCTTGTTCTATTTTCAGGACTTGCTTACATCTAGAAGGTGAATGCTGGATTAATTTTCTGATGGGAAAAAATGTACTGTTTCAAGTAAGTAAAAAAAGGACAAGAAACATACCTTCAAGCTAGCTCATCAAGTTTTGGCTGAACAGTTTAACATTTCTCGAATCTACAACTTTACATTGTAAAAGCAGAGTTCCTGAAGAGCAAAGACAGGCAATTTGGTAAATTTATTGTCTTCAAAATACAGTTTGTGTGACTAAGGCAAGAAATATGCTTTAATGTTCTTACGTTGAATTGCGGCCTCAGATAATGGATTTCTTTCTGTATAAAGACCTTTTTGAAACCTTAATTTTCAAAACTTTGTAGTTAGTTATATCAAAATATAGAAGAATGTTTATTTAAGGTTCATCTGTTTTCTCATTATCTTGTGTCTACTCTGGTATAATTAAAGTACAAATGAAATAAGTTTTAAGCGCAGGGAATAATTTTAATAGCAGTTAGTTTAAGAAGTGGTGGAAAGAAACTAAGTTGTATGTCAAATCTCTTCAGATCTTAAGTTAATAATATTGAAAATCCTGTAGGTCACATTTACTTTTGTAAAATTACCATGCAAAAACATCAGTAGGCAAAATATAATATGCATAATTGAAGCAAGTTAAATAATATGAAGAATGCCTTGAAAAAATAGCTATGAGGGACATGTACTTATACATAAGCATTAGTGTAACTCCAGAAGTCTACTTAATTAAACTTAATTACAGTACTGCAGAAGTCGACTCAGAAGCTGTGCGATGTAAAAAGAGACATTTTACAGATTGCTGCAGGGATCATTGTATTCATGCAAGACATTGACATGGCTTTACTCTAAAGGGCTAATTGAAACAATCGGTTTTGACTACACCAGCAATATGGAAACAGAGCAACTCGAACAATGGCAAGTGCCGTAGGACTGCTCAGGAATCAGAGCTGTCATCTCTTCTGATTTGCACATGTCATATCGAAAGCATTCTAACGCCTGGCTCAAAACCTTTTATACAAAGAAATGCACATACACCCAACCCCAAATCTCATCGGAATAATTTAATTTCAACACAAATGAAACGTTGCACAAGCCTGTCAACATGCCTGGGAAAAAAGCGATGATAAAGTATTGCTGCCCTGAGTCACCTAGCTGGGAAAGGGTTAGAGCTTGACATTGATATCACTTACATTGACATAAATCTTAAGAGATTTTGTGGCAGCTAGTGGTGTTACTCCAGTGAAGAGCTGGTCTGATACCAAAATTAGGTCTACAGTTTATCAAAACCACTAACGGCGGGGTAGGATCGCAAATACTGGAGTGAAAAGAACATTTCGTAAAGTTAACTGTGAAAGACAAAAAGTTGTCTCCGTGCTGTATTTTTCCAAACACAATAATTGCTAAATACAATAATTTTCGAAAGGCAATAGCAAGGCTTCCAACACTCTCCCACAGTATTCCTCTATGCAAGTTAGGATGCTACAGTCTGGGTGGGTGGACAACTAATTGGATGGTCGGGCTCAGAAGGTAGTTGTTAATGGGACGTACTCCACTCGGAGGCCTATGCCAATTGCACCACAGGGGTACCTACCGAACCTGTCCTCCTCAGCATCTTTGTCAGTGACCTGGAGGAGGTGAAAGAGTGCAGGTTTCCAAACCAAGTTTCCAAATGAGAAGCACAAGGGCACAAAAGAGAACAGGAACAAATGCAAAGTCCACACAGCTGGTTAAGAAGGACCTGGAGCAATGACGCAGGCTGGGGGCTGCCTGGCTGGGGAGCAGCTCTGCTGAAAGAGACCTGGGAGTCCTGGCAGACAGCAAGCTGGGCACAACCTGCAGCGTGCCCTAGCAGCAAAGAAGGCTAAGAGCATCCTGGGCTGTCCAAACCACGGCAGAGCCAGCGGATTGAAGGAAGTGCTTGGCACTTGTGAGACTGCATCTGGACACTCTGTCCAGTTTTAGGCCCATCAATACAGGAAAGACGCTGATAAACCAAAGAAAATTCAGTAGAGGGCCACAAAGATGGTTGGGGGGCTGGAGACTTTGTCCTGTAAGGAGACGCTAAGGAAATGGGGCTTGTTCTGCCTAGAGTTCGGAAGGTTCTGGAGGCACCTAACAGCAGCCCACTGGAACCCAGGAGGAGGTTACGAAGACGACAGAGCCTCTTTCACAGCGGTGCATAGCGGGAGGACAAGAGGCAAGGAGCATAAATTGGAACAAGAGAGGTTCAGCCTGGTTAAAAGGAAAACCTCTTTCCCCAGAAGGACAGTCCAGTAGTGAAGCAGGTTGCCCAGAGGGAGTTGTGCAGTCTCCATTCTTGAAAGTTTCTGTGATGCAACTGTGGAGCAACCCCACAGCTGACCCTTCTTTGAGCAGCAGCTCGAACTAGAGCCCTTCTGAGGTCCCTTCCAAACTGAGTTGTTTTGTGATTCTGTGATTTCATGATAATTTTTAAAACTAGGTTTTCAGAGTGTTTCCATAGTCCTCACTTTCAGGAGTATATTCAGGGAATTAATGCACATCAAGATTTTCAACAACATTTTAAGAATAACTTTTCTCAGATGTAATCAGATTTTCTGAAACACTTTTTTTTTTTTTTTTTAAATCATAGCCAGAGTTTGGGGAGGCACAAGATGGACATAATGACCCAGGAGAGTCATGCAGAGATGCAGAAGGAAACAGTGCTGCCTCCGGACCGTAAAATCCCTCTCCTTTCCTCTCCTTCTGTTTACATCACTCCTCATAGCCCTGGATATGAACCTTCTCCATGGAAAGAGTTATGAGATATGATGGATCTGGGAAAGGAGAGGATTAGGGGGATCCTGGTTTACTGCAACAAAGAATACTTTACACATCCAATACTGCTTACTGCTAATTAAGGTAGTTAAGGGGAGAGAAGACATAAATTTCACTAGAATTGCTGTTCACAGGAAGGATGACATCTAATCCAAAAAAAAGGATAAAGAGCTTTTCTGTGCTGAAAGCTTAAAGTGAATCATTTTAGAAGCAGCTTTAACTCAAAGTAACCACAAATTTAAGACCTTGGGCCAGCTCCTCAAGTGGTGGAAACTAGTGTGGATACACTGATTTCTGTGAGGTAAATCTGATTCATACCGATGGAGCATGAAGAGCTAAACCCCCTTCTAGGCAGAAGGAGCAGGCAAATGTTCCTGTACCTCAAAAAAAGCTTAGAAAGGTTCTGTCTGAGAGCAGAGTATTACCAAAGATCTTTCTCACAAAAAAAGGCAAAAGATTAGGAAGTCACTTTCAGCGCTGAGGAAAAGAAGTTGTTGGTGTTTTTTTTCCTCAGATCAGAAAGAAACAATGAGATAAAGAGACCACCTGGCTCCTGGATTCCCAAAATATGAGAGCTCCTGAGGCTGAAATTTCTTCTTTAGGAAAGCACGTTCAGCCTACCTGTCACTCAGTGATAGAAAAATACGTTAAAAAATAACATTTATTAGGGCAGAAGAAGCAGCTGGAATTGTGAAGTCCAGAGAGGTGAAATAATCTCTCTCCGGACAACTTAGATAAAGCACCTCAAGAAGATGAAGAGCATATTTCATGGAAAAAACACCTGCCAAAAAATTATCATCACATTGGACTGAAAATTGATATTAGAGTAGATACCTGTTCTTACGTAGAGAGGGAAAAAGGTTCAGAATCTTTTTTTCCAGTACGTTGCCATAGGAATTCTGACTTAGCGGTCTGAAGGACTATTAGTGATTTGGAAGGAAACTGTTTTGGGAGAGCACTAGGAATGTGCTGTTGTGTCTAAAAGCTAAGGTCACGTTTTCTTAATCTAGAAAGAATCAGCAAACAGACAAAGAAGAACATAAAGCCCATTGTATTGAACAACCACATCTGAAATGTTTTAAAAGACATTTTAAACCAACGTTCTCGACTGCCTGCTATAAATCCTCTGTCTGGGTGGACTGGAAAGTCTTACTGTGATTGCTAGATTGGAAAATAATATGAATAATGCCAAGGCATTAAGTGAGGTTAAGTTTTAATCATAAAACAATATCAGCACTCTAATAAATTTTAGGAGGATGGTATTAGATTTCTATATCTTATTTCATTGTACTAATATAAGAAATGATGTTTTTTAATGATAACTTTATGAAGAGCATCAATTCAGCTTTGTAAATCTTGTATTACTAGTATTGAATTAGTGTACATCACATCATCGGATAGGCGTCCGTCCTTCCTACAGGCAAGGCCCAGTTTTTGTGGAGGGCTTCTCCTGTGCATAGTGAGAGAATCCATGCCCCAAAGAACTTTGTAGAGAGAGTAAAGCTGACAGAGGTAGTGAAGTGTATCGCTAACGAATGATAGTGTCAAATATAATTTCTACATGCACGTACATGTGCACACTGTGTACTAATATCCTGGGGTTTCTGAGCAGAGAATTTTAAATGCCCCTGATTTTTGGCAGTACCTGTGCTGTTACCAAGGTTGAATGCTTAATGTTTCCAGGTATTTTAAAGACCTTCTGAGTGCTAATTCACGCTATTGTGCCAGATGAATTTTTCAGAAGTGTGCATGGTGCATGCAGATTCTTTGAAAAGTTTTCCAAAGATTATTTATGCAATGAAGTGCAAGTTTCAAAGGCTATTTAATTAGATCGCGTACATGTGTTTGCAATTTAGGAGGCTGCAAATGGCTAGTGGGAAGTCCTGGCTGCTGTTTGTTTCTTTCTGACTAGAAGAACCAAACTCACTCAGGAGTAAGTTCCATGGATTTTAGGAGACCTAGAAAAGCAATTAATGTGGTCTGGTTTATTTATTATACTTGTCAGGCATTTATGCAATGAGAAATCAGATCAGTGTGGCATACGTCAGATCTGGTTTGCACGCTCCACTTACGCAATTTATTTGCTCCACGCATATAACCAAAGCATACAGAATGCACTGTACTGTAGGGGAAGGCAAAACTAAGCAGTCTTGATTTTATCTGTGGCTCTATAAAAGTAGTGTTCCTGAGCTGCATCTCTGCAAATAAAATCGTATTTCAAGTTAAGGTATGCCTCCAGCTTTTTATGGTAACTTTAAATTTTGCACCTCCGCTCTGGTCATTGCACTGATCCATAGAGGCTTACCCAGCAGTGCTCAGTATATCAGACTCTGCTCAGCAGAATCACAGAATGGTAGGGTTGGAAGGGCCCTCTGGAGATCATCTAGTCCAACCCCCCTGCCAGAGCAGGGTCACCCAGAGCAGGTTGCACAGGAACGCGTCCAGGCGGGTTTTGGATGTCTCCAGAGATGGAGACTCCACCACCTCTCTGGGCAGCCAGTGCCAGTGCTCTGCCACCCTCAAAGGAAAGAAGTTCCTCCTCATGTTGAGGTGGAACCTCCTATGCTCAAGTTTGTGCCCGTTACCTCTTGCCGGGCACCACTGAAAAGAGCCTGGTCCCGTCCTCCTGACACCCACCCGTTAAGTATTTATAAGTATTTATAAGCGTTGAGAAGATCCCCCCTCAGTCGTCTTTTTTCCAGACTGAAGAGACCCAAGTCCCTCAGCCTTTCTTCATAGGAGAGGTGTTCCAGCCCCCTAATCATCTTGGTAGCCCTTTGCTGCACCCTCTCCAGCAGTTCCCTGTCCTTCTTGAAACGGGGAGCCCAGAACTGGACACAGTACTCCAGGTGTGGCCTCACCAAGGCAGAGTAGAGGGGGAGGATGACCTCCCTCCACCTGCTGGCCACACTCTTCTTGATGCACCCCAGGGTGCCATTGGCCTTCTTGGCCACAAGGGCACATTGCTGGCTCACGGTCATCCTGTTGTCCACCAGGACTCCCAGGTCTCTTTCCACCGAGCTGCTCTCCAGCGGGTCAGCCCCCAACCTGTCCTGGTGCAGGGGGTTATTCCTCCCCAGGTGCAGCACCCTACACTTGCCCTTATTGAATTTCATAAGGTTCCTCTCTGCCCAACTCTCCAGCCTGTCCAGGTCTCTCTGTATGGCGGCACAGCCTTCTGGTGTGTCAGCCACCCCCCCCAGCTCTGTGTCATCAAACACAGAACCTAATGGAACTGGAAACTTGCTGTCTTACGGGGCTGCTTCAGCCCCAGTAAAGGTTTTGTTTGAAGCACTTAAGCCTTTCCCATTGTTCAGAGTGAGTAATGTGCAGATACATGGAGCAAGGACAAACTAAGGCTCTTTTTCAACCTTTCTCATTTCTGACCAGAGAAAGTTGTTTTGTGAAATGTTAAAAGCCAAGCTCTTCTATTTGAAAGGGAATAATTTATGTATGTATTTGTGACTATTTTTCAGAAAGCCTAGATTTATTTCTCCAAATAGAGCTTAATAGGAATCCATGAGCAGAGATTTTCATCAGAATGTTGTCTATACAGACTCAACCCATTTAGCTATAAATCACTCCTCCAAAAATATGTAATTGGTCTTTTATACTGAAGATAAAATATGTTATTTGCTCACAGTTATACTAAAGATCATTAGTAACTGATGGCATAGAGGTTCAATTAAGATGCAAATGTAAAGTGTCAGTTGTAAACTTCAGAAACTAAGTCTTTTATGGGACACATCAATATTTCAAAGTTTTGAAACGATACTTCAGAATATTAGTCAGTGAGTTTACCCTGAAGCTTCATCCTGCTTAGTAAACTAAGATATTTAAAAGCCCGACTGTCCGTGGCCCTGAGCAACCTGCTCAAGCTGACCCTGCTTTGAGCAGGGTGGCTGGCTTTGCCAGTCTCCTGAAGGTGCCTTCCAACGTCAACTATTCTTTGATTCTACACATTCTTGAAACTCGCCCTTCTGGTGTTATACTCTCCTTACAAGGGAGCTCTTGTGGCAAGTTACTGTATAAATTTGAATTACAGGAAAGCCTCTACTTAACCCATTTTCAGCAAATGACTTGAACTGAATTTTAAGCTTGTCTTTGAGGATATGCTATAGCTACCTACGTAGTGGTTTTGTTAATTAAAGCAAATAATCTTTCATGAAGCTTCTTGAACCGCAGTCATCTTAAAGGGAATATAATATATGCAGTAGCATCCAAGAGTTCTTGCCAAAGCTAGACAGCAATTTCTCTTGCTGATGGAGGACTCCGTCATGAGAACAAGGAGGCAAATTCTGCACTGTTTTGTACCTGGCAAAACTCCATTGACTTCATTAGGTGGATTTATCCTGAGTGTTGTAGATTTTCGAATGTTATAGGAATATGACATAAAAAGGCATCTCGATTTGAAAAATTAAAACATAAAAAGCTACTAGCTCTGTCCCCCTAAAAACAAAGTGATAATGCTGGGGATGTGTGTTCCAAATGTAGGAGGCTGAATTTAGTAAATTAACCCCAAGCTTGGATTAGGATAGTAAGAATTTCAGAACTGTTTTGGACTGACAATAGTTTTGAAATTACTTGCAAGAAGGCATTTTTTAATGGCATTTTGAGGAAGTATAGTATTCCTCCTATCAAAACAGAAACTAATTTATTGTAGTTTTGTTCAGTTTCCCAATAGAGACAAAATTATACCAGATAAAAGCCAGGACAGAAATTCTAAACTACTTTCTCGACCTTTCCAGAATGGCACTATGGACTGGCAAAATCTGTATTGCCTCCGTGCCACATGTATGCTGGCGAGTGCTCTGCTTGACAGGTTGTCAGCATCTTCCGCAGGACAACGTTCTTTTGAAAATTCCAGCCCTTGTCTGCTGGGTGCCGATGCCAGCAGTCAGTCCTGGGGATGAGCCGAAGTGCTTGGTTTTTTGTGATGTCTGCCGCAATGTGATATATGCCTGCAGGCCCACAAACTAATGGTGCTCAAATGTCCTTCCTCCCACTTTGATCCAGAGAAAAGAGACAAGGAGTGAAAATGAAAAGCGGGAAGAACAGCCAGAGAGGAAAAAATATCAGATGCGGAAAAGAAAGTAGGGAAAAAAGGTCGAATGGTCATCCAAGGAGTGAAACGGAAAGATATAAAGGGTCTGAGGAAAAGGGACCTGCAAAGAAATTTTTCTTCAGGATATTTTACAGGTTTATTGTTAATCTGGTTTTCCTGTGGCGAAGCAGCGTATCTTTTCATACTGTGTGTATGGATCCCTTCTCCCCATACGAATTTTTGAACTCCTTAACCAGTTTAAATCGAATTTTGTAGAAGCATGATCCCTGTAGGTTTCATCAAGCATGAATGACAGAGCAGGAGAGGAGGAAAATATCTTCCTCTTTGGGAGGGGAGGGGAAGATGCAGCACAAACACATACCATGTTACCTGTAGAATCCACACTGGAAAGAAAGGTGATGAGTATCTAAACCTTGGAAAAGCTTCAGGAAGAGCTTTTACACCAGCCTATCAACCATGAAACCCAAGTAAGTAGGAAACAAGGTTTTGTTATTTCTGAAACTTTTGGATTTCACTAGGTGTTTTGTTTTAGAGAAAAATTGACTAGAGAATCGTAAGAGCTAGTTCGCTAGCTAAAAGCTATTTTTAATTAACTTTAGCTTTGTTAAATTTACAATTGGGCTTCCAAATGGCTCTCTGATGGGGTGAAAACAAGAGTTGTGATAAATAGAAAGCTGGAGAACTGAGCCTTCCCCCTGAGAAAACTGAGCAAAATTTCAGGACTAGTTATGTAAGTAAACACTGCCATTCCTCACCAGGAAGTAGGGCTGGTATAAAATAATAATAAAAGAAGTCAGTCAAAGTAGATGCATTAAAGGAGAATGACACCTGTAGTAAAAGGGAGTTAGCCCAGTGATCACCCAGCCTGGAACCTGGATATATCTCAGTCCCGGTGACAGCTGCCATCTTCAATCGTTTACACCACGCATGCTTTTCACAAACCCCAGCTGATCTGTGACAACGCAGTCAGTTCCAACAGCAGCGCTGGTCGGCATACGGAACCTACAAAGCAACGTAATCCAACATGTATCAGACAGAGGGAGCAAATAATAATAGCTTCACGGATACCGGTGCTGTGCGACGGGGGATTCATGTTGTGCCTTGAGGCAGATAACTTGGTTGAGACTCACATCTGAGAAAGTGAGATGCTCTGGCTATGAATGTCATCAATGAAAAGATACATGCATGTTCCCAAGGTAATTCAAGACTTTAAATGAATATCTGTAGTAGAGTGTAAATACCCTTCTATGCTACCCAATTTAATAGGGAAAAAACCTCCTCTCTGATAGTTATTGACAAGTTTCACTAGCTCAGTAAGCCATATCTGAAATAAAATGCCTCAGGGTGGAAAACAGCTTCAGAAAACGAACCTTTTTAAACAAATACAGAAAGGTAAATTTCAGATCATTCTAAGGAAAGAAAAGAGAAAGAAAAACTCAAAATAAGACCCTTTAACTAGCCTGTTCTGAGAAACCTTTCAGGGTTTGGGGTGTATGCATGGAAAGAGTGCGACTTTGTTGGAGACCAAAATTCTACTGTCTTATTCACCTTACAGTCGCTGTTTCTGCTGGAAAACCTGGTGCTTTGAAGTGAAGCTTTGAAATATTTCATGTCTTAACACCCAAGACATTTTGTGAATGTAGCCCCTGTTCTCTAGCTGAATGGAATTGCTTTGTGAAAATAGCATGTTCCTTCCCTAGCCAAGAAAACTTGAAATTATTTTCAACTTTCAAGTCATACAGACTGTGAGCCTTACAGGAATGAGTGATTAACATCAGCTCCCACTATTTTCTATAAATATTTTTTTCCATTTAACGTAATTTTGATTGCCATATTTCTTCTAATGCCAAAGCTCATGTTTCTTCTAATGTGTTCCTTATCTTACCTTTGCCTGAAAGTAGGCACAGAGAGACAACATCCAGACTAAACACAATTTCTTATATATTTTTGTTATAGGGTCCAATTGTCCTCAACTTGTTTATGTCAGCATAGCCACAGTGACCTCCGTGGAACTGAGTATGTTCCGCCAAAGTGAAAATCTAGTCCACGAAATCCTCTCTTTCTCTCTCTGTGTGGCTCTGCAAACTATTTCTTTTATTACAGCGTGCTCATTTTTCTTATGTGGAATTCAAAAGGCTTTATCACTTTGTTCTCAAGCATCCCATCTTGAGATTTTTAACATCAAACAGACTTTATAGAATAATACATTCAACACTAAAACCTTTCACCTTATTAGATAAAGTCAAAATAAATATCATTATCCAAGAGCCCCCTTTAATCTTGTAACAAACACATTCTACTTTCCTAGGCTATTTGAACCACTTGACAAAGTGCACTGTGGATGGCCGCCATAATTTTATGGACTATATTGTGTAAAAAATACATTCTTGTTAAGACTTGATTGTGTGATGGCGAACGGGACTGCTGTGGAATTTACAATATATAACACAGCTATTTAAAATAGAAAACCAGTGAGAAATTTTTTATTTCCTGTTATGTGGGGTTTTGTGTAGAAAGCTTGACTAAATAAAAATAATTTGGAATTCGCTGTAAAAACAAAATATTTTTTTCACAACAGTCAGCATTCCCAAAAGAAATCTACTGTGGTTATAGAAAATTAACATATATTTTATTTTGCTTCATGCATCATTAGCAAAATTGCCTGTTCATGTCTCGTACTCGAATGCACATTGCGGGTGCTAACACCAGGAATAATAAAAGGAGCACAGAGAGACTTTTAGCCATTATGTGGTGAGTGCAAGCCCAAAGGTTAGAAAAATTGTGTTTTGACTGGTATGCTGACTATTGTTGATATCTACTCCATTAAGAAAATAATTGGATCAAATTTTTTGCTGAGGTATTTTGGCAAGGCAGTAACAACTTAAAAAGAGATTAATTTAGATGACTGTAGCACTCTGTCTGTGTTTCTCCCCCAGCAATCTTAAATTCTGACCCTGTGCATGATTTAAGTCCAATGGTGTTGAAGAGGATGATGTAGCGTAGAGACCGTAAACTTTATTTTATAACTATTGCAGCGGAAGAAAGTAGATATAATCGCTGTGCACTACAGCAGATCCTCAGAACATCATAGTACCTTGACTCTATGCTTTAAAATAATGCCTATAAAAGAAGACCAATTACAAAGCAGAACATTTCACAAGACATAAAAAACAGTTGAAAGAATATTTTCTCACCTAATATGCATATGTCTGGCATTTCAAGTGACTGGAAAAACTGTCTGAATGTAATTTGTTAGCTTTATACACTTGCTTTAAATCACAGCTACAGTGCTTCATTCTGGAAACTGAGAATAATACCAACACTAAAGGTACGCTCTCACTTTGATCAAACTAGTATTATTAATGTAAACTTTAGCTGTATGATAGTTAAGGCTGAACTGGTTTCGATTTACTTTTACTGTTTATGTTGCTGTTTATTGTTGCATTTTGTTAATTTTGGAGTGGTTCTTTCAAATGGACCTAAAGGAGTTCAGCATCTAAATCTGACTGAAATTTAGTGGCAAATGGATATTTAGTTACCTTGGGCCCCTTAGAAATTCCGAGCTAGAATCAGCTTCCTCAGTTTTTATATCATATAAATACAGTTGATATTTGACAATTTTTAGGGCAGAAAAAGGATGGTTCATTGCCCTCGCCCCACGGAGGAGCATAAAACAGCCAGGTCAAATCAGGCATCGAGTGGCTGTAACCTTCATCCGGGAGTGTGCCTGTGCTGAGCCCACCCGCTTAATTACCCCTTCTGGTGTAAGGAAGGCCAGTATGTATTCTGACATATTCCAATTACTCCCTAATAATTCTTGCAAGCTAATGCAAGCCAGGTTGCTGCTGGCTCCCTCCGGGAAAGCCCTGGCAAAGCAGAGCAGCAAAAGCAAAGAATCTGCTGGGTGTGGGATGGTCTGCAGCCTTGTGCAGGGATAGCTGCAAAGCAGGTGGGGGGCAGGTGGATGAGGCCCCCCTTACTAAAAAACATAGATGTGAATGTGTGTCCTCCAGTGCTAATGGTGCTGATCCAGGGGAGAAGACACCTGAGGACCAGGCCCTTGGGAGAATGTGCTGACATCATAGAATCATAGAATGGCTTGGGTTGGAAGGGACCTCAAAGATCACCTAGTTCCAACCCCCCTGCCATGGGCAGGGACACCTCCCACTACACCAGGTTGCCCAAAGCCCCATCCAACCTGGCCTTGAACACCTCCAGGGATGGGGCATCCAATATTGATCAAACACCAGTACTGATGGGCTTTTGTAGTGATGCTTTCTCATGTTTGTTATGTGTTGCTATTGGTCTTCTCTCCAAGAGTGCTTGTTTGTTAGTTTTTCAAGTGAGAATCATATAAAAATTACAATCATAAATGTCAGGGGTTGTGTTATCCACTAGAGAAACAAAGCCACCAGAATAACATTCATTCTGGAAGCCTGATTTCTTGGTCTTTGAAATAAATTTGAAAGTATAAATGGTTGATAAGCTCCGTTTAATTTTCAGAGTGTTTTGTAGACTGAACTTGGTGATGTGTTTAAGACTCCCTTATTAATTAGCTTGTACAAATCCGGAGTCTCAGGTTGCATGCTGGTAAATTAACCCTCTTGGAAACGTAAAGTATTGTCATGGCTTTGAAGTAACCTAGATGCGTTCATTTGTTTTTTCTGGCTATATGAGAGCCTGTTGTCCCCCAGGAATCCCACTGTCCTGGTCCTCAGTACCCCAGCAGATTTCCTACTTTGTTTTCATGCTATTTTCTGAGATACGATTGAGGGTGTGGATTATGTGAGGATTTATTTTCTTATTCTGGTAATTTTGCATGGTTTGTGTTGGAGGTGTGGAGTAATCGGATGAAAAGATGGTGGCTTTCATGCTGTTGCCCAACTTTGTAACGTATCGACTCATAAGTAAAAAAAAAAGTTCTTTTAAGTATTACATTTTTTTTCCCCTAAAAGATCATGACATTTCAAAATGACATGATCTTGTCACATTTTTAGTGAGAAAAAAACCTCCTACGTTTCAATTTTTTGGGGCATTTTGATATGTTGTGTCAGGGTGTATCAGTCATCCCGGCCACACGCAGCAGTGTGATTGACAGGACCGGAGGAGCACACAGCCCTCCCAGCAGCTGTTCTCCTTCTGAAGAAGACACATTCAGAGAGAAGCGAACACTCCTGCTTCTCCTCTTGTTAAATGAGGTCTACCCCGCCGTGCGTACCCCAACACCTTCACATCTTCCTCAGCTCCTCGGCTGTCACTGAAGCCACGCAGACAATCCATAACATTGCCGGTGCCGGCCCGAGGAGCGCAGCTCCCTCCTGCCTCAGAAACCTTCCCTGCTGCTGAAAACACCCACTGTCGTGGGGGGAGTATTGGGTCAAAATATCCCAGACCAGCCAGCCACGAGGGCTGGAGGGAAGAAAAAGCCAGCCTTGTGCTTTTATCTCCGCTTCTGCGTTACAAACGAGGTGGTTTGGCTTTCCGCATTCAGGGTCAAAGATACTTCCAAAAACTCGGTGCTGTGATGTGCCTGGAGGAGAGGTGCACCCCTCACTTAACTTGCCGGGGTTGGCTACTCCTTGCTCTTCCTTGAACCGTGAACTGGAGAAGAGGTGTTCTAAAAAAAAAAACAACCAAGAGTTGTAGCCTCACGGGCCTGATTTCCTCAAGCTCAAAAGGCACCTGGACTCACCTCCCCGTGCAAGGCAGCCACGCATCTCCTCTGCAGCTAGAGGTTAAAATGAGGCCCTGGTGCTTACGGTTTCCATAGTTGCTTGTTTTGTTTTGCTTTTAAACGCCGGTGTGACCCCACTTGGCAGCTGGCTGAGGGAGGCTAAAGCTGCCTGTCAGCGGGGCGGCGGCCTCCCCGGAGCGGGCGGGAGCCGGCCCGCGCCGCCGCCCCCGATCCTCCGCCCCGCGGCCGCTTTTCACCCCGTCCCCGCACCCGCAGGGCTCCGCTTGAGGTAAAAGCCAAAGAGGAAGGTGTTCAGCAGCAAGCTTTCCGTGGTGAGTGGTGGGCTGGCTCTTCTTCTCCGTGTGGAAAGATGGTCGCTGCCGGCAGGTGGGGCTGGGCTGGGCTTTGCTGCCGGCCCCCTCAGGCAGCTCGGCCTCTGGTAACGCCTCAAAAGCAGAGAAAGAAATGGCGGGAGGGGGATGTTTTTTCCCCCCCGGTGTAATAGGAAAGCTCGGAAAGGCTGACCGTGGTGGCAGTTATTGGAGGGAAGGAGCTCTGTGCTGGTCCTCGCCCCGGGGCGAGCGGTGCGAGGGAAGGGAGGGTGGCCGGCCATTGTGCCCAGGGGCCTTCCTCAGGCTTCGTCTTCTCAACCCTGTGCCTCAAGGAGAGAGGGGTCTGTGGAAAATAGCGCATAAATGGCTGCCAAGTGCACAGGCGGCAGGGAGTGGAAGAGAGATGTCGCTACGGCTGGCTTAAGTGCCTGAAAAACCTGTGAAGGGCTAGTCTGCCTTATAGAAAATACCTGGGATTGCACCTCAGGCTTGTATTAAAAAAGAGTATTTGGGTCTCTTGAAAGCAGGTTGAAAGGAAAAGTGTTATGTGTCAAGCATTTGAGCTTATTCCTTCTGAGTTTTTGTAAAAGGAGTTTGGTGTTTGTTTTTTTTTGCCTCATGCATGCTGGGATGGGGAAGGTTAAAGGTTGGGATTCTGTGAGCAAACACAAATCCACTAAAATACCTCGAGCCTTAGCTATATTCAAATGGATTCTCTGAGCTTTCTGTTAAGGCAGAATTTGAAAAAGGGGATCTGGAAAAACAAAACACATGCACCCAGGCTATTGGCAGTATTTGGAAAGAGAGAAAAAGGCTGATTTCTGAACCGGCTTTGTTGATTGAAATAGAGCTCCAGTGATTTGTAACCACCGAGGACTTGGCCTGATATGGTGAAAGGTAAAACACAGGCCTAACCTCTTGAAATCCTTCAGAAATATTTTCCCTTCCCTATTCAATTTGTTTGCAACCAGATTTTTTCCATGGAAATCAACTCAGTTGTGAAAAGTTCTCTTTTTCTAACACACTCCCCTCTATGGCATAAGTGTTAAGTAATATCCTGACAATTTTATATAGTATAGTATATTGAAGACCAAATGAACCAGCACCCAAGAAGAAAAAATGTGAATGAATGTATTACTTGCAACTCATGAAACTTCTTTGGAATGCCTGATCAGTGGTATATTAGCAGAAGTTGTTGAGAGAGCAGAAGTGGGATTCACATTTTGTGCTTCACTGGAATGGGAAGGAAAAACACTGTTTAAATTCCATTTTGCTTTACTATCTTGTCATTTGCTTAACAGTGTGGAAGATACTTGGTTGGGATGAATGGCACTTGTCAGTTGAATTTTTCATCTAGACACTTTAAATTAAGTTGGTGTTCAGAGTTTTGAGTCATAATTTGCACATCTTATGAAATACCGTCACTCATACGACCTATAATGAAAAAATCTCAGATACAGTGGTATAATTGTTCTCTGCTTAATCTGACCATTAACCTTTTATGCTCTTTACAAAATGATGATGAAATGCTAGTGTTTCTTCTTGATTATAGGTGAGAATAAATGAGTGAGTGCTGTGCAGCAGTCATCTAAGGTACTAAAATTTGGATTATGTTGGCATCCCCGCAATGGTAGCTCTCCAGATCCTGTCCTAGAGTCTTCCACTAAAACCCTGGGATGCACATGAAATACAAGTCCAGGGCTGGTCCGGAGAGCTGGCAACTCATCAGTTGCCAGCTTCATCAAATGATGAAGACCCACTTCATCAAATTGCTTTGGCATTTGGTTAAATTGAGCTCTATCTGGAATGGTTCAAAACTAGGTTAAAGCCAATAGTGCTTTTAAGTGCTAATTCAATGGAACTTTAGAATGTCCTTAAACTTGTGCAGATGTCATTGTGAACAGAGCAGCTTTTCTAAATTCTAAGTGAAGTAAGATGTAACAGGTAAAAAACTCTGTTGTGAGTGATGACCCAAAATTCAGAGTCTGGGTAAGTGATACAAGCCAAGTGTTTATTTCATGAAATATTGCTTGTTTGCAAAGGAGTAAGAGTAAATCTAAATTCTTAAATTGTGGCCATTGTCTTTGCAGTGTGTCTGTGGCCTCAGCGAAGCTCCATCCCTCTGCTTCCCTCCAGGATAACACGTGATGGACTTTCACTGTCTTGCAAGTGTTTTTTATCTCTGGTGTTCACATGACAGTACTTCGTCCCCTTGCTCAGGAAATGCTGGTTATGTGACTGAATTCTATTCAAAATTTGCCTCTTTCCAGGGGAGGAGGGCGCTTCATTCTTCCTGCATTTCCAGTGTGAGCCCTGTCCTGTGATGTGGAGAGGTGTCGTGAGCACAGCCACCAGCTTCTAAAGGTACTTTGCAGTTGTCTGTAGAAGCAATCTGCTTAATGACAGCTGCTAAGAGACAAAGAAATCTGCCTGTACACATTGACATGTAACATGTAGGAGCCATTTTGTCCTTCAATGGTCAGCAAATATCAGCTGATTTTCCTTTCTTACAAAGAACAACAGTAGGGGTCAGATCACAATGTGTTGTCTGACTAGGTATAGGCTCTAGGCTATCAAAGCTCGAGGAAAATCAGTGAAGATCTAAGTCATTTTTCTACAACACAGTGAGGGAAGTCTGTATGGGAAATGTAGTCCTGTACTGGGCCAGAATCTCACGAATTAACAAATCTGACACATGCAACTCTTCTGTAGTGGTCAAGGAGCCATTTATCTCCTTTGTGAAGAATAATGGTTTCCAATCCTCAAATTCAATCTACGTGTGAGTTTTCACTGCAGATGAGTGAAATGTCTTTTTTCCTTTTCTTTCTATTCTTTTTTTGTTTTTAACCTGTAAAATATCTAGCCTATATGTAGAATCCCAGTGGAGGTGAAGAAAGAGCTCTTAACTTCATGAGGTAAATCCCATGTAGGAAATATAAGCAACGATCTCATCTAGCTACACTGAAGTGAGAACTTGGTATACTTGGTCTCTGACAAGACTTTTGCTGGGAATTAGCTTTATCCTTACAGGATGGACTGGTAAATGTGAAAGCTGTGCTTCTGAGACTAGATTTTTGTCCGTGCCTTGTGGGGGTGTTATTGCTTATACAGAGGCAGCTCAGGGAGCACCAATAAAAAGCTAGTCCCAGAAGCAGTACAGCTTCCACATCCAGAATCCATATCTGCATTGCCATCAACTCCATTGTGCATTGGGTGTTTTCCAAGTTGTCATTATCTGCTCAAAACTCCCACTGCATCACAAGGGTATTATACCGTGTTACGAGCAGGGATGTTGGATTTCTGTCATCAAAAGCAAAAATGAAATGAGATCACATAGGCCAAGGTTGTCATGATTTATTACTTGTACGTGATGCAAAAACATCAACGTGCTTGAAGAAACACCAAATGAAGTAATTTCTTTTTCTTATATCTGCAGTGGATTTCTAAAGGTTGCTTTTTTTGTTTGTTTGGTTTTTTTTTTTTTTTTTAGTTAAGGGCTTGACCCTGAAAATACTTTTCCTTGTTGAATAACTGCTTATGTAGGTAATTTCAATGGAAAAATTCCCATATGATCCCCTAGTATTCTTTTAGAAAGGAATCTCTTGTGTACTTCAGAATTGAAGTGTAAGGCTTTGTGATGCAAAAAAGACCATTTAGTATTGTAATTCGTTATCTCAGAAATTATTAAGTGTAGGTAATTCAGTTGTATATTTACCCCTAAAATAAATGAACATTTTCAGTGTGAAAGAAAAAAAACTTCAAACCTAAATTTACCTCAGGAAATGGAGAACTTTTGAAATAATAGTTTGAATTTTCTGAGTTTATCCCCCCACACACACCCCTTGTTTCTTCCATGCTTTTAGGTAAACCCTCATTTTTACTGGCCTTGAAACTATATTTTTATTGTTTTGTTTAAAAAAAAAAAATAAAATCTATCTATCTAGGAAAAACAAGATGAAGTTATTTGGGAGGCAGAAAGGAAGTAGATAGAAATATGAATTATTTTTATTTTCTCTACTTGAGAGATTTAAGGTAAAGAAAACCAGCTGAAGAGAATTCATAACTGAATATTTAAGACCTGAAATTATTAGACGGAAATGAAGTAGACTGAGATGATGGCTTAGCTGGCAAAGAGTGCTGTAACTTTTATTACTTGGAGGCTTTGAAAGTGGGGTGACTGAGAAGTGCATAAGAGAATAAGTTTGGGGGGGTGTTGTGTGGGGTTTTTTTTAATTTTTTTTTTTTTCCTGGACTCTAATTGCAAATCCGATCTCTCATTAGTTTTGGAACGCTTTTTGTTGCTTTTGTTTTGAAGGCCAGAGCCTTCACCAGACAATCCTTGCGTGACTTTGGTTATAGTATTTTCTAGATGTGCCTGTAGGATAGTCTGGTTAAAGTGTTAGTGGTGTATGGAAAATTCTTGCCAGCTTGCACCCCTGACATCTGTCTTCCTCCTCTCACATTGGGATTTACTGAAGATGAGGGCGCGAAAAAACTCGCCAAGTTTTACTGAGGCATTTCACACAGTCTGTCCTCAGCCACCACTACTTAAGTTGTTAAACTGTATTTTCTCTTTCATCTGGCTGGTTTTGTCTGTGTCTCTCTCTGCAAGCAGCTTAGTCCACACTTGTGTGTCAAAATGCAGTTTTATGTGTCCTGTACCCACTTGCACGAGTATGTATGTTGCTTAGAAACTGAACAATTGGGGTTGAGCTCTCTTCTTCCAGGAGCTTGAAGGCAGGACCCAAGACCAGGATCCTGATGCACCTTTTTCCGTGCACACAGCACAGAGTATGGCCAGGACTGAACAGAAATGTCTGTCACTTTACATTCATGTGAAAGCTAGTCACAGAAGTCAAACTCTGGTCATGAAGACGATCTTGTTGTTCGTTCTTAATAGACTTGGGGTCACCAGGGAAACGTGCAGCTCCCTGCCCTTATAAACTTCCTAGAATGTCTCCTCAAGTAAGGTCTCAGCTGTTGGCAAGGTACCAGTCTTCTGCAAGAAAGCAGTAGAAAACTGTCACACATAACAAGGCATGGGGAAGCAACATACTTTATATGGATTTAGTAAACGTAAATCCTGAAAATCAGTTTCTTAAAGAGGCTGGGGAAGCTGAGGACGTAGAGTAGTTGTGAGAACATTTTTATGCTTCTGGTCGCAGACAGCACTGATTTAAGCTGGGCTCACTTAGGCCAGTGTTTGTGGTAGTAAGGTTTGAAGTTGTTGCTATTAGAAAATCACCTGCTGTATCAGTGGGGCTTTGTACCTGGCAAATTGTATGCAAATCTGCCGTGCTTGGGGAACAAAAGCAAGAGGGGAGGATGAGGGTGAGGATTATCAGGCTGTATGGCTACAGGTTGTCTCAAAGAACAAAAGAACGATACTCTCGCATACTGCTCTCGCCCGTTTGAATAGGCAGAGGAAATGGCATACCGGGTAATCACTATTTCATTTAGTATTCTAACATTACTTGATGCATCAGAAAGTGAGACATGCTTTATTTACAACTTAATGCTTATAATGTTAATATTTATCCAGTATTAGAAGACTTGCCTACTCTATTTTGTTCATTAAAACCCCACCTGAGGCAGGTTCTATATGTCGAAGGAATGGTTTATATCATCATCATATTACTTTGTAACTTCATTGCAAGGGATCTAGCTGCCAAAGCAGCTGCTTGAGCTGGCAAACTGAAGGGAGCTTGGTCCGTGCCAGTTGAAAGCCAGCTGCTTTCTTCTGAGGAGGCTGCTCTTGCCTCCTGCCCAGCCAGTCCTCCTCTGGGGAGGGCAGTCAGGAGACCTGCGTGTCTGCGGCCCTGCACTAGCCTCGCAGGAGCAATCTGCTTGAACTGCATGTTCTCTCTTGCTAGGGGGAAGGTAAAAAGCAAGATCCCAGCCTGTCTCAAGAGACACAGAGAAATGAAGAGGGGCTGTTGTTCAGTGGTAGTTAGGGGGCTGCCTGGAAAAAAGGGGGGCATAGCCCAGGAGAACCTTTGCATCTGCAGAAAAAGGTAGAAATCCCATGCCTTAGGTGAGAGGGGAAGGAGCCACTGAAGAGGTGGAAGGAGGCGTTGTTGCTGCCTTCATCAAAATCACCATTGGTCTCTTGTACAGTCCCTTTCCCAACAAATTTGTGGGTTTGCTCTCTTGCAAACCTGATGATGTGTATCAGGTTTCTTGTTTTCTTCCTTTCAGTCATTTCCTTCTTCTTCACTCTCACCGGTCACTTCTGCAAATCTGAATATTGCCCACATTTCCGAAAGGTGTTGCTCAGGCTCTTTCATCTCTTTTTCCAAATAGTCCAGGAGTATGAGGACAACAGCAAGAATTTCCAATAAATAAAAAAATATTTGATTTTGGTTAATACAAATACATTCTCCTATAGAATGGTGTGCTTGATCACAATGTGCATTTGGCAAAAGTATTTGGGAGATTAAACCCAGAAAAGCTATTTAAAGGCTCGCTTTCTCTTCCAATACCTTCATATTTAAGAAAGCAAAAAATATACTAGCACAGTCTATTAAAGAATTTCTTTTTAACAGGTCTACAGAGAGTTAGCTATTTTTTTTTTTAACCTCACACATTTTAACTGGAGTGTGTGTTCTAAGACATAAAAGTTTTACAAAATTTGCAAAATGAGTTTGTCTCCTAATCTCAAAACTAATTTATCTCTCATTGACTAGAGAGAGGGCCGTGGCTCGGAGTGGCAAAGAGTTCTTCTGAAGGAACTTACCGCAGACAGGTGCTGTGCTGCTCCTTAGTCATCTGTGCTCAGGGTAGCATCCTGGTCATTGAACTCTACAGACAGTCCTTCTGTGACTGTGACAAGGAAGATCACCTTGACAGATCCTATCCTAATGAGAGCTTAGCTGTCAGTGGTATGCTTCTGAAAAGCATTTCTGATTAGCCAAACTAGAGCTTTCCAATGAAAAAGCAGGTTATTCTAAAGACAGTGTCTGCTCCTAAGTATCTTGGATATATCTCTTTCCCAGAATCTCAGAAGACACATATGGTCATCCTAGGTCTGCTAACCAGGGGATGCTTTTTAAACAATACCTACAGGTCTGATGGGTGAGAATGTAGTCAGTGAAGCATGGAAATAGCTGCTGCAGGATTCTTTTCTGAGCTCCTCCAAAACCTACCAAGAGATACTTTGTGTTCAGTATGTTCTTAAATGACAGACCCGAGTTAATGAGAGGGGGTTGATGAACGTCTGCTTGTTATTGCTGCAGTTGCTACTAAAGGGCAGGATTACAACTAATACAGTCATCAGCCTTCCCGGTGCTCAGGGAAGAAACGGCAGCATTAGGAAGTCGGGGGGGATTTAATATTTCTAGAATGTGATATTTGTTCAAGGTCTTACAAATGTTTCTTTGGAAGGCTGTAACAGAAGAAAGTGGCCTGAGGTCGGGGACGTGTTAAGTAAGGTATACAACAGCCACGTTAGTGAAGGACCTTGGGGAGAGGAAAACAGAAGCCTTTACTGCCTGCAATCACAGGAAATACAGGAGTGAAACCTTCCAGAACAAGGCCAGGGCAGTCCCACTTGAGAAGCATCAAAAGGGGTCGTATTTGTTGCTTCTTATCCTTTCTGCTTTTGGGACGGATGTTGAGATGAGAGCAGCCGTGGCCATCATTTTAGACAACAGAAGCACAGGAGGTTTCCTTAATGTAATCCGTCTGCTCAGCTTTTAAGCAATTGTAATAAACACAGTTTCAAAAGGAATATGGCAACCCCTGCTGTGCAGTAATGCTGACTGTGGGGGAGCTGGCATGCAGCAATGACTTCTGCACCACTGGCTCTGACAGCCTTAAAGTACCTCAGCTGGGAGACCTTAGCAAGTGTCCAGTTCTCCAACCTGTCAGTCCCACTGCACTATTTACATGTGCTATTTTCAAAGCCAGTATCACAGAGGTCAGTAGAGAGAGATAATTATTGCAGTGATGTATAATAAGCCGTTAAGTTAACTGGCACATATCAAGGAATGGGAATGTCAATGAAAACACAAAATACTTATTTCATTGCTTAACCCCCAGTTCCACCTGGTTACCAGTACTGGAGATAGTCAGCAAAGCTGTTCTGCTAGTAGAATTCCTTTTGTCAGAACCAAAAAGATTTGTCATAGATTTGACTCCTCCCTCCCACTGCCCAGTTGAAATTATTTGGTCTTAAATATTTCTGGGTGAAACATGTAAGTAATGCTTAGAGCACTTCTATTCAATACTTCTTCATTGAGAAGTCATTTAAAATGATATAAGGAAACATAATTGTCCAATATTCACCTTTCTTCTTTGTTTTTGCCAGGAGGAGTTGATACAGTCTTTCATTTTGAAGTTTGAAAAAACAAATTGTTTCACTTAAAATTTCAAATTGTC
>VYZM01007476.1:214235-249088 GCA_013398915.1 Dromas ardeola
TTTCTGCGTCAGGTATCACTGGGGTTTATGGGCAAGCTCTGCTCATCTAGAGAAAAAACAGAATATAACAATGGAGAAGCTGTTAACTGCTGTGATCCAAACAGAGCTTCCCCCCCCTCCAAAGAATATTACGCAGTTTGCAAGCAGATTTTAAACAAGCTTTTGTATAAATTACATCACCTAGAGCTGGGACCAATTTGTTACCCTAATTTGATTTACTCTTTAAATTAGGGATAGATTGAAGCAGTGACCACATGCTGGTTAAGTAACATGGAAAAGACCGTTCCTGAAATGGAGAATTCTGTTGTTTTAGTGGGGTTGCTGTTCTTTGAACTATACTCTGCCCTTTTAAAATATGCTAGTTTAGTTAGACAAACCCTATTATTAACACTGCTGATAAGCACAGTCATGAAGATACAAGAAGAAACCTCTGCCACTCAATTTATATTTTAGTAAAACTGATTATATTTGAAGGTTCTTTAGTATTAGAAACCATATTCTTGTGCTACATTCTCCCAAATGATAAACAGCACCCTTTTGGGCTGTTGCTGGTTTATGAAGTTTCATATTAATAATTTAATTGACACTGAAATTGGCGTGCTCTGTCACTTTTGACAGGATCTGAACTGATGCATAGGTTGTAGTTCACAGTGTAGGCTGTGTGCAGCACTGTTCAGTATAGCTGGGGACTTACTGTGGTGGTGCTTCAGAAAAGGGACATATGAATGCTCAGGAAGTAGTCTGTCTTTTTACTTGAAAGACTTTTCATTGGACATAAAAGCTGCCTGAATGTATTTATATTTGCATGTATCTGGTTTTGGATGGAGAAGTGCCTTGCCTCCTACATGTCTGTGACTAGAAATAGTCCTTTTTTCCCTTGATACCATGCTTAAGTGCTTTAAAAAAAAAAAGGGGGGGTGGGGTGGAAAGAAGTCTAAAAGACATCATCTAAAGTCCAGAAAGGTCCTCCATTGTTAAGATCTGTTGAAAAGCTTTGATGGTAGCAAGTGGCAAAATATTTCTTGCTTTCTTTAAATATGTTAAGGGGCTTATGCTCATGCCTTTCTGCTACCCAGCATTTGTTTAGATTAAAATTATGATTGCTAAGATACCGTGAAGAATCGTATTCTAGCAAAAATATCTTTAACTGCGCAAAAAGTGTATTCCAGTCACAGTTGCAGCAGTATTTTTCAGACTTGGATGATAAAATCCTGGCCTTGCTCTGGATGTTCAGAGAGTTCAGCCACACTTCAAATCTTTTGTGCCATGGAATCATCACCTACTGTATTTCTGATTTTAGTAAATTCTGTTATTGTACTGATTCTGTACATCACGTTATCTTGTACACAGAGGAAAAATGGCGTCTTTTAAAAAAGAAGTATCCTTGGCTTTTTGCACACACAATAATTACCAAAGTGTTCATTATCCTCTTGATAAAAAAGCCCTGAAAAGGGGTTTTTAGTTCACTCATGGAGAGCTACTGAAGACTTAAACATTCTCTCTCTTGGTGTTTTGTTAACCTTGTTTCTATAGTTCTAATTGGGTCACTGTAGACAATTGGTGATGGTGTTATTAAATAAACTTTCAAAATTGCTGGCTAGTGATTTGGCTGATTAAATATGGATTAGATTCAGAATAAGCTGATAGTAAGATATTTTATTTTCTGACATGCTTAAGTTTATGAAGATGTTATGTCACATTGTATCTTATCACATTATGTTAATTTAGCACTGTGTAGGCTTTTGATGTGATGTGCTTTAGCTCATTATAATGTTTTCCAACTTTAGAAAAGTTTGTTACCAAGAGGCAGAAGACTTGGCTCATTTGACATTAATCCGAACAAAGCTATTATAGCCTGATAGAGTGGCAAAATTTTAAAAGCTACCCAGATAAAATGCATTGTGTGTCTCTGTATCCGTGTGTGCATACACGTATAGGTGCCTTAGTTTTAAAACTAGTCACAGAAAGGGACCGTATGTTTCCCAGTCAGAAAGGTCAATTACTATTCCACTTTCCAGACTGGACCCTAGAAAGAAAGGTCAATCTTGCCAGACTTCTGCAGGGTTCAGGTAAGGTGTCTGAAGTGGAAAAGTCAGCCGTTTCTTTTTTCAAGTAACGTATTCCTTTTGTCTTGTCCTCAGTGTGCATATTTTTTGTTTGAGTTATTGGCAACCAGAATTATTGCATGTGAAATTGACGGACGTCTTGCAGGAATGGCCTTTGGAGCCAATCCTTATTTGTTTAGTTTTAGATAATATTCGTGTATATGCACAATTTAAGAAAAACAACAATAATTTAAGTGACAGAAAAGAAGAATTAATCTACAGCCTGAAGCAAAAGCAATCCCTTCTTTTGATTACAGTTTTAGTGTCTGAATCTGAATCCAGCATGCCCTGGATCTTTCTCTTTTAGCATGTTGTCAGATATCTCAAGGTGAAATTAATCTCCTTTCTTTATACAGTATCGGCAAAAAGCAGAGATAGGAGCAAAGTATTGTATGAAAAAGTAATTATTCTATCTTGAGTCTTCCTTTGTAGTATAAACTCAGCCCTCTCCACCCCTTCTTCCTCCAGGAAAAAGCCCCTCTCTTCCCATGTTTTCCGTTGTCATGTTCTTCCTACCTGTAATCCCTGTTGAGGCGCGACGAGGTCCTTGGCAGTTGTGTTCCCACACACAGCAGTCTGGCGGTGCGTGGATTAGATACATACTGCAAAAAGAAGAAAGTCTTGCAATAAAAGAGCAGATTTTGGGACGTAGCACTCAGAAGCAAGTTTATTTTGTGATATGCTGGTGGGATGGGCAACACTGTTGTGTGAACCAAAGTAAGAGTAAGTCCTGCCCTCAGGGGCAGATGCTCTGAAGCTCAGACACTGCACAGAGACTGCGTGCTGCCTCCTGAGTGCTCTCTCATCTGTGCAGGAATCCCCTGCTTTATGCTTCCCTTCAGGACCCTGAAAAGGCATTTCATAGCACTTAACTAAAAAGTAGCAAGGGGAATAAGTACAAGAGGCTTGATTGTAAAGCAGTGTCAGTGGAGCTTGGTTTGGGCTGACATTCTGGAAGATTTTTGTAGAGGAAAAATCTCTTAATGGGTATTGCTTGTGTTTTGACATTCCTAATGAACTAACATGAAATAAAGAACTTTGTCATCTTGCTTGCAGGCCATGGAATTATTGGGAGGGAGAACAAGTTGCAAAGAACACTTGAAGGTTTACAGGTGAACAGGACTGTAATGAAAGGATAGAATGTTTTGCCCAGAAATGTGACCTGGGTGTGCAATCAGCAAAGGTGCCCTTTTTGTCAGATTTAAGCACTTCAGCCAACTGACAGGAGCGTGTGTGTCTTCTGTGCCAACAGCAGGACTGTTTACCCAGTCATCTGTGTGCGTCTGTGCATGAAAATGAGCGTTGTGTGCAATGCACAACTGAGTTGGGGAGCATTAATGTTGTGCCGGGGGAAATGACTGAACTGAATCCATCTAGCAAGGGAAGACTCGAGGATATGCAAGTACGTGGTTTCCGAGATCTGTGTGCTTTCTGAAAGTAATGTCTGTAATGTCAGTAATTCATGGGTTTATTGGGATGTTTCTCAAAAATGTTGCATAAGACAATATAAGCCATTTACTAAAAAAAATCAGAATTGTTTTTAAATCAATGTTTTCCACTGTTACCATAGACACGGATCACTTGAACACTGAGAATGGAGTCAATTCTAGACGTCTCCCCTCCCTCTCCCTGCCGTGTTTGCTTCCTGTCCATCCTCTCACTAATCCCTTTCCTTCACGTCTTAGAGAAAATGACAGTAGAGACTATTTTGCTGGCTTTTTTTGTTCTGTCCTGTGTAATATGTTCATATCATTAACTTCTCTTTAACTTGATCTCTCTGAGACAGCTGAACTCAGGGAATACTCAAAGTGCATGATTAATGGCAAATTATCTGTCACCACAAAGGAGACTGGAGTCAATAGCAACCAGGGAAAAAAGAAACTGAAGGTAAACAGGTAAATAGAAGTTATTTAGTGCTAAATTGCTGGTCAATGCCAAAAGCAGCCAATAAAAGGTGACGTGAAAACGGTTGACATAAAGAAGCACTAAAATATAATCTCCTAAATTAATTCATAGCCTTTATAGGGGAAAATAAAGAAGACCTAACAACAGTTTTCAGTGTGAATTAGTAATTTTTTTTCTTTCTCTCAGTATATGTAGTGTTGAGCCTTGAAAACTTTGTGCATATGTTTTTGAGACAGCGATCAGTGGCAAAAAAATTTGAGGCAGATTTATAGTTCCTCATGAAACATACCATTTAAAGGACATAACTCTAATGGTGTAAGTTTGGCTTCCTGTTTTACGACCTTGCCTTCTACCATGAACCTCGCAATATCTTACACTTGATGCTTCTAATGTGAGCCTGAAATCTGTGCTGCAGAGGGATGCTGAGACAGTGAGAGATTTCTTTTCTTTTACGGGATGCTTTATATGGTTTCTTTCCCTGCTTTTGTCACAGTACACTTATTCCTGTGAGTTTTGTGCCAAATAGTGTAACTAAGTCATTTCACCTTCATTGTAACTAATTCCTATCTTGTCAGGTTTTGTTTTTTATTGCTTCGTAGTTTTTTTGTCTTTTTAAGTAAATGTATTTGCAGACTTTTTGAAAAGGCCAGGGCTGGTCTTTTGTTCCAGTTTGGGAATGACCTCTAAGGATACTCTGCCCTGGATAGATGTTCTTTCTACTCTCCATACTTTAATGTCTTTCATGCCTGAGGAGCTCATTTCTAAGATGTTTTGAAGCCAGAAACCAGTCCACCGAATGCCTTAAAGATAGAAAATTGAGCCAACGCTGATGTTCTGTAGGAAGCCAAAGTAGAGAGCAGGAATATGTTGTTCCTTCTGGAGTTTTCAGAGGGCTGAGGGATGCATGCCAGAAATATTGGATTCCTGAATAAAAGAAACCAAGAAGTCGTAGCTGAGGCCAGGTTGTTTTTCGTCAAGAGGATGTTTCCAGTTAGTGCAAGCAGCACTGTCAATACTGTTTTTAAGTGTTAGTGTTTTGTGAGAGCTTAATTTCAACAGTAAGTCCAAGAGATCCTTTTCTCAATGAATTTGTGTCATTGAAACAAAATGCATTATTGATATGAACTTTTTCTTCTGCTCTCCGATACAGCATTCCTTTTTCACTTGGATTCAGCTCCTGTTAGGTAATCCTGCCCACGCTGTTAAGTGTCTTGTTAATATATGGTCGTATAGGGCATTTCTCACTGATGGACTTAGAGCCGTTCTAGCAAATCACCCCTGGCTTCTGCGAACCTTTTAGAGTGGGCAACAGCATTGCTTGATTAACAGTGTCGAAAGGTTTAGAGAGGTCTCGAAGGGTGAGAGCGGTGCTTGCTTGTCATCTGTTGACATTAGAAGACCACCTGCTAATACTGTGTCTGCCTGAAGCCTGGCCTGAATCGAGGCTACAGTGAGTACGGTACGCTGGATTCAGCTGCGAGCCCTTCGCTAGCTTTTATCTAGTTTTCCTATGACCTTTAATCGAAACGATATTAAGTGATAGTTTGGTTGTGATCCATGTATTCTTGTTGCTTTTTATAAAGGAAAAAAAAACCACTTTTTTGAAATGTGTGTTTTGAAAGATGAAAGGAAGATTCTTCTCCCAAGTCAGGCATTGGCAGTTGTGACCAGCTAGAAGAGGAAAGGCAGGTAGTACCTTCCTTTGGCACGCTCTTTGGGTGCCCAGGGCTGTGGGCTCAGGACCTTTCTGAGGCTAAGGAGCCATCTTTGAATTTTTCCACTCTGGATTTTTCGAACGGCTGTACATCTACAAACAACTCCACGGTAGAACTATGTATTCTGGAAATAACTTTGTTCCTGCTAATTTTACGTGAGTCTTTGTTCTTGTTTTGGATCAGAGAGGGAACAATCATTTTCTTTCATGTTCTGCACATTACTCAACATTTCAGTCTGGGAATTGGAAGGTATGTTTGCTGTTGTCTCTGAAGTTTTCTATTGATAGAGAAGAATGAATGTTTCGCATAAGGCATACCATTTGAATTTCATACTTTAAGAGAAAGGCAATATTAAGTCTTATTTTTGGTGTCTGCTCAGGCTCATGATGGGTGAAAAAGTCCACTGGCAGAACAAAGAAGTTTAGCAGAGATTTTTGATGTCAAATCTTAAAAATGTCTTTGATTGCTCTTTCTGGCTTTGTTATGTTCCATAACCCTTCGTGAAAGCTGTTTGTTTTAGCCATGGAAGGTTTTTTGTTTTTTGTTTGTTTGTGTGGTTTTTGTTTGTTTGGGTTTTGTTGGTTTTTTTTTTTGTTTGGGTTTTTTTGTTTTAATTCCAAAACTCGCTGCTCCCACAGAACTGGTTCAGCTTGACCCAGCTGCCTGGCAGTGGAAGCAGCTCTATCAAGGCTTCCATGTAGAACAGGGAAGACGTGAATTTCTGTGTGTCCAAAATTTTGGAAATGTGGAAAGGATGGATGCTCTCTTTCAGAAATGACAGGGTAATTAAACTTTGCATTCTTTCACCCAACTTCTTCACAACATCCCACCTGCTGACTTTTTTTTTTGAGCATACAAATGTGTAAGCAATGAATTTTCCCGAAGACTTCCCCCCCCTGCCCAAAAGCAAACCCTAAGCCCAAACTCATTTGTTTTTCACACAGACTAGAGATTGGGATTAACTCGTCTCTTTACATACAGGACTCAAAAATGTCATGTCCTGATACCAGACACTCATCCCTTGCTCAACAGCTGTCCTGTGAATTTAGATGAAGAGGTTAGCTTTTGCAATTGGAAGCGGACATGAAAGAAAAACTCTGGAAGAGAAACCTAGAGCCGTAGAAGCCTGCAGTGCCCTTGCTGTCCTTAAACAGGGTGGGGAGGTAGATGAGAATTACAGTGTGAGAGAAAATCATGAAGCAGGAGCCTTACGTCTGCTTTGCTTAAGTAGTAAATGCCAGGCATGTAGTTGTGAGGGGGTGGAATTGAGGTTGCGGGGAGTAATAGTGGAGTACTTAAAGTCTCCTTATTTTAATTTTTTAAGTGACTTTCCTAATGCCTTTCAGATGCCTTTTATCTTACTGCAAAAGTGGTTTACTAGGCTGTTTTGATGCACTGCTTTTAAAGTGGCAGAACTGTGCCTCAGAAGCTGTTTCTGAAAGTGTTTTATTATAGTCCATGCTTGTGCCACCATAAAGAGGTTGGAGCTATAATTCTGAACCCATGGCAAAGGAAACTCATATCAACTGGCAGCAAAATCAGCTTGTACACAAATGCAAAGTGATAGCTGGATAAAGTTTGGTAAACACTTAAACTTAATCATGGCAAGTAATTTATAATTTATAGATTACAAAACGCCACCACAGCTAAATTTCTTACTTTGATTTCAGGTAAGACAGATGTTTCTTTACAACATTCAAATTTATTCATAAAAAGTGGGCAGGTGAAATTAGTGAGAGGGTGTAGATTTTTTCTTATGTTTTTATAATTATCAGCTTCCCTTTGATATCATCATTTTTTAAAAATTCATATGTAAAAATTGAAACAGAGCATTTAGCACATACAAATATTTATTTAAGAAACGAATTATTGTGGTAATATAGAACATCTGTTTGTTTAGCTGAAGATATTGAGAACTTCCTCTAAAGCAGAACAATTGTTTTACATGCCGTGATAAAGCCCTGTATTATTTGATATCAAAGATCTTGTAGTGCAAGATGAATTTCCAGAAATTTAAAAAAGAACAACATAGTTTGCGTATTCACTTTTGAGCTGTAGCTGCTGAATGCCTTTGCAGTTTAAACACCTCACTTTGGTAAATCCTTGTATTTTGCGTTCTACTTCCTCCGTGGGTTGTTTTTTTTTTTTTTTTCCATTGGAAACACCAAGGGAAGAATTGAAGTAAAAAACAAATGAGGATGACAAATTCTAACTTGTTCTAGTGTGCAAGTTGTGAAAATGTTGTTTTGCTTGATGTAATATGATTTTTACTTTCCCTTCCTTCATGCACTGGGGAAAAAAGGTAAAGGAAAAAATGGAGGAATACCAGGGAGAGAATGTTTTCTTTGTTTTCCAAAACTTCAGAAGGAGGAAGAAAGTCAATATATATGAAATACTTTGCAGGATGTGTTTTCACTTCAAACTGCAAATATAGTTGGTAATGAAAATGAGTGTGGGTTTGTTTTTTTTTTTTTTAACCTGGAATTTGTGTTAGAGTTGCATTTATTACAATTTCTGAAAATCTTAAATGAATGTACTGTGATGAAAACCCTTATTTGAGAGTCTGAGTTTGTCAAGCAAGTTTTTATTTCAAATAGAAAACTGTTAGTGGCTCTCTCTAAAAATGATTTAGATGGAATGAAAATTGTGTTTAAGAAAAGCATATCAAATTTCCAAAACCTGTTGGAAATGTGAGGGCTCAAGAAACGCTCTGAATTAGTTAAATCACTCCATTAAAGATTTTGAATTTAAATTCACGTTCTATGTTCTGTTTTGCCTTATTAACTCTGTTTAACAGTACCTTTTGAAAAATTCATTGTTTTAGAAATGCAGAAAAAAAAAAGATGCATTATGAGATCCTTTGTCTCTATCTCCATCTTTGCAAAGAAGAAAAGCTGTTTGGTTCAGGACTGCTTTCCTTTGACCTGAAGTCTCCCATAACAAGGTAGTGTTTCACAGGTGGGAACAGACTGTAGGGATCGGGCATACTCCAAGCATGCACATTGCCTGTATGGCCTTGTGCCCTCCAACAGTAAATAACATCTGGCTGGGATCTGTCTCGGGGAGCCTGGTACAGACTGGATATGGTGGGTGTGAGTCCATCTGAGCGCAGCCTCCCGGAGAGGGAAAGAGGAGCTTTGTTTCAGCAGGCATGGTGGCTCCTGCATCCATGCATTCAGAAGTGTTGGAAAGGTGAGAGTTTGGGCTCTTGTGAACTGGCTGCAGGTTGCGTGAACCATGTCCCTGTGATCCAAAGCACTTCCTCTTGCCCTGACTACTCTGGGAATGCTTATTTTCTTTGGCACATGTATGCGCAAGCAGGCCAGGTCCAGCTCTGCACCCTTTGTGTGCAGCATGGCCAGGGACTGGGAGACGGAGATGGGGAATAGCACTGTAGGAGTCTGCTGGTCTCTGGAAGGTTTGGCGAGTTGTGGCTCAGGGCTGTCCCTGCCAAACCCAGGTTGATATCCCATCTGCCCTGCTGATCCTGGGATATATACCATCTGACATTTCCTTTATCCAGAGTGTTTCTGCTCCCATCGGCTTGGGTAATGGCTTAAGGATTGTACTGGAGAGTATTGGCTATTATAGATACAAAAATACGGGTTATGTTTTTGTAGATCTGATCATTTTCATTGATGATAGCACGGTTTTGTGCAAAGGAGATGAAATACTAGGGAAGCAGATGATGCTTTATGTCTTTTTTTTGCTTGTGTTTTTTTTTTTTTCCCTAACTTTATTAGCTGAGAGGCCAGAAATGCATGGAAATTATGGGCAAATGAGACTGTCTGCTGCATTTATTCCAGAATTAAGATTTCAGCTAAAACAAAAATTAATGTGAAAAAGAAAGTTTGTTTTGTGGTATGAGGTCAAATGATCCCTGTGGTGTCTGGTGCAAGAGTGCTGTAACGCTGCACAAAGTGTGCGATTCTTTCAGTCTGTGCTTCGTATACTCACAGTATTGCGGACAACACTATAGGGATGATGGAAAGTCTTGCCTGAAGTCACGTTGAATCATCCACCTTCCAGCTCTTCTCTTACGTGGCCTGTTTTTTTCCCTCCCCTTTTTTTCCTGCTATCCCCCCAGCCCCCTGCCTCTTTTTGTAACATTTCATACTTTAAAAAATTTAGTTACTTGCTCAATGCCTTGGAAACAAAAAAAAAGGCCAAATAATAGAGTTTGAAAAGCCAGTGAAGGTTAGATCATGTTTAATTCATTTGAAACAATAGACCAAAGGAGAAAAAGTCCCATTTTTCTACATCGGAGTTGCTTGGCGTCCCTGTGGTTTCAACCTTGTTACACAAGTTACAATAATTTTTGGATTTTTTTAATGGCAAAAAAAATAATTATTTCTGTGTGACAATGGTGTACTAGACAAATTAAAAAGCATGTGCAAAACTTTTTGTCAGGGCAAGCTGCTTTTAATACTAGCTGAAGTTTTGTTTGTTGCATTCCAGACGGATTTATAAATCATGACCTTTTTATATAGACAGGTCTTCTTGGGAACATCAACATTACATTTCAGGCAAAGAAAAACGGTATTTACATGGTGTGTGCAATGTTTACCAGCAACCATGTTGTGTTTTGCCAGAGCTCCGATGTGCCCAGCCTCATCGCTCTCCCTATTAATGTTTAATAGGAAAAGCAGCAGGACCCAGCACATTAGTCCTCCAGAACTGCAGAATGAGTTTAAAAACTGTACTAAGGTTGCTAGCAAAACTTTTTCCAAATACCTGGCTAATTACTGTTAATAAATCAGTATTGAGAAGGCATTAATTTCATGACAGTTGAATCAAACAATTATTTGGCAGTTGTAGGATAACGAAGTATTATTTAACAGTGTATGTTCATGTAAGGAGCAATTGTGCAGTCCTAGTAAAACTTTTCTTTTGCAAAACAAAAGAAGATGTAATCCTGTTTCTGCAAAAATGGTTCCTTTATGTAGTTGTGATCTATCTTGATGTGTGTGTTAAAAATTGCTTGCTGAAGTGCTGCTAATTTAGATCAAGTTTTTGGTATCCTTAGAGATTTCATTTTGTTTTACAGTATCAATATTGTTCCCCAGCTTAATGCTGTAACTTTGAATGCGGCCCACCGTCCCTGATCACCCAAATCGGACAGTAACGATAATGAGAAGGGGTAGTATGGGCAAAGCCACTGAAGTGGGGAGAGCTGCTTTCCCAAGGTTTGCCTCCAGCAATTGCAGACTTTTGCTGTTTAGAGTAGTCCATGAACTGGTAAGTAAGCTGCTGTCACTAAAGGCAGCAAAACTTGAGTCAGGCTATATTATCGATACAGTGTAGTAAAGTCTTCTAACACATAACAGTCTTTCCACGGGGATGGATTTTCCCAAGACGGTGAATGAAATATACATCCAATGAGTAATGTCAGTTTTCTTGGTTTTCTGCTGTCACTGCTTTTAATGATATGAGGAGGGGATTGTTACACAGTTTACAATACCTAATTTGTTTACAATACCTTGATGGCCGCACCCAAAGAGTGGCTGTCAATGGGTCCATGTCCAAGTGGAGACCAGTGACAAGTGGAGTCCCTCAAGGATCAGTACTGGGACCGGTCTTGTTTAACATCTTTGTCAGCGACATGGACAGTGGCATAGAGTGCACCCTCAGCAAGTTTGCCGACGACACCAAGCTGTGTGGGGCGGCTGACACGCTGGAGGGAAGGGAGGCCATCCAGAGGGACCCTGACAGGCTGGAGAGGTGGGCCCGTGCCAACCTCATGAAGTTCAACAAGACCAAGTGCAAGGTCCTCCATCTGGGTCGGGGCAATCCCAAGCACCGATATAGGCTGGGCAGTGACTGGCTTGAGAGCAGCCCTGAAGAAAAGGACTTGGGGGTGCTGGTGGACGAGAGGCTCAACATGAGCCNGAAGCGCGGCCAGCAGGGCGAGGGATGTGATTCTCCCCCTCTACTCCGCTCTGGTGAGACCCCACCTGGAGTACTGCGTCCAGTTCTGGAGCCCCTACTACAAGAAAGATATGGACGTGCCGGAACGTGTCCAGAGAAGGGCCACGAGGATGATCCGAGGGCTGGAGCACCTCTCCTACGAAGACAGGCTGAGAGAGTTGGGGTTGTTCAGTCTGGAGAAGAGAAGGCTCCGAGGCGACCTTATTGTGGCCTACCAGTATCTTAAGGGGGCCTACAAGAAAGCTGGTGAGGGACGTTTTAGGATGTCGGGTAATGGTAGGACTAGGGGGAATGGATTAAAACTAGAGATGGGTCGATTCAGAATGGACATTAGGAAGAAGTTCTTCACCATGAGGGTGGTGAGACACTGGAACAGGTTGCCCAGAGAAGCTGTGGAAGCCCCATCCCCGGAAGTTTTTAAGGCCAGGCTGGATGGGGCTCTGAGCAACCTGATGTAGTGGGAGGTGTCCCTGCCCAGGGCAGGGGGGTTGGAACTAGGTGACCTTTAAGGTCCCTTCCAACCCAAACAATTCTATGATTCTAATTTAATGTTTTGGTAGGCTGAGCCGTTTCATTGACTTGAATTCTCTCCCTTCTCAGTTACTGCTGCTCTGACCTTTTTGGTGTAATACTGTCCAAATGTTTGGGGTTTTTTGTCAGTGGTGGTTTGGTTTTTTTGTCTTGTGTGTTTCATGCATCATATTCAATGAGATTGAATCAGTGGTACTATATTCATATTCAACTTTTTGACAGCATGTGAAACTGCAATGACTGCTGGTCTGGACAACTCTTGGAGTTGTAACCCATTGATTTTGTGTCCTGAAGTGAGACTAGATTTGTGCCTGAATCTTCTGAAGTTTGAATTATTCATGTTTCTATGCTCGCTTAGGTGGTAGCCCACTGGATTCATAGGTCACTGGCAATAATAAAATGTAAACAGGATCTCTCTAGGTAGAGATGGAGCGTGTGCACAGACTCAGCACCACTGAAACCATCCCAAAACCTGAGTTGTAAATGAAATGAATCTTGTGCAGAAATTAAGAATGTCAGCAAAACATTTGAAGGGCTCATGAAATGAATGTGGTCTGCAGTGCTACATGAAGATTCAGAAATCTGTAGAATTGATGGTGTAATTGAATTTGCCAGATTTCAGTAAAACATGCTGAGATGCAATGGATGTATCCAATGGAAGCATTCATTTTAAAAATACAGCTGTGAATCACAGGTTCCAACAGTGATAGGGTATCACTGCTGCATCTGGCAACAAATCAGGCCTCATCAATTCTTAGGCCAAGAAGGGAGAGAAATAGGGAAAGCAAGCTAAATAAGTTGTATGATTAAATTTCTATACAACTTGTGATGCATTCTCCTTTGGGACCACTATGGGGAAGTACAATATCTCAAATTATCTTGCAAAGAAGCAGATGTGTTGTTCTAAATCTACTGCATACATCAAACAGTAGTGCGAACTGCCAGCAATTGTTGCTAAAGATACAAGTATTCTTGTACTTTGACTTGAGCTTAATACTTCTGTTTTTCTCCAGTCTATCAAATGGGAGCTGACACTTATACAAGGAGAGTTACCAACAAGTTAAAAGTTTCTACAAGCCTAGGAACTCCATACAATTGCTAAAATTTAGTGCCGTTTCAGATTGTAAGAAAACAAAGGCTATCTTTTTGCCCCTAATGGCACTACAGCTGAAGGTGACAAATGTACAAATGTCACTAACTCCTCTACTAAAATTGGTGGCATTGACTCAGCCTGCTTCCATCATCCAATATGCATCCATAGAATCATAGAATAGAATCATAGAATATGTTGTGTTGGAAGGGACCTCTAAAGGCCATCTAGTCCAACCCCCCTGCAGTGAGCAGGGACATCTTTAACTAGATCAGGTTGCTCAGAGCCTCATCAAGCCTGGCCCTGAATGTCTCCAGGGATGGGGCCTCCACCCCCTCTCTGGGCAACCTGTGCCAGTGTCTCACCACCCTCATTGTAAAGAACTTCTTCCTAATGTCTAATCTAAACCTACCCTGCCCTAGTTTAAAACCATTGCCCCTCGTCCTGTCGCTGCATGCCCTTGCAAACAGCCCCTCCCCAGCTTTCTTGCAGGCCCCCTTCAGGGACTGGAAGGCTGCTATAAGGTCTCTCCAGAGCCTTCTCTTCTCCAGGCTGAAGAACCCCAACTCTCTCAGCCTGTCTTCATAGCAGAGGTGCTCCAGCCCTCGGATCATCTTCATGGCCTCCTCTGGACCCGCTCCAACAGGTCCATGTCCTTCTTGTGCTGAGGGCTCCAGAGCTGGACACAGTACTCCAGCATGTGTCATGTGCAAATAATCAAACATGAGCTCGGAGACTGTCCCCACAAAGTATATCTCGGAGCTCATGAAATGCAACTGTCAGTTCTTTCTAAATCAGTGATTCTGTATGCTTTAATAATGGCTGAAAGTGCACAGATACGGATATGTAAACTGCCGTCTTGTACCGATCAAAAGATTCCCCACAAAAAGTAGGCTGGTGTGCAAGATCATTTCAAGGAAATCCTGAAGGGGAGGAACTGTACATTTTAAATGTCATTACTTTTTAGTGTTTTGCCATTTTCATACGACACAACTAATTCTTCTCGGAAAATGTTGTTTATTTAAACAGTAATTCTTTAGTTCCTTATGTTCAGAATATTCTCAATGGGACCAAATAATTCCTTATAATATCAATCAGTAAGTAGAAAGAAATCATCCTCAACAACATAATTACTGGTACTGCAGATACAGATACAGACAGATATGGACTTCTTCAAAAGACATCATTAAAATCAGCCATTTCAGCATATGAAACTGAAATTTATGATCTTGGTATAGTGACTTTGAACTGAAAGCAGTGAAGTTGCTCAACAACTTCCGTATCATCCACGAATTTACAAGTCACAGCTCCCTAGCTCACCAAAGTCTAATTGCATGGAAAAGCCTGAAATGTTGTCTGTTTTTCTGTTCAGCTGAAAAAGCAACTTGCTAATCAAGAGTTGCAGTACTCCTCACCATCCAGAGGCCTTGATGTGCTCAGTGAAAGGGAAGGGACAAAAGAGAACAGAGAGAAGTTTTGGATTCAGTCAGTTCCACCCTGTACATGAGAGATGTCAGATTTGGAGGGAGACCTTTGAGAGGGAAACTCCTGCTCACGTCCTCTGCATGAGCCGCAAAAGCAGATTTTTCCTGCTTTCTCACTCTAATAATCACCATAAGCGCTAATAATTCTGCTTTTCAGTGTGGTCACTAAAGCAGTTTCTTCCCTCCCTATTTTAATAAATTTAGTAAGTCCTCTTCAGCATGATCTGTAGTGGCAAGTGTCACAATTTATACCGGTACTTACAAGCCCAGTGAGTTCTGGGATGTCTGCTCTCTAATTATAGCACAATAGAGCTTTCCTTGGCAGTATAAAAAGTGGTCCAGACAAATCGCAGCTGTGTTTCGGTTTTATAACACCTTGGCATGTATCACTTCATACTGACAAATATAAATCCCAGTTCTGATTTTGGATTCCTAGCCAAAAGCTGTAGTTAAGTTTTGTTCTCTCATACTATTTGGTATGTCTCTTGAGATACATTCTCCGTTAAGGTGCCAGGTGCTTTTGTGTGCAAGGCAAGTTCTAGAGGCACTTCAGCTCTATGGGCCCTTCAGCACAGCACTAAAAGCCGTAACAGCTGACAGGTCCTTATTTGCATGCAGTTCATCTTCCATTTTCACTGGTGCATCATGCTCTCCAGTGCTTTAGTTGTTGCTTTATCCTCCTCAGCTGCCATGGAAAGGACAACTTTCCATTGTTTGCCTTTGATGCCAGACTTGGGAAAGGACCTCGTTTCTTCTGAAGAAAAGAATCTATGTTGAGCTTCCTGAGTTGTTCGCTGTGCAGTCCAGTTATTTTGTCCAGTTTGCTTGTCAGCCTTAATCTTCAGGAGTGTATATAAACACAGTGCTTATTGAGGTTTTTGAAATGTGTTGATAATGATAGTCTATCATTTGGGTGCTGAAACTGCTGAAATCTGCATGAATAAGGGTAGGCATTTTCCCAGTTGAGGCAAAAAGCAGTTTTTAAGGATGTATTGAATTGTCCTTTGCTTGATATTAAATTGTTAGCTTTTTTAATAGGGAGACAAGGCTCTAGCTGTACCAAGCTTGATGTAGAAATTATTGTATAGTTTTATGACCTGTATTATTCAGCAAGTCAGACAAGGTGATACTTACGCTCTCTTCTGGTCATAAATTCTGTAAGGTGCTTAGATACCACATGGTTACAGTGTTGGCATAAATACGCTGATGGATACAGATGTAATTAATTTTTAGATGTTCATTGTAATTATTCTAGTAGTAGATGTCTAAATTTGTCTGTAATGTAGTAGAGAAAATGTCCTGCTGTATTACTGCCACAGCCACTAAAATTTAATGGCTGCAGGGCCTGCGATTGTGGTTCTGCTGTTGCCTTTTTGTTCTACAAGTGTACTTGTGGTTCCACTAAAATTATGACCTGAGCTGCACACTAAAGCATGGAGTTAGCTCCTGGTAATCACAGCCCATGAGCGCTTGAGAAAGACTCCAGCTAGGAGGAAGGGCAGACAAGCGGTGCTGATAGAGCCATAGAGCATGGGTCTGACACACTCCAAGTGGGAACAGTGGAAGGGTGAAGCTGTTGGCACTTGGTTTTGAGGCTGAGCATTATTTCCTGAAGGCCGGTTTCTGAGTTTTGGGATGGTACACAACTTCTCTTGGACTCACTGAGAGGTTGTTTGTGCTGCCCTTCTAGAGTAGGTTTTAACTTCCAGCACATCCCAGTGGTTTTCAAAGGAAGGAATGGTGACCTCATGACAAGTAAGAGTTAGCCTGTTTTTCTCTTTTAGTTGCATGAAACTATGACATTTATCTTTTATTAATTTGTTGTGTTGTCAGAAAATACCTCTGAAGATGCAAGAAAAACAGTATATGGTCAACTTATTTATACATTTTTATTTTTGCCGTAGCTCTTGACAAAAGCAGAGATATCATCAGGGTAACACCACTGTAGTTGCCTTTTGGTTACTTTGATGTACTTTGTTAGCACCAACAGCTTTTAAAAAGTAGTGCTGTTTCAGCTAGGTGGTTTGAAGAGGCCTGTATGCGTAGCCTATGGATTCCTACCAGGTACTGCTGTGGTATCTGAGAAGGGAATTAAAGAAATAAGGTAATGGTCGTTGACTTTGTCCATGTGTGGTTACAACTGAACCTTCTACAACTTAAATTACTGCTAGACTAAGTGGATGACGTTCAGAGAATGAATGCAGACGATGTCCTTTTATGTAGTTTCCTTATTGAGAGAATAACTGGAAGTACAGCTATGAAAAGGGACCAGCCATCTGACAGCCTTTGACCCATGGTAGGCTTTTTATCCTGTATATTTTGGCAGTCTGATACTTACTCAAGCTATTTGATTGATGCATGGTAAAGATTAATTAAATATTTCAATTTTTTAAAGCATGGAAAAGATCTGAATACTCTGTGAAGAAGCTTTGCATGACTATTACTGTTTTCTTTAGCAAAGAATGCATCAGTCGCATTTATGGTGGCCATAAAAGAATAACTATTTTTGAAGTCAAGAATTTATTGTTATTTCAAATCATGTTTTAATTGTCTAATAATTCAAATTATTATTCTAGTTACAATATCCACTCATATTCCAAGTTAACATGGGAAAACTTCAATTTTTTTCAATTCAGTATTTAGTTTACTACAGCTGGTAGGGATCTCTAAACTGAGAGAGTGATTTGGAGTTTGGAGGCTGAGTGCCAGCAGATGCTAGAACTCCTTGGCCTGGATATGTGCAAGTGCTCCTCAGTTATGCTGTTCGTTAGCGGTACCCTCTGAAATGGTGAGGCCTCAGTACAAATGTAAACCCTTTTGAGCTTCAAAGGCAGGTGAGTATTCACTGCATGGTACAGATGAGGAAGGGAAAGGGGCTACCTTAGACCTGAAAGAAGCTACACAAGAAAACTGAGAGTGATACAGGCTGATTCACACAGTCTTGAGTTTTGCAAAGCCAACAAGTATGTGCTTTCAGGAAGGATGCAAGGCTGCTGGACCCCCTCTGCCTTGGCCAATGAAAAGGTCACGGCTCATTCCCAAGTCCCATCTCGGCTGAAGCCTCATGCCCTGGGTCCAAGCTAGGGAGGCGTTGGCTTCATTATCTCCATTAGTTCATGGGCTGCTGCTGGGGAACAGACAGCAATTAGTGGCTGGGCTAAAGCCTTCCTCGAAAATGCATGCGGAAATATTTTCTTTCTTTTTTTCTTTAATAGTTGCAAAAGCAGGTTCTTCCATTTCTCTCCTCCTGCGGTCCCCCAGTCCCGAATGCTTCCTTCTCCTGGAGAAAAGACAGGAAAACGTCAGACCTTCAAGCTTCCCCTAATTAATGTGCTAACCTGGTTGTCAATAGGAGCCTCCAACTATGTGCTCTTCTACATGTTGTTTTAATACATTGACTTGAGTCACTTAAATATTCTCACTGTGAGCAGCTTCTCATGTAAAAAACATGTAAATTTGCAAGGACTTTTTCCTTAGGGTGATGATAACCCCTGAGAAAGTCTTTAGTTAGTAAAAGAAGCAAACAGTCTGTGTAAACTCGACAGTTGAAATCATGGAGGCGAGAGATTTTAATTAAGGCGGCTGTGTGAGGATGCAGGTGGTGAGCAGCTGTCTGCAATGTGGAGCCTTGCTCTGCGATGCCTCACTGCGCGTTACTGGTGTTTCATGGCAAGCACCTTCAGTTTGCTGCTGAAGCCGACACTGATATATAGTCAATATGACTTGGGATCTGTTTGCTTTCTGCTCTTCCCTTCAATTTGGACTTGAAAATCTTCTGCTTTTAATGGAAACTTGAATACTGAAGCATCAAGTAGCTGGAGATTAGCAAAACAGTAAGTGTTAGGAAATTATGTACTCTTCAGTGTGCAGTCTTTTTTTTGTCAACGCTTTCTCATTGTCAGTAAAATGCTGTGTCCAAAGATGCACTTGCCTTGGAATTTGGAAAGCAAATACTGATTTGTGTATTTGAACAAGTGGTAAGCCTTAGAGAAAAACACTTGTCCATCTTTCTTGCTGATACTTACCTTCATAGGATGTATATTTATAGCCTTACTGTTCTAATAATCTTAGGCAGCTAGCCCTCAAGATAACTGAAGCGTGACTTGTTGCAATTTATCCTTCTTGTTGAAGGGGATTAAATAATATAAAACAAGGGTTAGTGTAAGCGTCGTCTTGAATTTTGGATGCTTTTCAGTGCATCTTTTAGAAGGCTTTCTTGCCATTTCTTTGTTCAAAATGCTTCTGTAGGAGGAAAAACAGCACTTGGGATCGTTATGTTATTCAGTGAATGTTGTGCTGATAGCAATATGATACAATGGTTGTCAAAAGAACCAGGTGCAAGAATTGCTTTCTAGATGCGTAGCAATACTCTGTGCGCAAGTTTAGGTCCACGTGCTGTATAATACGGAGTGAGACTGGTGGCAGCCAGACTTTTATATGACCTGCAGATTGGAGAGGAACACTAAACTCATCCATGATCAACAACTGTCTCTTTAACAGCTTTGGACAAGAGAATGTTTAGCAAATTGTAACATTTTCTTGGAAAACAACATAATTTATAGCCTGCTCTGTTTCCTTATCTGTTGACTCCACTGGGGCTGGCTGTGCGCTCTGTTTAGTGCATCTGTGCTGAAGGTGACCGACAGTGTTGGTTGAGAAAGTTACTCCGTTATTTCTCGAAAGTTTGGATGGGCAGCAAACTTTGGTCTGTCTGGGTTGCCCATGCAAACCTGCTCCTGAAACTGCAGCTGGTGCTCTTCCCTTTTAGACCATCCCTGAAGTTAATAACAGCACCCCTCTGGTGGGGATCACGTCAGGAATCTGATCACTCTATCTCCAGAGCCATGCTTCATTCACAGGTGGAAGCCCTTACAAACTTAGTACGGCTCTTTATACTTCATTATTTGTAACAAATAAATAAAATTTAGCCAAAGGTTTTTGTTGGTTTTGTGGGTATTTTTTGCTTAGCTGCTGACCTTAAAAAAGGTATCTGAGTAATAATGGAGATGAGATTGAATGTAAACCATCTTAAAAATACCACTGGAACCTTAAAATCTGTCTTAATCAAATTCTGTTTTCATTATCTATTTGAAGGATTTTCTATTACTGCAAAATGAACTGCAAAGGGCATTCATGGATCTGCTGGTATGGATAAATGCAGTAGTACCATTGGAGAGCTTAATCCGTACCACAGATTGGTGGTTCCCAGTCTTTCTGGCTGGGGTAGCCACTTAGTTTCTGCTTGTGCCAGAGGAGCACCATTCCTGCCTCCCTGTTAGGTGGGGTGGTGATGGAAAGAGTGTCCCTTGCAGATGTGATGCCTCGGAGGGGGCTGCTGCTGCCATTTGTTTGGCTGCTGCCTGCTCCCTCCTTGATCACTGGAGAAAGAGACCAGGAGTGGCTGCTGGTGAAGCACCCCAGGCTTTGGGCTATGGGGTGAGGGTCTGACAGCAGCCCAGCGGCAGCTCCCCAGTCCCAGGTTGCAGGACCCTCATCACAAGTGCTGTTTCCACCAGCAGGACAGACGGGTCTTGTCAGAGCTCAGGGTTTACCTGTACCTTTGGCCTTTTCAGGCTCACCCTACCCCTCTCTATCCCCCAAGTAGAAGCGTTTACCTGTCGCATTTTATCTGCACAAGACATCACGTTTCTCTCAAATCAGGATCTTGAGGATACAGCTATTTTGTCACTTGCTATAATTATACTCCAAAGGGCTGACTTGAGGCCAGAATCTGGAATCCTTCTTACGCTCAATGGCAGACCCACGCTGCAACGAGGTCTCTCCCACCACAGTCCTACTTGTAAAACAGAAGCATAAGAGCAGAGCAAACACGTTGTAAAACAGTAATTTCTTACAGGTTTCCAAGCTTAGGGTGTATGGTTAGTTACCTGATGGAGGCCCTGCCTTTTTAAGTTCTCCAGTTTATCAGCCTTTTGTTTTAAGATGAGTCTCCCTGAGTTATAGCATTTTACCAGTTCAGGTAAAAACCACCCTGCTCATGTACTATACTGCTGCCTTTATTTCACTGCTCATTGTTGCTAGCATTCACATTAGGATGCAGAATTACTCAGAAAGCTAGAGGCTTTCTCAAGACCTGCATGTTAATTATTTCTCCTCTACAGGCACAAAACAGCCGTAATTTTTCTGTGGTTATGTATACAAGCTCTATGCGAAGAGGCTGAACGGCTTGGGTAGCCATTGCATTTGGCACAGCGCAGTGATTTGAGGCTCCCGTGGTTTGTGCCTCTCACGTGTCCGTTTCATTCCCTCTGGAAGTGAGGGAAGGAGCTCACAAACGTGAAGGTAGTCTGAATTTCAGACAGGTCTCATATGATGACCATTGTGTTGCAGCCTGTCCAGTTACTCTGGAAGAAGGATAGGATTCTAATTACTGTTGCTAAAACATAAAATAAAGGCTTTCTGAAGCTTGACAGCAGTGAGCTGACTCATGCTCTTTTGCCAGAGTCATTCCATATTTCAACGGCTAAAGACTTTTTTAGGTGAAAAGTACTTTACTAAAAGTAAAGGTTGTGTGCATTCTTCATTTGTCACACTTTGAAACTGAAATTTGAGCTGGCGGCAGAGAAAATGTTGGTTTTATGCATTTTAGGGGACAAAATATTTATCTTTTCAAGTCCTTTTTCTCCATAATGTGTGTGGTTTTGTTGTTTTTAAAAAGCACTGTCTTAATTCTGCACGTATCTAGGAATTTGTCTCCCTCCTAGAGCTGGTGGAGAAGAGGCTCCAGAGCTCATGCAGGAAGTGTTAAGAGTCTGTGGGTCTGGGTGAAGGGTATGAACCAAATTCCTTGTGCCATATCCACCTGCTTACAAAAGGCCTGTCGCGGTGCAGGCTGGGTTGTTTAGGACAGGGAGTACCTCACTCCTAGTCATCCAGCTGTCCCTAAAAATGGCCTTTTTGTATGTGCGGAGAGAAATTACTGGAAGCGCACGCAGAGAGTGAGATGCATCCATGTGATCCTTCAGACACATCGGATGTCCTCTGCCCTACTGCTTTCAGGCTTGCCGAAGTTGGTAGGGTTGCTCCAAACCTGAGACAACAGATGACCTCTAAGAAGACTTGCAAAATATAATCCTCCTTGTTGGTTACTCGTGGCTGGCGACTTAAAAATATGCCTGAAATACTTGCTGGTTTCCAAACTGCACTGGAGGGTCATGAGTAACTACAGTTGAAAGGAATGAGCTGGTGTCTGTTGGAAATGATCCTGATTATCAGGGGCGGCAGTGCAGGACTTGCTTGCAGGAGAAGGATCTTTAATACTACAGTGAGAAATGTGGAAAAGGTACGTGACATGAAGCACCGAGAAGCTGAAGCACTTGAGCTCTGCTGCAAGCTGTTTTATTTTCTCTTAATGCCAGCAGGATTATGTGGGTGTGAGTGCTATAAATGTTGCCCACGTGGCTGCTCTGAGGAGCCCTGCAAGACACCTTCTCTTTAACTTCTTAGTAATTCTGCATGGGATGGAGCGGGGAGGGGACTGAAACCTGGGCTAAACTTTCTTAGTGTGCAAGTGAACTGCTTAAAAGAGGGTGTACAAGGGATGTCACTCTAACCGTGCAGAACAGCACTGAAGAACAGCTTGTTTAGAGTTTGGTGTATTGTGTTGTTGTCCAGAGACTTGCTGTGTGAATTCTCTCCCTTTGTATTACCCAGGTTTTAGATTTACTAGGGAACCTGTCTGAGGCCTGACAGGGAGTAAAACGTACCCTGTGAAATCTTGGTCTGTGCAAACTGCGTAGCATATTATGCATAAATTATTTCCTAAGTGATTTATATTCTCTAATTATTAAAAATTCAGACATGCAATATGAGCTTACTTCTTTGCAATTATCTAGTAATGTAGAAGAAAATAAGTTTAATTAGACAAGTATATCTCGGAAACATAAAGTGACAAATCCAGGTTGTTACTAATTTCAGAACGTGTTTTAAAGTTCGGTGCAGTAGGAATACAATTTAACATCCTACAATAACCCTCCGCTGATGTGAAACAAAACCCAGACCATTTCTTACATGCTGCTGAATGTTACGAAAACTGAGTAAAAAATACGGATGTGACTGCTTATAGTACAGCTTCTTTCATCAGGAAAAATTTTCAGTGCTTAGTCAGAAAAGTTAATTCTGGCTTTGCAGTTTCCTTTTTGTTTCTTCTCTGTGGTCTCCATTAAGCTTTCCCAGATCCTTCACAGGTTGATGGATCCCGTGCTGGCAAAGCCCTCAACATCCCTCTGTGGTGGCTGAGGGGGTGGCGCTGGTGGGGCTGGTCCCCAGCTGTGTCAGAGCAGAGTGTGCTGCAGCCTCTACCTGCTCATCCAGGGCTCCCTCAGCCCTGTGAGGTGGGGACCGCAAGCTTTGCAGGAGAAATTCAAACCACTCCCTAAGCTAAACAGCATTCCCTGTGCCTTATGTGGCAAAAAGTTTGTAAACTTCAAAAAGTTTCAAGAAAAGAAACATCTGACTGCCAAAAAAAAAAAACAAAACAACACCACCCAAAAAAACAGCTTTTGATAATAGTATTAATAGAGAAGTTGTTCCAGGTGTCAGACACGGGCTCTCTGCTTCCGATGCAGGATATCTGTATAGAGGAATGACATGTAATATATCAGATTAACCCCATATGACCTCAGTGTCATCTGTTCAAAATTTGCAGTAATTACATACAGCAGAGACGGAGCAAGGATGTCTGCTGCTTTAGAAAATAGTCTGTGGTTATTTTTCATCTCGGTCCCTAAACAAGAAAGAGAAGAATTCTCAAGAATCTTTTAAAAACTATTCTCAAAAAAAATTTCCTTTCATATGATCTCAGAGTGCTCTTTTTTTTATTTTAAAAAAACCAACCAAACAAAAACCAGTAGTAGTCAACACGTGGAAACCAAAGTTGTATAAAAATAGCAGCATGTGAACAGCAGCTGAGAAGCTTGATAGTTTCTTAGGCAACTAAAGTGCTGTTAAGACGATTTCTTTGGAATATTTGTCTATGGTAAAGATTAAACATAGGTCAAATGGATATAGAGTGCCTTTTCAGTTTGTAACAAATGACAATTTTTCTCCCACCATTTGGCTTATTTTAGCTATGGGCATTGTTACACTAATTTGCATAATACACAGTATTTTCAGTCTTTTGTCAGTAAGGAATTAATCCTGTTTGTCTGAAAGCAAAAGTATGTTTTTTTTTTCTTTATGGAGCATAAGGTTGAAATATTATGTTTTCTCATTTTTGCAAAGAAAAAGTTCTAGAAGAGTATTTGTTCATTTCATATAATTATGAACTTGATCAGCATATATTTTTGGAAAACATATTCTGTATGCACATGCACAGCTGTTCTTAAATATGGAACGAGTGGGAGCTTACAAACCATGGGCTTGCACCGTTCCAAAAATTACTTCAATGCTTCCAGTGCCTGAATCTCTTTGATTCACTATTGGTTTGGGGTTTCTTTTGTTTTATTTAGAAGGTGTGACTTGGGAAGCAATTACACGGTTCTTTCCTCTCCGTCCATGCCTACTCTGCATTGGCCAATGAATAATTCTCTAGATTTTTAAACTGGAGATGTAGTTTTTCCTGTCTCTGAGCTTAAACATTTCATTTGCACATGCAAATGATGTTTTGCAAAAGGTAATATGCATAATGCTAGATTAAAGAGCAAAATAGCTAATAGGTTGTCAAGTGATAATTTTTCAGATAATATCCTAAAGCCAGTGATTTTGCCTACCCCTTAGATATCAGCGCCACAGGCTCCTAAACTGGCTTAACTAAAGGATCAGCATTTCCATGTCTGTGTTAGGTTGATGGTTGGACTAGGTGATCTGAAAAGGTCCCTTCCAACCTAGGCGATTCTATGATTCCATAGTGTTCCCATTTACTTATTTTCTTCATGTACTTTGTGATTTTCTTTTTGAAGAGTCAGAAAACAAATCTGTCATGTAAATCCATACTAATTATCCATTACTTAAAATGTAGACTCAATAATCTAGTTTTAACCCTTTAACACTTTTCTATAGCTTTAAACCATATTTCAATTAAAAAATAAATTTTTTACTGTTCAGTAAAAATAAATGAAATGTGCATCCTGCCTTGTAAGTAAGGAGAAAAGGAAGGGGAAGAAATGTCCAAAGCAATAAAATCTGTTCCTCATTAAGACCATTATCTGCCTTAATGTAATGATGTTCAAGTCCAGACATCCCTTAATCAATGCAGTCTGGACAGATATCACAACAGCTCTTCAGAAAGTACAGATAACACCCGTGTCAGTAGTCTAACTCAGGGACAGGCTTAAACGTGCATCCAGAAAGCAATGAAACCAGGAGGAGATAAGAGAGAGCTCTGAACTGTGTCTCTGGTGACACGAGTAATATACTTTGGGTTGTAATTTTTTGATAGTTGACTGTACGTTTTTCATCAATAAAAGCAGAATAACTAGAATAAAAAGTACTTGCTGCAAGGGCAAAAGCTGAAATCTTTTTTTTGTGGACTTAACAATTAATGGAGAGACCTTTAGGTGTTTTTAAGTAGCTTTGATTAGAAGCCAACACTTTTAACATTCCAAAAAAAGAAAAGTTAACATTCTTTTTCCTTCTTTTTCTTTCCTTCCCCCTTCAACTTTCAATACTTATTTAACAAGATTTTCTTAGGGACCCAGGCTTCTGGCCAACAAGGTTGTTGTCTGGCCTGAAGTGTGATCCCTGGCCCCACCAGTAAGCCAAGAAAAGCAGTAATGGTGGGAACTGGAAGGTATGAGAAGGAGGTTGACATTTGCTCGGACAGAATTAGGTTTTTCCTAGTGCCTCTGGTCATTACACACTCTTCTTGTAGAAGGCAAACAATCAAGAGCATTTAGGTCCCAGTAAATACCTTCCACCAATGTGCAGCTACTTCAGGAAACCAAACAAGTTCTGCTGATGTTGTTGAGGGATCAGGAGGCTGGGATTTAAGTGCTTATGTATTTTAAGATATATAAATGCTTACAAAGGGCCAAGAAATGTTGAGTAATATAAATGGTGTCGTGACCAACAAATGGCACCTAACCTTGGGATTGCCCGCTTGACTTACACCCCCCTATTTTGTGACACATGAGGAAAATGAAGGAGCTCACCCAGTGTATGAGTAAATGATTATTGCCTCCCAGGACATGCTGTAATGTTTGGGCTGAGGTGTTAGGTTGTTTTGGGGTTTTTTTTTGAGTCAGGAATTAGGCCAGTTGCACTCAAGGGAACAAGTAGGCTTCTGCAAGTGCAAGAAATCTCATTCATGTGCAACTCTGAGGGTAATGACCTGCAAGGGGAATCCTTAAAGTATAGGACAGACCCCTGAGAGAGCTGCAGGAAAGGCTCTCATTAATACGGCCTCAAAATTAAATAGTTTAATTGGAAGAAGTAGAACTAAAATGATGCAGAAGAGGGGTTAAAATGGGAGAGTCTCTTCTAGCGTGCAGAACAGCTAGCCAGCTGTTGGCTCATGACTCCTTCCTGCCAGGGCCCAAAGGGGAGCATGGGACTCCCATCCTTGCGCTGCTTGTGTCGGACACGCTCTGAAAAGCCAGATGAAGCCATTATTCTCACTTCTGTTGGTGGATGTTAGGAGCTTTTTAAGTAATGAATACAAAATTAAAATTGTTAATATATGTGCTGTCTTGTGTGTCCAGCTGTTTTAACACTAATCCTGCAAATTTCTATTGTTGTAGAGTAGAACCAGTACCTAGGTATGCGTTTCTAATCACAATAATGAGACTAGTCACATGCAAAAACCTGCAGGGTTACAGTCAAAGCTCTGATTATGTTGCATCTGAAATGCTGGTGAGACTGCCTTCTGCAGTTATTTATGCTTGGTTTTCCAGGGCTCACCAAGGCAGAAGATTGCTATATAGCAGTTATTACTTCGGCGTTTCCCTTTCTTCTTACTATCCCTTATGTTAGAACTCTTCCTATATCAGTGGGATTGAGAGCCTGTTGTTGTATGAGGATATTCCCAGGAGGCTCTCTGTGATGCCCATTACAGTTTGTTTGTGCTCCTGCAGCATTCCAGAAGAGTAATTTCTTGAAGCAGAATTCTTAGTTAGATTAAAAGAAGATTTTGTGTTTCTTGAAAAGAATGAACAGTTTCATCTGTGTCCTGATAGACCCCTGATAGGGAGGGGATGAATACTTTCCACCTTTAGAGCTGAAAACTATGCAATGTTAGAGAGAGTCTCTTGTAAAATAGATACACTTACTGTTTGTGCAAGGCTTGCCTCTTGTCCTGACACCAGTGGTGAAAAGGGAGAGAACTTTTTGACCTGACTGTTATTTTATTTTGTACATTGATACTAATTCTACTGGAATGAAGGTCCTCTGTGAGAGTGTGGCAAGAGACGACGTCTGTCGTTTCCCTCTACTGAATATTTCTGTCTTGCGTTCTGAGTCAGTTTTTTTTTCTCCATTTTACTGATGTAGTTCCTGATAATGTTTGGGTTTTTTTTTTTTTTTCCTCTCATTTAAGCTAGAGAAAGCATGGAACATGGCTGCAGAAGAAAGATACTTTTAACTACACCCCTTTTGCTCTGATATGTGAATGATCTCTCAGTGCTGTTGCTGCTGTGCAGGTTTAATGCCCACCTCGTGAGAAATCATTCGTGCCTGGTTCTTCCCTGAGCTCTGACTGAAGTACGATTGACACCGTAGGGCTTGATCCTTTGGATCCATTTTTTTTTTCTGTGCCTGACATGATGTGTTTAGAGTAGGAAAGAAACTGGCTTCATGTAGTAGGAGTTGCACCATGAATTTCAATAGCTTATCTTCTGGCACTTTTTGGCTGCAAAAGGATGATAAAAACATTGCCCCAAGACGTCTCCGCCACTGACTCATGAGGGTGTCTTCTGAAAGCAGTTCAAGCTTTTTGCCCCTTTTCTTCCTGGGGAAAGACAGTGGGCTTGACCAAGTTTAAAAGTACAATACTGCTAGATCAGCAAAGACAAAGAGGTTAATGTAGGGGGTTTTTTATTACTTTTTCCAACTACTGCTTAACCAGAAGAATGTAGATAGTACACTGTATTTTATGAATTTACTGAAGTGCACAGGGGTGATGTTTAATTAAGCCTTTGCGATTATAGGCACTGGCCTCAAGCACAAACAAAGCTGCAGCTGTTTGGGATGATGCAGGTTGTGCAATCTCTACTGCATAGACCATACTCACTGCCAGGGGGGAGTGAAGGAGAGAAAACAAATCACTGCCAGACCATGATGCACCTTGCATGGACCTAGAGACGAAAGCAGGTCACTCCCACAGCTTTCATTTCAGTGCTTTGTAACATCCAGGTTTGGAAGGGTGCACACAGAAACTGAGATGTAGCCAGTGAACCAAGCTATTAGCTTTTTGCTGTTTGGGTGTTATTTTGTATTTCCTTCTGCTTTTGTAATTTCTTTTTCTTCTTGCATGCTAAGTTATTTAGGAAGCAGCCTACTCGTTAGATGCATCCCAGAAAAGGATTCAGTTGTGTTTTTAGCCCTCTCCTAGACAGATCAGTGTCAGCACATGGCTGGATAGCTTAGACTTCTAATGGATTTCAAGAGTTTAGGATGAGAGGAAATAAATCGGAAGATGTCAGGGACGTCTTGTGACAGCGAGGAAGCAGACTGGGCAAAGGAATTTAAAATACCAACCCCGTTCAAATATTAAAAACTGGGGGTAAGAAATGGAATTTGATAAGGAGAGCAGAATTAATGGTGTGAGCTGAAATAGCTATCATGACGATACCAATACGAAGGCACTGATGTATTTCCATATAACAATTTCTTTGTAAGCAATAATTTTTGTCTTTACTTAAAATAAATGTTGTCTGCTACTACGTAAACGTAGGATGTACATGACAAGTTGGAAAAGAAAATTATCTTGATAAAGTTCTCTACTTTCTAAATTTATCTGCAAAATTGAAAAAGTGTTAGTATCACTAGTATACACCAGCCAAAATAAATCTGGTAGGTAAGCTGGAGGAAGGGTTAGGGGTTGGATTCTTGGTTAGTGTGTATGGCTAAATCTGGGACTTTGGTACTTTTTCTGTTGTTTTGTTTACTTTGCTGTAAGACTGGTGGCTTGCTTAGCCTCCCTGTGCCTTTTTTTACCCAGCTTTACTTAATGAGAGGAAGGTTCATGCTTTAAAAAAACAAAACAGATTGTGAAATTCACAAGTGTGTATTTTAACTTCTAATGTTTTCATATCATAAACTGCTCTTCTAATTGGAGGTATATCTTCAGATTATTTTCATTAGGAAAATTACCTTATCACCTTTAAAGATTCTTAAAACCATAACATTTGAAATCCTAGGATTTATGTCTCATGATCTTTCAGGGTTGCGTACTTTCCTCTTAAATCTCTAAGTAAGCAGGGATGGCTTTCTGTACATTAGTTACAAAACAGTGCTCTTAGAGGTCAGCGTTGTCTTACTGCTTTGCCACAGAGACTTTGTTTGCTTTAAGCAAGTTCCTTCTGCCTCTGTTTTTCCTCTCTGATATGGGATGAAGTGTTTTTCTTAAGGGCAATGCTGTCTTCCAACCTTCTGTCCTAGTGAGAGACGTTCAAGTATTACAGGGATAGAAAGTGGAAAGACTAATAGGTAATGCCATGAGTTAATGTTTTGGTTCCCGTTTCCCATACACAACCAACCAGTAATTATACGTGAGACAGTAATTTAATATCGGAGACTTCTGTAAAGACCCGCTCAGATATGCTTTGCTTGAAATTTTGTTCAGGTACCTGTTGTTTGGAATAACAGCAGCTGAGCAGGGATTGACTGAGGACTCGTGAGAGAGAAATAACTATTCAGATCAAAACCTGAACTAATAAAAAAATATCCTTTTCCTTTCTCTTATCTCCTCCCTCTTCCTCAGGATTTTGGTTAAGGGGGGGACCATCAAAACCCATGGCAATATATTTTTGACAGTGTTAATTGGCTTTGGATGCTTTTGAAATGTTGGGCTTTTTAAAATTTATTTTAGAGCAATGACCTTTTTCCCCCCTATATGTGCAAAGATGGTTGTCTTCCTCTCTTTGCTTGTTTGCCAAGTGGGAGAACTGAGCAAGTGGGAGATAGCCTCTTCTGAGGACAGTGTAACAGTAGAAACGGTAGAACTAAAGATGATGTTTTTTTCCCAAACATCTCATCTTTTCCTAGCCAGTAGCAGGCAATGAAATTTTGAGAGGTAAGTTAAGAAAAAAGGAGAGAGGAAAGTCTTTATTTCCCTGCTGATTCCAGACTTTGGCAGTCAGAAAGTGTGGGAAAAGAAACATATTAGGTGAGGGATGACCTAGGAAGTTTAAAAAGGATGCAAGGAATAAATTTTGTGTGTGTGGTGTTCCGAATTTTCAAACAAAATAAAGCATTTGTTTGAAACACTCTGTGATGAAGCACCTGGTAAATGCTTTTAAATGAACAAATCAATATTTATTTCCCATGCCGCTACAATTTAGAAAGCAACTGAGAATATGCTAAGTCTGTATTTGTTTGTGCCTGAATATGAAATCCTGTATCATTTCAGTAGTGCTTCTTTTAATTTTTACGTGCATTACAGCACTCAGACCGTGTCTTTTATTATAATAAAACAGTAAAACATGACTTTTAACTATGCTTTAACAGTAAAACTCCACATAAACCAAAAAGCAATACATCTTTAGTGTGCTTTCATCATTCCTTATTAATACTATAAATGGGGGCTATAAATTTCTCTCTTCTACAATACATGTAATAAAATACTTAATGGATTGTGAATGACGTGTTATAAAACTTGGCATTAGGTACTGCAATTTATATTTAAATGCATCTCAGACATAAATAAATGCTCTATAAATAGAAATCTATCTGAAATCAGAATACATGTAACTACTCATTTAGGTGTAGCAGTCTGGATGAGGAAATCATTAGATAGTAATTTATTTCTGCAGAAACATGCATTTGTGTATTCTGAAGAGAACTCCCCCAACCGCCCTGAATAAACACTCTTAAATAAAGAAGGATTTTTACAAAAACCAGAAGTGTTTTGTATAGTCCTAGCAGGTATTTTGGTAACCTCTAAACAGGATCCATGATTTCAAAAGCACCGAACCAGAGTAACTGCTATAAGTTAAAACAATTATCATGGGGAACAGGACCAGGGGCCTGAGGCAGACGAATGTGATGTGCTCACCCAAAGCACCAGTTATTCAGATTCCATCACCTCAGTGCATTTCTCTTTGTGGTAACAACTTAATAGCGGTTTAAAACTGATGTAGCACCCATTGCCTGAACTGCCACTGTTGGCCATGACTCTTCTTCAGTATAGAAAGCAACTATAATTAAGTGATGGAGCAAGAGGGAAGTATGAAGCTTTAATGGAGAGGTTAAAAAAAGAAAAAAAAAAAATTGGTCTTCCAGAAGGAACCAGAAGGATCAGAGCAAAAGCAAACAGTTTTCTATGGTATTGGTGATGTTTTCTCTGGATGTGTGCACATGTGCTGCGCTGCATGATGCAGAACACGGAAAGCACTTGAGTCACAAAAGGTTCCTAATGCTTAAAGCTTCTGTCATGTGTTTCGTGGTGGGCTGAACTTGCTCCTTGGGCAGGTGCGATTTAGTAAAGAAAATATTCATTTAAAAAAAAGGGGCAGGGAGGTGGGGGAGATAGAAGGGCTGATTTCAGAGTTCTCTGACTGGCTGTTTCTGCCCTGGGGAGTGAGGCTGCAGTATGCAGGGATACGGTGTTAGCTCTTGGGCATCTGGAAAACTTTACTTTTGTGAGATCATTAGAAGGTGTTTTCTCCCTTGCCTGACTTGTCTTCTTTAATGAAACTGGACAGAGATTAATGTGTTGCCATTGCAGATGGATTTGGGTATAATCACCCAGATATACCTTCTACCAGCAGCAGCAGTATAAAGGAACATGAGGAAAGTATTATGTGATTTCCTGAAGGAAAAAAAAAACAAAACACCCCCAATCCAACAAAAAGCAGGTGCTGCTGCACAGATGGTGCTGGGGATTAATGCATGCAAACTTCCACCAGTATCTCAAATTGGGATGAAGTTGGTTGAAAATGTAGTGGGGAAGGGGCAGGGATATGATGGAGTGATTGCATACCTTTATTTCCTTAAGAAAGCAGTTTGAAAATAGTTATTAAGGTTGGTAATTAATAGTTGCTAGGTTTGGCTCTAAAGCGGGTTACTCTACTGCTCCAACAGAAATCACAAGTAAATTACTAGCCTGGTGCTGCAGTCAATCAGTGAAGTTGTACCAAGCAGAAATAAGTTGAGAGGGGGAAACTGGGCTGGCACCAATATATAGAGGAGATTTTTTTCACCCTGTTTATTTTTCACTCTTGCAATTACTTGTGATTCTAGTGCAAAGTGGAGAATCACCAAGCAGTTGCTGTGGAGTCTGGGGCTGAGGCTGAGCTACTCTCTGTGTACGTAACAGGACACCACTATTTTGTAATATACTCTCTGTGTTTTTGTCTCTGTATCACTGCAGCACGCTTACTGAGGTGGCAAAGCCAAAAAGGCATTTGCTTCTGTCTCTGTCTAAGGAGGGAAAGTTAGAGGAGAGGTAATTTATCTGGGCTGTGGCTTTAGCTCTTCGTTATATAAACCTGGTATGTAATTTTAGCCAGCAACACCTCTAAACACTAAATCTATGGTGTTGACTCTGCCACTGCAAAGATGTTGAAAGAAGGTGTGAAGTTTGCATAGTTTCATTTTCATCAGATTACAAGTACTTCTCTTGAGCTTCAGTAATAACATCTTTTTGAAAGTGCACTCAAGAGGGAGAAAGTTAGTCTTCTGTGAATTTTCACTTTAGTATATTATAGAGCTCGTTTTCCTTGTTACAATTACTTCAGCTTGAATAAATTGAGGATTTCTTTTGGAGATTAAGACCTCTCTTGAGCACAGAGATTAATTTTAAGGCCTTCATCATGCGGGTCACCTGATGCACGGGGCATCCCCAATAAACGTTATGTCCACTTGCATTACTAGATAGAATCCTCTGGATTTCTACACAGAAGACAGAGCCTATATGGCACCTACTACTATAAACTCTTGTCGTACCACTGGGATAACACCTCTATCTTTCAGACCTTCATTACCAGGAGTGTCATGCGATGTCATTCAGTACCCAGCAATACCTAGATGGAGGTATCCGGGTGCATCAGTACCCTCATGCTCAGATGCAGTCCAGACCATGAGTAGTTTGATCTAGGTCAATGAAAGTTTCAAATGTTTCTTACGGAACTCATGGAAGACTCGGTTTATACCGATAGAATGAGTTCTGCTGGTTTGACTTGGTCCAAAGCTGTCACACTGCCTCTCTCTAAGAGGGTGAGGGTAAAACTAGCTGTGATACTTCAGTGTAAAGGTAGCACCTTGAGCAGAATTTCTGTAACATTTCCTTCTCTGGGGAAAGCTATGAGAGAGAAGATGCTGTTTCACTGATGTCAGTATACTTGAAGAGGAATTGTTGCTACCCTTCCCGTTTGTATCTTTTCCCAGATGCTCTTTTTGTTTTCTCCCCGATTCTGTTAGTCTGTAGGGCTAATACTTAGAGTTATTTATTAGATGGTCTTACTGGCTATAAGGTTTATAACTGAATTGATTGGTTTCCCTTTCCTTTAGGGGGAAAGAGTGCAACCAGTAGGCACTCCTAGCAGCACCCTTCACAGCTTGAGAGGCACGCAGCCACCAGAATTGAATTAACTCGAGACAACCCATCTTAAGGCCAAAACAAAAACTTGCCAAAACAAAACAAAAAGCAAGTAGTTTTTCTTTCATTAATGCTGCGTTTCCTCTGCTTGGAGCTGGTTCATTAAACGAAAATTGTTCAAAACAGGCATCTCTGAAAAGAACGCTTGGAGCAAAATTAATTAGTTTTGCTGGGTTAGTAATGCACCTTGCTTGGACTGAAATTGAAATTATTTTTCGCAATAAAGCCACACCACTTTTTATCAGAATTGTCATTAATTGTAGGAAAGAGGAGTGTGATGGAAGAATTTGTCAAGTCTGATTTATTCATACAGTGGCCCTTAAAAATTACGGATTTGCCTCATGAGACGCAGCAGGATTTAAAATAACAACTGAACATCACCTGACCAGCACTGATTGTCTCTATTTAGGCTGAGGAGTTTCCAAGCTGTCCTTTTATATTGTTAAGATATAAATGGTAAATCATGCCTAAGGGTATTCATAAGATGTTGAAAAAAAGCTAATTTAATCTGACCGTGTTCATGTTTGCCGTTCCTTTTTTAGTTAAGATTCATGTCCTTTTTAAGTTGCAGTACAATTTGGAGAAGAGCTTTATTTTGTAGGGACAGTGTTGTGTGGTGATCCACTGAGAAATTAGCAGGGGCTCATCAAGCTTCACCTAATTTTAATTCTGCAGCTGTTTCTTTGATACTTTAAATGGCTGGGTTTGATGCTTTTCAGTGGCAAAGGAAAAACACAACCGCCAAGTCAGATGAGTAAATCTTGTTAAGAAATTTTTTTTTTTGTTTGTACAATGTGTACCCTCAGAAAACGGTGACTGTCACTAAATTGCCCATCACAGAAAGTAGGTTACAGGCGAGCTCATGGAGACAACACCCCTGCTAGGTATTTAAAGCAGTTCACAAGGTTCCAGCTGATGCACTGATGATTTTGGCTGGAAATTCCAAATAGCTTAACTTAATGATCATCTGTGCTCGCTTCTGGTAGGGTCCCTCAGTATTTTTTAAAATGAAGAATGAGGATATATAGATCATATGATGTGTGATAACATCACATTAATCTCACCCACGAGGATATTGTCAAATTTCTAAGGCTGACTACAGTTCAGTCTTATCCTGGTATTCTGTTTCCCTCTGAGAATAATTGAAATGTTGCAGTTGCAGTTTCAACGGGAACAGCACGGTTTGGGTTTTGTGGGGAGGGGTTATTTTTGTTTTTCTCAAAGACAACTTTTGAAGATTTCTTCCCACCAACAGCTCTTTTGTCTCTCATGGCATCCTTGCTGTTGGTGTCTTTTTGGTTTTTTTTTTTCCACTCCTTATATGTGGATCTTGCTGCTGAATATGCTTTTCTTGCATGGAATTCTGCCAAACACATAAAT